>VYXF01005530.1:63614-121216 GCA_013397295.1 Polioptila caerulea | reverse complement strand
GATTGGGCTGAATTGAATTGGGTTGGGCTGGATTAGGTTAGATAGGGCTGGGCTGTGTTGGGTTGGTTTAGGCTGGGGTGGGTTAGGTTGGGCTGGATTGGGCTGAATTGGGTTGGGCTGGATTAGGTTAGATAGGGCTGGGCTGTTTTGGGTTGGGCTGAATTGGGTTGGTTTGGGCTGTGTTGGGGTTTGGGCTGGGATGCCAATGCCCCAACTGGGCAGGTCAGGGCTATCAACACCTACCAGGGCTTTCAAACCCTCCCAGGGATTCCTTCTTTCCCAAGCCCATCTCCATTTCACTTCCCAGTGAACCAGCAGCTCAGAAATAGAGCCCAAGCAGCCTCCCCACACCTTCCCATCTCTGGCATCTGCTCCAGCTGAAATTTTTCATTTGTTTCCATCTGCAGCAGAACCCACCCTGGGAAGGACAAGATTAGACATCAAAATACACAATTTTTGCCAAGCAGATAAAAGAAAAATAAAGTTGTGTGGTCATGTCACAGCACTGAAAGTCAGGTGGAGATAAGAATTACTAAGGAATTACAAAATGAGTCAGAAAATAGAAGCTGGAAAAGGGATGGATGTTAGCCCTGACATTAAATTAATTGGCTCTTTCTCCGCCCACTAATAATATCCAGGTTGTACAGAATCAATTTACTCTCCTCCAAAGACCAATCTCAACCAAATTTCTTAATAATAAAAGTAAGGGAAGGAGAAGAGGGAAATGAGTAAAATCAAAATGATGTTACTTAAAAACAAGCAGCATGAATTTTTTTTTTTACTTGAATAATTCAGAATTAAATTATCCCTGACTTAAAACTTAAGTTAAACCAAGAAATGAGGACAGTAAAAAAAAAAAATAATTAGACATTTCAAAGAATGAGACTATCTCCATAATTACATGATATTTTTCCTTTATCTTAAAAAGGAGTGAGGATTCTATTACAAGGTATAGGTCAACAACTAATGAACAAGATGATGGATAAACGTTTTTGGAGACACTCAGGCAGACATCTGCAAGAGGAGAAAAAAGGAAATGGCAAGCCTCTTAACCTTTGCTGTTTTAGCTCACAATTAATCTGGTAGGAGATAAGAGGCCCATAATCCTTTTAGGAGTTTTATCAGAAAAAATAAGCCAACAAATTTACAAAATGCATATGCAAACCAGAGTATCCTAAGCTTATTAAGGATGAAGCAATCCCACAAAAGAAGGTCATAACTGGAACATCCTGTAACAGATGCTTAGAGAAAGGATGTGAGAAACAGGACAAGTAAAGAACAACCCTCTCCTTGTTCATCCCTCCCAGGTACAATCCATAATTTCAGAACTCTTGTGCTAGAGGTTGCATTTAGAAAATTATTTTCAGCTGCTCCCTCTGGACCATTCTTCCATAAGGGCTGTGTATAATCTTTTTTGAACCCATTTATAATTTGGCTCCTCCAATGCCCAGTGTAAAGTCTTCCATCATTTATTTACATGTTGTATGAAAAAAAAAAATCACTTGTATTTTCTTAAGCTTCCACATGACAGGTTTATTGAGGTAGAGATTAGCTCTTAAAACAGAGCATAGTTTAAATGGCAAAAGTGCTAGGGACAAGAATACTTAGGAATAATCAATACCACCTGTGCCAAAAGAATAATTGAATTGCAGTAGTTTGCCTAAAGACAGAAAAATGAGACAACATTATAGCAGTCATCAGGAAAATAAAAGGCTGTTGGAGAGAGGAATGGAATTATCTGTTCCTCGTGGCCACAGTGAATAAGCAATAGGTTTAAATGGCATAAGGAAGCTCAGAGCTGGGTATTAGAGGAAAAAACATCATCCTAATAGCAAGGCTAATCCAAAGGACTGCTCTGCTGGTTTCTCTGGTAGCAAACTGCAGGAGAACCTTTCTGAAATGATCCAGATCTGTTCAGCTTGTTTGGGCAAGGAGGGCTGCCCTGGGTGACCCCCTGGAGTCCCTTCCAGGGCAGCACCACTCAGTCACAGCGAGAGGACATCACTGCACTCCTGTTCTGGGGCTCATTTCACTCTCTGAGCCGTGCTCAGGTGTTTGTGTCCCTGGGCTACACTCGATTTTTGGGGCCACTCACACCCCCAGCACTGAACCCCAGCAGAGCAGGGCCAGGAGGTGCCCAGAGGCCATGGTGGGGTTTGCAGCTCATGACAGAACTGCTGCCCCTGCTCCAACACAGTCAGGCTGCTCCTGCCCCGGGCAGTGCCCAGGCACTGCTGCCATCCCCTGCTCTGCTCCCCCAAACTCCAAACACAAGTTGGGGAGCAGTGATGTGGCTCCCTACGGGTCCTTCTGGACAGCATCACAGTGGGCAGGAGAAAAACTACAGTTCTCAGGGGGAAAAGGGATCTAAATCATCCAAATAATCTAAAACTAAAGACCCAGTGGCCATCTAAATCAAAATTCCACATTTTCCTGCAAGGAATGGAAATTGCTGAAACCCTGTCTGTTTAACACAACATGCAGTAAGAACGTGGCTTTGGGGTTTAGCCTTTCTAGCTACATATAGAGAAGAGAAACAGATAATTCTGTATAAACCAGAATTCTGTTTAAATGGATAAATATAGGTAAAGTTGTTTGCTCCTAATAAATGAATGTGTTTAAGCCAAACACCTTGTTTTGCTCTTCATTCCTGACCATATTTCACATCGAGGTATCTCAGAGGCCAAAATTATTTACAGAGTTAGTTAACTGTGAATATCTTACCTTGTTGGTATAAATCAGGGATATAATGAAACATCAGCTGCTACTTAAAGTGCTTGGCAGGAGAGTTCATCTCATATTTATGTGCAAGCATAAACTTTGTGTGTCCTGATATATAATTGCAGTAACAATTCTATTGAATTTATCTCTGCAAAGCTACAGATAGAAGTATGCAGCAAATCTCATCGTTTTCACAATAAATGTTTTATATGTTTTCCAAATTGTTAGTATTTTTCCAAACCTTCCAAGCTTGGAAAATACATTTAAAGAAATTATTATGAGAATCTTGAAAGTATTGAAATACAAGTCAAAGAACTGAGAATAATCTGATTAATAAACATTTAAATACAGTATGTTCTGAGGACAGTTTTTCTTACCTTGCCACTGAGGGAGATGCTCAGAGGGCTGGAGCAGCTCTCCTGTGAGGACAGGCTGAGAGGGGAAGTTGTTCATCCTGGGGAAGAGAAAACTCCAGGGAGAGCTCAGAGCCCCTTCCAGAGCCCAAAGGAGCTCCAGGAGAGCTGGGGCGGGACTGGGGACAAGGCAGGGGGTGACAGGACACAGGGAATGGCTTCAAACTGAAAAGGGGCAGGGTTGGACAAGATTTAGGAAGGAAAAAGCTCAGTCCCACAGAACAATCCTTTCCCAGAACCAAGGGCACAGAACAATCCTTTCCCAGAACCAAGGGCACAGAACAATCCTTTGCCAGCCCAGAACCAAGGACACAGAACAATCCTTTCCCAGCCCCAGAACCAAGGACACAGAACAATCCTTTGCCAGCCCCAGAACCAAGGACACGCTGCAGCCTCAGCCCCAAAAGTGCAAAGAGCAGGAATTGAGGGGAGCAGCCTGGGAGGGTGGGACTGCAGAACCTGGGGCTGGAATGGGACAGTGAACCCCAATGTGGGAATGGACCAAAACTGATCAAAGTGTGAGAACTCCTGACCCAGAGTCCATCCTGGGCCCACCTTGGGTGTAGCCCTGGCCAGGCTCTTGCACTGCCCAAGGTGAATCCTTTGAAGCCTTTTAATAAATCCCTGCTTTATTCCTTTAACCCTGCCCAGCCTCTGTCCCAGGGAGCCTCCCCAGGCATCCCCACAGCAGGGCACACATGGTGAAGAACAACACACCCTGCCCAGAGTGAAATCCTGGCCTGGAAAACTCATCCTGTACACACAGAAAGCCCAAAGGCTGACCCTGAGCAAAGCTGCTGCAGAAATAACAACTCTGCAATGAATCCCCCTTCACTTTTGCAATCTCCTCAATATCTCCTTGTCTACCAGCTGTATGTTTATTCATTCTACATTGCTTCGTTTGTTATTTTCCTTTATTCCATTTCCTATTTCAGTCTCCTCATTAATTTTTATGCACTTTTATTTTCATTTGTATACTTTTCATCACTTCAATATCCTAATATTTCAACAGTCCAATTAGCTACTTCCATATCTTAATCACACTGAGACTCCTTATTCAGCTATAAATATAATTTTATTACTGCTGTTTTAATGACTAAGTGTTATAATAACTATTCTATATAAAACAATTTCTCTTAAAACTTTCCCCATTTCCTTCACTTGTCCATAATTCATTTCATCTCTCATCATCCTTTCCATTTTGTTCAGTAGATTCTAGATCATCTCAAAATATTTCCTGTATTGGAAGCTAATTACCTGGAGAGGTGGCAAACTTTCACTGGTTCACCATAAACAAAAGGAGCAAATATTGAAGCATTTTCCCCACACTCATCAGACTGTCCTGAACTTGCTGATGAACCCAAACCTGAAGACAGAGATCATCTCCACATTAAGAGGAAGAGTCTTTCAATTAACATGCCAGCACAGCCCAGATGGGCATTATGAATATAACACACAGCTCTGTTCTGAATATCAACATCATCAATAAAAAATGTCCCAGTAATGTATGAATCCATTACTTCTGAACTGAAAATCCGGCATTATTCTCACCTTTAATTTCAGAAAGACCACATACTTGCAGTGAAATAGTTAATATTTATTATATTTATTAATTTAGTAACATCCCATCTTCTAAAATCCCCATGATTTCAGGCAGATCATTAACTTCTGAGATGCTGATGCTTCTAATGATCAGATAATCTGCAATGAAAGTCTCAAGTCAAAATTGATTGATCCAATTCCTCACAAACCGTAAAAATTCCTTCCATTCCAATGATCCCCATTCTGTGAGCTGGAGGATCTGTCTGTGGCGTGGAGGTGCTGGTGAGAGCAAGGACCACACACAGAAATGTTCCTTCCACGTTATCCTGGAGATGGAAACAAAGAGGATTTTGGTTCTCCTGGTTTAGGTCATTTCACACAGCCCATCCAGAATCAAAATCAGTCATTCAGGGTTAATTTCTCTGCAACTGCTGCACTTTTTAACTTTAATTTGGTTTTATGAGGGAAGAATTAAAAGCACTAAAGGAAGTACAAAGTGATGCAGTTTTAACATTCTGCATCCAAGTAGCCCCATTTATTTATAAAACCCCATCACACTGAATTCCTTCACAGGGGGGTGCAGGACCTTTATGTAATTTTATTAAAAATTTACGTTTAAATTTAAATTCATTCCTTTCCCAGTCCACAGCTCCTGTGTGCTGAGGTTGTGGTGAGCAGCTCTCACACTTTGAGCAGTTTATTCCCTGCAAGAGGTTGAACCCCAGCCCTTGGGACTTCTGTGCTGATGAAACCTCCTGCTAAGCTGTCTCTGCTTATAAAACAAATCTTCCTGTACAGATACTTTCAGTTCCTCTTGATATTTTGTCATCTTTCATCAATATTTCCCCAACAGAGGCCTATTTTTGTAGGGGATAGTATCTTTACACATTTTATTACCCAAAATGGAGACCTAAAACTGCTTTTATGTAATGCACTGTATTATTATTTGAAGGCAAGCCAGGTGGACATTAGACTTACTGATTCATTTTGTACTCAGAAGCATAAAATCTTGATAAAGCAGATGGAATTGTATTAATATCACTGTCGATTTCTATCAGCTGAACATGTGATTGTGTTTTACAGACCCAAAATTCACTTGCCATCCCTGAAGGATACCAGAAAAATGGTCTTGTCAAGTGTATGTTTCTTAAAATCAAATTCAGAAAATCCCAGCACAGATTTAAGATCTAAATTGATAACGTAATAATCTATATCTGATATGTTGTATAATAGATCACCTGCAGGAGTAGTAGCCATGGAACAGTTCCCTTTCAGTGGGAAATAAAGGAACTTTATCGGCTGCTGAGACAGTTTGATTTCATCTCACAGAAAGACACAAGCTCATGCTTGTTTACACTACATTAATTGACATTTCTAATCACTACTGATGTCTACTTTTAAAAATGCTCTTTCACTTTCCACTGAAGTGTACCATTAAATATTTTAATTTAGAAATTCAAGTTTGCTGCGTATTACAAAAAAATTTAGCACTGATATCAAGATTTGATACTTAAATTTGCTCAAATCTGTTTCAATGATAATTTTTAAAATGCTGTTGTTAAAAAATGAGAGATGCATTATTTCACAGATTTTTTTCTTCACTTTGGTGCTCTTCTCATCCATCAGAAAGAAGCCTCTTCCTCCACCCTTATTAGGAAACTTTACAGTCTTAACCCAACTTATTATCAGTACAATAGCATTTGTCTTGATTTGATACCTTCCATTACTCTTGCATGTTTGGATAGGTCTGGGTTTTTAGCAATACACAATCCATTTCCTCCTTACTATCATCACTCTTCCTGTATTCTCGAGAGACTTTTCTCATGTTTCAAATTCAAGTAGCTGGCAAGATGCTGTCAAAATCTGGATGCTTCAGTATTGTCTCAAAACCTTTTGAGACATAAAAATATCATTTTTTTTTCACGCTGTTTTGAACTGTGAAGAATTACAAGTCAAAATCTAAAATTTCCTGAGTGAAATGTTTGTTCTGTTCATCAAAGTTTCTCTGATTCATTGTGGCCTCTTCAATTTCAGAGTGCAAAAGGCAGAGCAGAGGTCAACTGAGAAGAGGAACCTCTACCAAAAGGTCATCCAAGCCATTCAACAGGAGAATAAATAAACATTTTACAGTAGGTCACATCCATTTTGACATGCTCGGGTAGGAGATCATCTCCAGAAAAATCTGAATGACTGAAAGGCCTGGGTGCATCTCAAAAAACCCCAAAATGACTCTAGAATTACTCTAATTTCAGTAGAGCTGACTAATATTTGGGAATATTTTCCCTTCTTTTCCTACAAAGTCTGCAAGTATTTATCCTTCAGATCCATCTCACAAATAAATTCCAGCAGACATTCCAACCACACTCAAACTTACTCCTGATCCCTCTTTTCCCCACAAGGACTGTCTGTGCATGCATTTTGTTTCTATTTTGTGATTCTAACTAAGCAATAATTGCTTCTACTTCCCATCACACGGAGTCAGAACAATTATAATTATTTTATAAATGGAGTTGGAAGAGACACTGCTCTGCTGCTTGCACAGCACCTTTGTCTCTCTGTACACGTTCCTCAGAGGATAATAAGGTTTAGGAGTGGAAAGTGTGTTTGTATTCTTGGGTCAACAGAAGTACAATAGAAACTGAGAGAATGGAAATCTATTAATACTGATTCAGGGATGAAACACTGGCAGTGCTGAGATATTTACTGAGGAAGGCACTGAGAGCTTGGCAGGAATGAAAATTGGTACAAGTTTGCTTCCCAACTTTCTGTGCTTCCAAAGGCAATGAACATTACCTGTACCCTACATCTGCTACTCTACCAAACCCCAAAATCTCGTGCATTCAGAATAACAAAAGCAATGATAAAGATAAATATTCTCACATTCTTCATTTTATTTTTTTTCCTGTGGATTCCCTGAACAACACCCATTACTTCAGGATATCACATTTTTGGTGAGCTTTGGGGTTGGGTGCCAGGCTCCAGGCTGCAGGGATAATTCCCCTTTGCAGGAAACAGTTGTCACAAACAATGACAACAGAAAATACTCACAACACTCTTGCTCCAGCAGTATCTTATTTCTGACTGCACAGAGTCATTTTCTCCACGAGATTGTCTTGCAGTGTTTACAAGATAACAGCCAATAACTGTTCAGTGCTGCTTAGGTGGAAAGAAAAGGGTTATAGGAATTTCAAGGCCAAGTCTAGGTAAATATGATCCTTGTATTTCCACTACAGACATCTAGACACTTCCAGCTGTTGAAATTATTGCTAAATATATTTACAGTCTTTGTACAATAAAAAGCTTTATTACTTTTACTACAGGCAGAAGAAAAAAGCTTTAAATCTTTAGTTCTGTAGCAATATCTCCTGTCTTAAAGGCAATGAAGCCTTTCAAGGGGAAAAACCAGCACACTTTAAAAAAGGTGCTTTATGATGTTGTATCTTTGTTGCAATTTTGGTTCATATATTTTTATTAAGTGTAACCTTTATATGTAAATGAAATGATTATCCAACACAAAGTATGTTTTCATAAAGTAAGAATAGGTTTTATGTCCTCAAAGATAAAGCAGCATAAAGCAGTCAGGCAGCTCAGCATGTACCTGATGGCTGTGAAATGAACTATTTGATTTCCTATTACACTCTGCACTGTACCACAGCTACCAAACCCACGCCATTAGACAGCCAACCTTTCATCAGGGAGCCCAGGAATATAAATCTGGATTTCTAATAGGCAAAAGACCTCATTTAAAAAGGCTTGGAAATAAACCCTCCACTGAGAAATGTCGGGAGAGGGAAATGAGAATCGTGTCCCCAAAACCCAGGGGGAGATGAATGTCCTCAGCACAGACAAGAGGGTTCAGACCCACTGTGCTGTTCCTAGGTTTAAGTTTTGAGTCTCCCTATTTTCAGCTGCAGCAGGCCTCCTCTAGGAATGGAAAGGGAATTTTCCAGCTCCTGCTCCCACCTGGCTGGGCTCTGCTCGCTGGGGGCAGACACAGCTGAGGGAGGGCAGCCCTGGTGCTCCCATCCCTCCGGACAGGGGGTTCTGCACTGGCAGCCTCTCACTGACCCAGGGGAGGGCTCTGCAGCATCCAGGCTCATCGAGGGATTCAGATTTCACATTTCAGTTTTGTGTACAGCTCGTGTGCTATGAGGAAGACAGCTAAAGCCATCAGTTCAATCAGTGGCATTACACAGTTCTGCAGGAGGGAATAGGGTGATCTTTAAGATTAATTTTTCTGATACTCACCATAACAAAAAGCGTGGCAAGCTTGGCATGAGCCTTCCTCACTTCAATTTGAGTGCAGGGTAAAGGCCCCCAAGGAATGCTGGGTGCCCAACTGCTCTGGACAAGAACCTGAGAGACAGATACAAAATTATACAATCACAAATCTAAACATCATGCACGCCTTCATTTTTCTCTAGAACTCCTCTTTGGTTCAGAGGATAAGGTCTAATCCACCATGGGATCACCTGGAAAGCCCATGGATGTGTCTCCTTTTAACAGGAGTGAAAGTGGCTAAAAGCCAAGGAGTTCAGGGCACTCCAATCCCAGATGGCAAATTAAACCTGTCACTGAACAGCTTTTTGGGGAAGCAGCTGTCACAAAAATCTTTATTAATAAATTGATGAATAAAATTGTTCTGCTCCTCAGCAACGTTGTTTATTCCTGAATCAACAACTCCACAAAGGGTTTATCCAGAAAGCTTTGCTACTTGTATAAATCTGGATCCTCACAGCCCACCTATTTATTACCTCTTTATTTTCTTGTTCAGCAGGTGCAGAGTGCTGAGCACAATGACTTCTCATTAGATCCTGTAAATGCTACAAGAACAAAAAAATAAAACAGCCACACAGTTTAAAAACAACCTACTGGGTCAGTCCGTGTTTTTCTGATTTTACATTTTTGTGGTCTTGGGCATTCCTTTAATTTATCATCACAAGAGAATCTGTCAATAGAGAGAGCTATGAAAATAAGATAGAATTGGAGGAAAAAAAAATATAGATTTTGTACTTTGGGTGATTAAATTCTCCCTGACATTAACATATGACAACCTGTTAGAATGATTTGTAAGTCTTTGCAGTTTTATAAATAGCTTTATCTCTCCATTCCACACGGGGAAAAAGAGAAATATTATTTATTGTACCTTTCTACCACCACGGCACGGAATATTTCAAAGGCTCATTTTAAGTTTTGTGGAAGTCTCTTGATATTAAAGGGCTGCAGATAGAAGATGATGGAACCTCCTTTCTGCCTGCTGGCCCCCCGCTGCACTCGTTGTTGCAGGGCTCTGTAAGAGAGCTGCCTCTAATCCACACAAAGGAACTCTTCCCTTTCATTGTCAGGCACTTGTAAAGCCAAAGCAAGCCATCATCATTTCATTAAATCCTGCTGAATTCCTCAGAAATGCTGAGGGTGGCTCGAAATGTGGAATATTTGCTTTATGGATGGACTGAATATTTATCATATTTAGTTTACACGAGGTGTTTTTTTTTTCCCCCCTTAAAAAATGAAATATTTGGTTTTGTTCTCTTGGTGGAGCACAAGGCAAATTATATTAATTAGTCTATTTACATGATTTCCTAACTTGGAGCAGTGAAAGTTGCCTTTAGCTAGCAAATAATTGAAATTACAATTGCTGGAGATATCACAAGTTTTTTGGGTTTTTTTAATTATATCAAGCCCCATCAAGCTCTGATAGGACATTAATAGCTACTTCCCGTCACTGCTGTTGTTTTTTTCTCTCCCCACTAAGCCATTCCAGTGTACTCAACACCATAAAACAGAAATACATGACAAGAAACAGTAATCTTCCAATTTTATTCCCCAGACTTCAGGTTTACTGGTACATCCCTGTGGGAACATCATGACAGAGCTTTGCTTTCATAAAGGCACTGGAAATAGATTGTAGTCTAAAAGTTATCATAAGATTCTGGAGAAGCAACCAGTTGTGTTAGAAACAAAAGAGAAGCAGGAAAAAATACAGAAAAGCCAACACAGCACAAATATATTTCAGTACTGCAGGAAATTCTTGCCAACATGAATATTGTTCTTTTCTTTGCTTTTGGAAATCAGAGGAGAGGAAGAAGCTCATTAATTCAACATTTCATTGCTAAAATAGAGGGAAAACTCAGTCAAACACAAGAGTTTCTATGATAAGAGACCTGTAGACCATCTCTCATCAGGCAGATGCAATCTAGGCTGGATTTGAATTAAATAATAGGCATTACAGATTTTTAATAAAGCTGTGAATAACATTTCTTCCTGCCAGTCTAACAGTGTTACTCCAAGAATTCAGACAAAAGGTTCAGGAGCACAGTGCAGAGCTTTGAGGGAAACTGGGTCCAAAGGGAACTTTATTTTCTCACTTCAGACTTATCACTCAAGGCCCTGCCTTGACCCTATGGCTTGCACTGATCAGAGATGAGGAGAGAGCACAGAAATATCACTGGATGTTTTGATTTAAAAAGAGAGGCAGAGCTTTGGATCATCTTTTTTCAATAAAATATTGTCTAGAGACTTCCAAAAGCAACAATCAACAGGTGCCTGTGAACAATGTCCTAAACTCCCCAGATCATGATGAATGCAGAGAAATGCACTCATGCAGTTACTACTGAATGTTCAGAAGTTTCCTGTCTCTCAGATGCCTGGCAGCTGTTTAAAACTTGACATCAGGCTGAACTATTTCAGAAAATCCACGAAACATGAGAAAATCTGAGCAAAACTCCAGGAAACATTTTAAGGACTTCTGTTTGGTGAACTGAAAATTCAGTTAACCTCTCAGGAGTGAATGTGCCAAATTTGGAGATTAAAGGCAGTTAAAGAGTGAAATGGGCATTTTTATTTCTGCTTCGAGTGCAAGTTGCAACACATTGCTGGAAATGGAGCTGTTTCCAAAGCCTCCATTAGAGTTTTGAGGAGAGAAATTATGGCTGAACTTTTGTGTACTTGCTGCCCATTGATAATGTGAGTGGCTCAGGAGGAGGTGACAGAACAGGGACCAGGATTTGGGGCAGGTCACCAGGGAAGATGAGACACAGACCCAGATTTGGGAATGCACGGGAGCAAAACTCATTTTGGCCTCTCAAGCCCCCAGTAAATCCAGACCAGTCCATTTAGAGAAAATAAATCCCTTCTAAAGAGCAGAACTTCATTTTCAACAATAGACTGCACAAATCTGAATGTTCTGAACAGACACTGTTAGTGACTTTTTTTTTTCCTGCTGCAATAACATCAATGTTCTTTTTTTCTCTCTGGCCTTTGACTTGTCTGTTCTGAATCTCTGTCACTAACACCGTGCTGAGGAAAAGCTCTGCAAAGCAACAGAGGAACTAAAAGGGAGCCTTGGAAGGCAAATGACAACAGAAACCAGAGAAACACTGCTGAGTATGAGTGCAAATTCAAGTTCCAGAAGGTCACTGAGTGGAGAGAAGAGACTTTTAACTCCAGGCAGTTTGCTGTAGACACCAGACATTTGTTATCATTTTGAGTCCATCAGCAATTTCTTTGTTTTTAAGGATTACTGACACTGATCAACACAAACTCCTGGTTTTCCTCCAGGAGCCTGAAAAGCATCAGCACAGAAATATTTCAGTGAGGCTGCATCATCCCACCAGTGCAACCTCACCAAGGCAAGAGCCCAAGGTCTGTGCCCAGTTTGCCACAAGGGTGGGAGAATAAAATGTAGGATATTCCAAAGGCTGAGCAAGGGAAAATGAGGCCTGAGTTCCTTGTTTCCAGCTCAAAACAGGATTAGACACTACTGCTTACGTCTTAATCAGAAATTCTTTTAAAAGATATTTTCTATTATTGTATTATTTTATATTCTTTCCGCTGGGAAATCAAAACTGAAAATGATACACTTTTTCACTCATCTGCATGTTTCATCCTCATTAAGTGAACTCTCCTGTATTCTATGCATTAATCTTGCATAAATTAAAGGATGAGGAGCTGTGACCTTTGTTTCTCTTATCCTTGGGAGGAAAATCAATGTGCTTTCTGCCTTCATGCACACGTGCATACATGCAAAGAAGCTGAGCACTGGGTATTCGATGTAGTCATTCCACTGTGAGCTGAGAGACTTGAATCAAGAGACCATTAATGTTGATAAATCAAATTAAGTGAAGAAATAGAGAAAAACCTAATTCAATAAACAATACACCCATTGTAGGATTCCAGTGTCCTAAACTCACAGAAGTCAGCAAAACTCTCAGCATTTTTCTGAGGGTGACATTCCAGTTTGAAAATTTTCCCCTGAACAAGCTGACTTAACAGCATGAAAAATTTAGAGAGATGTAGCAGTAAACTTTTTGGACTCATTTCAGTAAAAATACCATCAACAAGGTAGAGGCAGAGCTGAGCCCCAGGTAAGAGAATAACCAAGAACTGTATTGGGGTGGCAAAAAGAAGGAACTCTGCAGGGGCAGCTGTAAAAAACCACAGTTTAGTAACCAGGATATGAACCAGGCTTCAGGAGGGAAAATACCTGAAACCTTCCCACTTTTACTAAAGAGTCTGTAGAAACTTGAAGGCACCACGTTTCTCTGTGCCCCAAACCACATCTGGCAAACAAACTCAGCCTTCACAACCACAAGAGGCTCTTAGGAAGGGAACAGGTATGGAATAAATGGTTCCAGCTTTAGGAAGGCAGAAGAATAAAGAATGGACAAACCAAAAGAGGAAAGAAACCCAATCCTTCAGAAGTCTTAAGTATAACAACTTATAGCATGAGTAGGCAATAAAACATAGAGGAAGGGAATATATTAAACAAGGAAAGTTTATTTAGACTGGCGTGTCCCTCTGCTGTAAGAAATAAATCTGGTTTTGTGAAAACGAATCCTGCTATACTGTATTTTTTACCTCTACTGCCAGTCTGATGTTCCTTCCCTGATATAATTAAAGAGGTGTCACAGGACCTACTTGCTTTCATACTGGGAATAAGGAATAACTGCTGATACAAGCTAACAGCTGGAAGCATGTAAAATAAACATAAGCTAAGCTGCTGAAATCACGGATCCTTTTCAAGAAAAATATCTGCCTGCCAATCACAATTTCAACTCACATGCCACACAGCCCTAAAATAGCACTTGGGAGGAGTAATTGGGGCTCTCTGTTATTTTGGGAAGGTAATGGATTAGAAAGAGGCATTGTTTTAAGTCAGACATCAGCTGAAGGAGTGGCAAATCTTTAATAAGGCCAAGATTGGTTTTGTAAGTGAATAAACCAGCAAAAAGCTGGCTGGGTGCTAGTAATCTTCAAAGCTTGATTGCTTTTTCTGATAGCTTTAGAAAATTAGTGGATGAAAGCATGTGTAATATATCTGGTCTGAGTAAAACACTTGATGTAGTGTCTTACAAAATCTCTACATGCAAAATTAATTCAAATTGGCTTGGACATGGAGTACTGTCAGTTGGATTTAAAAATGGCTGGCTGAGTGCAAATAAAGGGTAATGAAAAATGGCAACGTATCAAGTTGGTGGGAGGTGTCTGCTGGAGCTCTGCAGGGATCACTGTTTGGTCCTGTTTATTTAACATCTTCATTAACAGTCTGGAAGAGGGATTGAAACAGCCTGTTAATTAAAGTGACACGCAATAATAAATCAGGAATTGCTCCTCGTGCCAGCACCAATACTTCACGGGCAGGCAGCGCTGCCGCGGGCTCCGCGAAGGTGGAACGCGGCGGCACCGGGGCTCAGCGGAGAGGTTCTAATGGTGTTCTACCTTTTAAAGAGAACAGCCCAAGGCACACACTGAGGGAGGGTCAGAGGCCTGCTGGCAATCCAGTAATTTAGAGCATGATTGCCCAGTGTACACAAAGCCAAGTAACTGGAAACTTCCAGGGAAAGACACGATTTCTTCTCTTCCCCCGACGCTCGCAGTGCATCGCGTTCAGTGTGAAAGATTAAGCCAGCTCAGTTCACTCATCTGATGGAAAACCAGGGCTCGGGGGGAGCTTTGGAATCAGTTTTCAGTTGTTTCTACATTTCATACTTTGCAGGACTGCTAAATGTAACGCAACAGAGGAAAGAGAGGGACAGGAGGAACTGGTGACAGGACTGCATCTTTTTGTGTCAGTTAAATTGGACGAGTTGGAAAATAAACCACTCCTTTGTGCATAGATTTATAGTTCCACAGCACAAAATTCAGCATTTTAAAGCAGTGTTTCCACACTGGCAGGACACTAGTCTACTGCTACAACAGACTTTAATTATGAATATTTTTTGTCACCTCAGATAAGTAAACATGAAGTTGTTCACTGAACAGTGGTGAAAATTGATCAAAGACTACATAAGTCACAGAAAAGAGTTCCCAACATAGGCAGAGATGTTGGCAGTCAGTCAGAGACACCTATTTCTGTTTTATAAACATACATAATATAAAACTGGGTCTTAAATAAGAGTGTTATTATCTCCCTGCTTTGAATGATTTATAGCAGCTTATCTGGGCTGGCCCTTGGGCTGCTGCACTGCACTGAATCATAAATATAGACTCATTTTTAAAGGACAGTTTGATGCTACTTCCTAAAAGGTAAGAAAAAGGAAGAGAACTTTTAAGGTCTCCTTTTCCACACCGAGTTTAAATTGCTCTGGGAACTTGTGAAGTCCCCAGAAAACACCGGAGCAGTTTAAAGCTGTGAGAATCTCAGGGCCATAAAGAGACATCCTGCAGCAGCAGGAAGGGACTGTAAAACAATAAAGGGAAGGGGAGGGGAGCTCTGCAGCCCCCACATGAAATGCTTTGTCTCCTCAGCCTGGAGAAGCAGCAGGGCCCTGCAGTCAGGCAGGGAGGGATGGGACCCAGCTTCATCTGTCCATGGAGCTCTGGGGAGCTCCTTGAACTCACTGCCTGGAATCCACCAGGCTTTTCCTTTAAAACCAGCACAAACAAACCTTTGAGGGCAGCCAGGGCTGCTGCCCTCTTTGATGCCATGTTCATTGGGTAACTTTTATCCCTGGACAGAGCTGGACCCTGACCCTCGTTCGTGGAGCAGGAGCTGCCTGCAGGCAGTGGTTACAGCAGGCTCAGGAGAACACACACACCCACATTCGATTGGCAGTGGATCACAAAACAGAATGGACACAGAAAGGCATTCAACACATGGAAATTCTGCTGGCAGCTGCTATGGAATAGCCCTAAACCCTCTTACAAGAGGATACTGAAAAACCACAGAAACATTCAGGGTTGTTCAGGTGTCAGCTATTGCATTACACTTTTCTGCACTAATTTATCCTCCGTGGTCTTGACCTTAGTGCTACTATCCATTAGTGGCACTAGTCTTGTTTAGTTGTATTTTTAATCCTCTCTTTCAAAAATTTCTTTTCTCTTGTTGTTTGGTTGGGTGTTTTTTAAATTCTTTCCTTATTTTTTGAACTCCAGTAATTTGTGAAGCAGCTGCATTGGTCATGAACTACTTGCATTTTATTATACCTGCAATGACTTTTAAACAGAAAGAATCTGCTCATGGGAACACTAATCCTTCCATTATGGAAATAATTAAGCTCTTTTATTTGCAAGATGAAAATCTTTAGGGAACATATGAAAACTAGCAAAGAGCAATTTTTTTTTTAAGAGAAAAATATGATGATATAAACAGACCTGCTAGTGTCTGTTAAACTGTGGCATATGGAAAAGCACACAAACTCTTAGAGAAATATTTCTCAGTAATTCTTCCACTTGGCTCAGGAAAAAAGGATATTCTACAGAACTTTCTGTATAAAAACACAACGGCACAGTCTCACAAGATGTTTTCCAAGCCCTTTCAATAGTAATCTGCTTCTGTTCTTTCATGGTAAATGTTAACCTAAATATTGTTATTCTTACTTTTCTATAATTATCTTTGGACTGTTCTTGTTTGCAAAACATACTCTTCCTCAGTAAACAAAGCTACTTATATTCGATTTTTACTCATTTTTTAAGGTTTTTTTACAATGGTGCACTTTACATGGGGCAGTTCTCGTTCCTAACCCTCCTTTACTATTTGCTGCCATAATCCAGCACTGNACAATGGTGCACTTTACATGGGGCAGTTCTCGTTCCTAACCCTCTTTACTGTTTGCTCCCATATCCTGCACTACATTTACAAATAGAAGATCTAGCACATTACCACTTGAATTTTTGCAAATTTACTGACATTAAAGTGGTGCTGAACCAGCAGATTCTGGCTGAGAGGGGAGGGAGGAATGTGGGAATATCCCTTTGCTGGTTGTGTCTGATGGGGCTGCCCTGGGGAGCACCTCAGAGGTGTGAGCAGTATTTAGGGAACAAAAACCAGAAAGCCAAGAGAATTCAGATTCATTTCTGCCTCTGCCCCCCACCCCAGGTGCTTCCTGCCTGCCTGCTCTGGGCAGGTGGCACCTGGCTGCTGTCACAGCTGGAGGAGCCCTGCTGCCCTGGGCATGGCTCAGTGCCTGCTGCCCACGGGAAAAGGGGAATTCATCCCTTTTTGTGCTTTGCACAGCTCTGTGTCCACCTGTTGAGCTGCTTTATCTCACCCAGAGTGAGATGAAACCCCAGTTTCCCCCTTTTACCCCTCCAGCTGTCTCCCCTCTCTAGAATGAGCTGGTGCTGAGAGCAATGGGGGATTTGTGTTTCCAAAGCAGCTGTGGGGCTGCTGGTGGATCCAACTGGCACTGAGGGAGAAAGGGAACAATGGGAAGGGTTCCACTGATTGAGGAATGGAAAAAAGAGATTTGCCTTACAAACAAACTGTGGGTTTGCTGAGAAATGAAATTGGATATTGAGAGGTGAAAGAAACAATGGGGAGAAATCATAAATTCCCTGAGAATTAAAGAGTAAAAGGGAGGGTTTTACATTAGAGGGGAGTCTGAGGGAAGTCTGAACCTCCCAAGTGCCTCAGCCAGTGGGGAAAGAGAGAGGGAAATGTGGCTGGAAATTGGGATAAAGGGGAGGCTGAGTCCTCCAAAACTCTGAGAGACCCCAGGGGATGCCCATGGGCTCTGCCTTTACTGGAATAAAGTAAAGGGACTCCTGTGTCTCCTTTTTGGACATAAACCCCTGGTGTTTGTGGAATAANAAAGCAGCTGTGGGGCTGCTGGTGGATCCAACTGGCACTGAGGGAGAAAGGGAACAATGGGAAGGGTTCCACTGATTGAGGAATGGAAAAAAGAGATTTGCCTTACAAACAAACTGTGGGTTTGCTGAGAAATGAAATTGGATATTGAAAGGTGAAAGAAGCAATGGGGAGGAACCACAAATTCCATGAGAATTAAAGATTAAAAGGGAGGGTTTTACATTAGAGGGGAGTCTGAGGGAAGTCTGAACCTCCCAAGTGCCTCAGCCAGTGGGGAAAGAGAGAGGGAAATGTGGCTGGAAATTGGGATAAAGGGGAGGCGGAGTCCTCCAAAACTCTGAGAGACCCCAGGGGATGCCCCATGGGCTCTGCCTTTACTGGAATAAAGTAAAGGGACTCCTGTGTCTCCTTTTTGGACATAAACCTCTGGGGTTTGGGGATTCATTGTCCTGGCAGTGCCTGTGTGGGGCTGAGCTGCTGCTGGAGGGGCAGGGCTGATCATTTAGCACAGGATTATCCAAAAGGAGACAAAAAAGGAAGCAAGTCCAGCTGAGGTGAGCAGAGGAGATCTTGTGATTAATAACACCATGCCAAAGGGCTTTGGAAAGATCCCTTGCTAAAGGTTTCTAAATAAAGTTGTTTGGGTGCCTAGGTTAACTTTTACCTCCCTTTTAGGAGAGCTGTACTGGGTCCTATTTAGGAAAAAAAATGGAAATAAAACTTCCCTAAGTTACAAGCTTTCTATTGCTCATCTATTGATGTTAATAAAATGAGATTTTATTGCAAGTTTGAGAGAGTGGCAATAAAATGTCAGCTAAAATATGATACTGATAGACATAAAAACAATGCACAATGAGGAAAAAAAATTTCTTAATTTGCATCTACAATGCTGGGCTCTGACCAAGCTGTATAGAAATACATTGCTGGAATTATGATAGACAATTCTACAGAAACATCAGCTCAAAGGCAAACAGAAAGCAATTGAATTTTTAGAAAATGGAAAGAGAACAAAATCGAAAACATCATTGTTTTAGAACAGAAACCCATTCTATACTTCTGAATCCTTTGTGCATTACAGGTTATTCATAGAGAAAAAGCAAAATAGTGAACCACTACAAGTAACAGCAGCACAGAAAAATAAAAAAATATGTGGAGGCATTTCCTTAGAGATAAACTTGAGAAGATTCTTTTTGCTGGTGGACACAAAACCCACCAAGTTTTTCTCAAAGTCATGAATGGCACAGCCTCCATGAACAGGGAGTTACATTTCAGCATTTCAGGAGTACAAGAACCAGAGTGCATCAAACAAAACCAGCAACTGATGGGTTCAAAACGAGCAGACAGAGGTAATTCTTCATTTGGCACACAGCCCCCAATAAAACACAAATTTAACAATGAAATTTTTTACTTCCAGACTCAGGGAATGTTAAAACAATGGGAGTTTTAGCACAGATAAGAAAACCTATCAGCACAGTGAAACAGAGCCCTTTCTCTGGGAATGAGGGTTAGAAGATGGTGGAGTATCCCTACATTATAATTACTATTATATATTAGTAATATTATATTTATTAGTATAGTAATTATATAATATTACTAATATATAATATTTCTAAGAAATATATTTCTCCTCATACTGGCCCCTGCTTGGCAGCTGAACAGACCTTGGTTCTCAGGTGGGTCAGGGAGCCTGAATTTCTCTTGTTTCTACTTTTACAGAAGATGGAGGGAAGATTGGCATCCTTTGTTTTGGGGTTTTTATAAAAGATAGAAAGCGATGCAATAAAGTTTTTGCAGAGAAATATTCACCTGTGTATGCTTCACTGGGGAAGTATTTTAAGCTGTTAAACGCCTAAAATGCAAAAAGGAAAATATTCTTTGATAAACAAGAGCAACAATACCAGAAATTTCAGTATTTTCTGATGGCATAGCTGACACATTTGCTTGTCATGGTTAAAAACTAGAGAAGAGCAAAGATTGATTAAAGTCACACAAGCTTTTTAAACCTAATTTTGGGCTTACCTTTTTTTCTGAAGGGGATGAGTGGCAGAGTTCCAGATGGGGGGTTGCTGGTTTCTGGGTTCTGCCGTGGTTCTCTCCAGGGTTTGTTTGTGTTCTCACTACAGAGCCTCCAACATCTCATTTAACACGTGCTTATTAAACCTAATTATTCTCTGTCTAACTCAGACTTGTATTCAAATGTTGATTGGGTTGCTGGAAATCAAGTTAAACTTCAGCATGCAGCTGAGTTATCAACTGGGAATAAACAGGATAAGGCTCTACAGATCCTGACCTAAGAGCTTTTAATGCCTACCCAAAAGAGATTCCCTGGTTCTGCTGTGTCTAAGCTGCTGCATCCTTTGCTTTTGCAATTCCATTTACAATCTATTCACAGGCTGGAGGGGAAAAAAAAAAGGAATGAGAGGAAAACCTTTCTGAAATCACATTTTGAGAATATCACTCAGGCTGACATTCAAAGAGCTTTGTTACCTCCTGGGTCAAACGAGCCCTTTGATAACCCGTGCAGAGAATCCAGTCAGCCTTAGGGGGGCAGGGGTTTGATCCCTCACTCAGTGCGTGGCCACGAAGGATAAATTGCTTTAAATAAAGACCCAGGGCTGGTAGAGACCTGTGGAGCACCAGGTGCAAGAGAACAGGGCCAGCAGGAGCCAGGTTCTTGTGGTCCCAGAACCTCAGGCAGGTGTGGCTTGTGAAAAACAAAGTTCACCTTTTTGGTAGGATTTCAAAGGGTTACTAAAAGACAAGAAGGACAAGGCAATAAAGCAAAATCCATGTCTGGGGTGTCNTGCTGGGGGCTGGGATATCAGCAGCAGATTCTCCATATCAGAGCAGGGCTCAGCACTGGGGGTTATCCTGACCAGGATCAGGTCACTCACTGCAAAGACACTTCATCAACTTTACTCCTAAAGAAAAGTCTTCAAATCTTTAAAACCATTTCCATAGCACACATAGAGTATCCACCCTCTATAGGTGCCAAAAGAGAAAAAACCCCACCATAATAATTATTGATAACAGGCTCCATTACAGCAGAGCCCCTGGGGCTTTGCAGCATTCCCTCTCTCACAAATGCATTTTACATTTTTGGGTTTTTTTGTGAGCACCATCACAGGAGGATCTGCAGAAAACCTGCAGCTCTATCTAAGGTGGATCTGTGGCTGCAGAACAGAACCAGCTCTGGTCCTGGGGCTGGGCAGAGCAGATTTCTGCAGTGACCAGAGCAGAGCAGCACTTCTGCTGTGCCAGATTCTCCATGCCTGGGTGATGGAATCAGCCTTAAAATGCAGAGGAGACTTTCAGAGGTGTCTCCAGAGCAGTGATGCTGTTGATTCCATCAAGAGCTAAACACTGTCCTGTCTGTTATAAAGAGCTCCTCCACAGCCTGGCCCGACTCAAGGAGCAAAACCAAAAAATTCTAGAATTCTTTCCTTTCCTTTGATGCTCACTGATCACCCTGCAGCTCTTGAGAAGAATAAACTGAGGAAATGACTGAATTCTGATACAGTCAGCACACAGAGAGGCTTTTACAAAACATCATTATCTCACCAGAATATTTAAACAATTCCTGCCAAATGAAGGCAATCTGTATTCCATATTCAATCTTGTGCCTTGCTGACCTGGGAGTGCAGCTCCCAGGGACACCAGCAATGGCCTGCAGCAAACGTGCCCAAATGTGAAGTTTCCAAGGTACCACAGGAAGAATTGATTATGTGGAATTTAATTAAAATATATTCTAATAAACAGTAAATTGGAAGAAACTGCCATGGAAATACAGCCTAGTGTAATCCCCAAAGTCATTAGCTTTAGGCAAAATTCAGGATGGAGCAGTACCCAACAGGCAGGGGTTTGGTAAACTCAATTAGTTGGGATTGCCTTTTTATTAGAGCAACTCTCTTCCCTTGGATACTGAGCCAAAACCAGGGAAAAAACACCTCTTCCAAACCCTCAAGCACTTCAAACCCCCATGGTTTGGATTCTCCTGAGAAGACAATATTCATCTAACTTTTTTCTTTTTNGACTTTTTTTGAGGAACAAATCCAAAGTGGCTCTCAAGATTATATGTCTCCTGTGGGACAGTGGTGGTTGCTTTGCTTTTTTTGTCTCTTTTTTTTTTTTTTTTTTTTTTTTTTTTTTTGGTGGGGTGCATATTCCCAAAGAAAAGCTGAATTCATCCTTCCCTTCCCCACTTCTGAAGGATGGATTTGAAGCTGAGAGGTTCAGCTGTTCTGTATCTGCTGTTCATCAGAGCAAATCATTGCAAAAAACAGTCAAACCTTTACACACCCAAAACCTATTTAAAGAAAAAAAAAACCCAAAAGCATTTTAAAAGAAAAGTTTAAAGCTTAATAGTATGTCCCTCTGAATATTTACCTTTCCTTCCTTTCAGGCTCAGGAGCTGCACTGGAGACAGAGCAAAGAGTATTCCTGGATTCCTGCTGCCCAGGCCAGGAGGATTCTCCACGAAATTTAACGTGGTGTAAAAGCAATTAGTGTGATTGGCATTTTTGGAATCATTAACACCAGCTACAAACGACTGCCAGCGATGGAGGAGGAGAGCAATTCGAGGAGCTGAATGCAGCCTTGGCTCTAGAGGAGATCCTGTCAAAGCAGAATGGAATTTGGGCTTCCAGATTTGGAATTTTGGGGGCTCTGCCCCTGTTGGTGCCTGAGTTCCACAGACCAAGAGCAGGATGGTGCAAGGGGACACCAGGGGGCTTTGGAACCATCCCCAGGGATGCCACGGGTGTGGCACAGACCTGAGCTGCCATTCCTGCCCTCCTGGCAGTGTTTCACCATCACTGGTGGCATTTCTGGCAGTGCTGCGTGCTGCCCCTGTTCCCAGGGCTGAAATGTTCATTTTCCCTGAATTTCCAACACGTGTGCCATGACCAAGTTCCTCCCATCCTTGTCACCCGTGTCATTCTCAGCATGCAGCCAGCAAGAAGTTCCTCAGATATTTTCTTTACATTTTCTTAAAAAGACAATCTCCCAAAGAGGGAATATCAATCTCTAATGAGAGCTACTGAGTCCATTCTTAATACCTGACCCAAATCAGTTCAGATCATTTTATATTAAGGATGTTACTGGGTTTCAGAATTTAAAGCCAAGAATTAGCAGAAAAAAGTAGAATAAAATCATGTAATTTTGTCCAAATGTTGAGGTAAAGTGAGATGTACCTGCACTGTAATAATATGATAATGAAAATAATAATAAATAAGGAAAATAATAAATTAAAAATTATAACAATAATGCAAATATTAGGAAGGTCTGCACTGTTGTGACTTTCTACATGAGCATCATTACACGTGCACATGAGGGGATCCTCAAGTATTTCCCCTGATTCTTAAACAAAATTAAATCCCAAAGATTCTGTAGGTACCTGTGGTTGTTAATCACAGGCTGATGTTTCCTTAATGAGCAGCTATTGTCCCCCAGCCTCTCTCTGCTCCAGGACGTTTTTCTTCCATCTCCTGCTCAGAAATGTCAGATTAGCATGCACACCCTAACATTTGGATGAGCAGCACAATTTATCTTTTAACTTTGGTGCCCTGAAAACTCCCAAGATAATATTTTTAAATGATTGCAAGCCTGAGCAGCTATTTCAGGAAACACAGAGCAGACAGTATTTCCTCACCACTTTGTGAGAGAAAGGTATTAAAGCCCTTTTAATCTTGCCATAAAAAGGTCTAAAGTAATATCAGTGTCACAATTTTAAGGATTATGCATTGCTATCATGGGCTTGTCTGAAAATTCTGGAATTGCTTCTTTTAGCTAAATAACTGTGATGGAATTACAATAGAAGTTCAGCTCAAATATTGAGTTTTTAAATGGCTGAGAGCTACTCTGAAAAAAAAAAATCATCTGCAACTGCCTTGGCTGCTCAACAATCTGTGAAATTCTTTCTTTGGGCTAAGAAATATTGCAGACTACCTGGACAAATGAATCATTTGATAATTGAAGAAAAGACAAATATACTCCCTAATCTTTAGAAATATGATTTAAGGAGAAACATAGCAAATGAAAGCACAGAATTTATTTTTCCCTCTTAGAATCAGAAATGAAAATATTTTTCTGGAAAAATTCTGCATTTAGACTGATAATAATGCTTTTTAAACATAATAATGTCAAATACTCTTAAATAGCATTTATTTAAAAAATAAAAATCAGATTGAAAATGGGATTTCAGTTGTGTTTAAGGGGAACTGATAAACTATTCAATTCCTGAGAGTGAAAAAATCATTGGTTTGTAATTCCAATCTCCTTTGCTTTTTGCTTATCTGAAGGAAAGACTGGAATACCTTTTAAATGTATTGAGCTGCCTTTTTATCAAAGTCTGTGGAAAGTCACTATATTTATTCTCTGATATAATTCAAAATAAGAGGCTAAATTTCCAAAAACGATAGGTTTGATTCTTATTTTCTTTTTCCCCTCAAGCTTGTTTTAATCAGTTTTAATCTATTTGATTGATAGAATAACTTACGGTTTTAAGGAATTCAGCCTCTTCGTCTTTTTTTAATAAGAAAATTTATCATCTGTAGAAACAGAAAGTATTTTAATTCTTATCAAGAAAATTAACTGGAGTGGGAAAAAAAAAACCCAAAAATGCCAGGTAACTAAAGGCCTGAGGTTCAATAAATTTTGTGTTTTTGAAACACCCTCAAAATCAGAAAAGTTAATGCTGTGCTTATGGGTTGAGTTAAAATGAGATATTTGTATAAATAGCAAAATGGACTGAGGGAATACCAGAATTCCAGAGATCCAGAGGGTACAAAGAGCAGGAAAAACTCCCATTTATTCTGAAATCTTCTGGCAGTGAGAAAGGGCCACTCTTCTGCTTTAACCTGGGCACTTGGAGATTGCCTCATTCTGTGGGAAGGGATAAAGTCAAGGAGCTGAGGATGAGAAAATGTAACCTTCAGAACATTTTATTTTGATAAACACCTCAGTTTATCTTTCCATGGCAGGCTGATAAGGAGAATTAACATAGTTCAGCAGAGTGCAGGTCAGTGAACGTGTTCATGCAGAGAAAAGATGGAACAGTTTGTTCACAAAGGCTCTGCTTTCCCAAGGCAAGTGGGAAGATGACAAATAATAATAAATTCTTTAGTCTGAGAATTTCATTAGGAAAAAAAAAAAAGGTTGCATTTATATGAAAAGCACCTAGGAAAAGAAAAAACATAAAAACTTCTATTTTAATACCAAATGAACAGGAGGGCATCATGGCCAGAAGAAATTGCAACAGTGACTTGGATGTAGGATGGAGAGTTTCCAGAAGGAAGTTCATAATTGTATTAATATTGGAACAGTAAATTCAATTTCAGGCATTCTGAAGTAGCAATGGGTTTATGTTACATTTAATATTAATAAAAGCAATAGGCAAGAAAGAGGACAAATATAACTACAAAAGCAAATACTGAGAACATTTTAGCTGCACAGTTGAAAGTGGCAGACAGGTCACAGAGCAAAAGGAGGAGCCTCTCCAGTGCCAGCATTTCCAGAGAAATCTGGGAATTCAGGTGATTTTCCAGACTAAAAACCCACATTGCTCCCAGCAGAGAGATAATTTCATTTGTTTAGTTCCTGACATGCAGCAGGAAAATGTTCAATAGCAGTGGAAATCTGTTTGTGAAAAACACCAACCTCTGTCCTGCAAACCCATCTGGGCTCCACATTCTCTGAGAAAGTTCTGGATTCCAGAGAATAACTTCAATTTCTTTCCTGATTTTTCTGTCCTCTCACACAAAAAGGAGGAAGATCAAATACGAGTTTTATTTTAACCAGCACTGGAGTATCTTTTGAGATACATTTACAGGAATTTAAATAATTCTGAGGGAAGATATATTGCATTTCCTGCTTCAAAATAGTGGCAAAATCCTGCTGGCTGGTGGAATTCCACTGGAATTCCTTTGTATCACCCAGATTTTTTGCCTAGAGGATGAGATTTTGACCAAACATTGCAAAGCAGTCATAAAAACAACATATCTCATGGAATGTCTCTCTTCAACTTTTGTACCACTGAGAAACCCAAACAAACAAAAATCCACAAACTTTCCCCCTACAAAAGAGAAAGAAAACAACAAACCAAAAGCAACTACAACCAAAGCAAACAAAGCCTTCTGAAGTATTTATAAACTGTGTTTGTGTGGGGGAATTTCTGTAGCTGATACAGACGATGATTAAAAAAATGTAATTAATGACATGAAGGTGCACTAACATTTCAGCTGACATTTTCATACATGATTTATGCCTTGCCTGCTACTCATGGATGGATCAGTCAAACTATCTTAGCCTGGAGCACAAAAAAGTGAAAATGCTGTATGTCCTCTGGCTTCGAGCTTTCCCTGGGGTGACTTTGAAAGTGTTTTCTGCACTTGAAAAAAGCATAAAAAGTGGGAAAAAATAGTTTATATAAAGACAGATTTAAAAAAAAAAAAACAAAAAACACACACACAAAACTGCAAACCAGCAGCATTTTAATTTTTGTAAATGTTGTGAAAGCTTATTGAGAGAGTTATATCTGAAATGAAGGCCCCTGAGCTCAGAGTCAAGGTAAGCAGCAGTTTTATCTCTAAACATGAACACAAGTCTCTTATGGTAGGATTGCTTAAATGCCATGGTTTTGATCTTGTTGGACAGTTTTTCAGACTTTAGGGTATTGATTTGAAAAGAGAAGAAAAAACTGGATTATATTTGGTGGGGAAATGTATTGATCAAAGTCTGAGACCAACAAACCTCAGCTTGACCTGCTGAAATCACCAAAAAAGAGAAAGGACTTGGGAAAAAGGAAAAAAAGGATGCAGAGAAAAAGATGGGAAAAGCCATATTAGCAAAAAAAAAAAGTTTTTCTGGTCCTTCTGGGAATAAAATTTCCTAAACTTGCATAGTGCAAGGCAGCAGTGATGGTGAGTGAGGGCATTTTTTGGGGTTAGAGGAGATTCAGCTTTAATCCTCCCAAGGCACTGCCCCCCTGACAGAGCCTGCACTGAAACCCCTGCGAGTTCCAGGGCAAAAGAAAATCTCTTTTGGCTGGGGAGGCTTCTCCCAGCACTCACCCAAGCCTGAACTCCCACTCAGTAAATCCAGAGAGTGGGAAACATCCCCTTGTATTGCTGGAAGGAATGCTGGGGAGAGCTCTTCTGCATGTCCAGCGGTCATCAAAGCTCCATGGAGAAGATCTGGTTGAAGCAGAAACTTTTCCCTCTTAGATCAAAGCTAAGAACAGCAGAAAAAAAGAGGGGAAAAGGGAAAAAATGAAAAAATCAAACCCTGAAGCAATGGACAGCATACCAACAGAACTGCTAAAAGCATCAAGTTAAATCAGTCTCTGTTTTCCACAAAATCTCCAAGAGTCTGGGTCCACACAGCAAAACATTGAAATAATGCAATTTTGGGGGTAAAGATGTGTTACAGTCTGTTGGTATAAAAAGCCTCCATGACATCTACAACAGTAAAAAAATGCAGAGGGAAGAATTCTGCAATTCTGTCCCAAAAATGCATGGAAGTTTGTGTCTTATGAGCAAACAAGGAGGAGATCTTTGTTACCACATGAGTAATTTCCATTCATTTTTATGTGGTGTAACTTTAATTAGAACAAGGGGTTTCTTAATGAATTTAAAGATTGACTGTGCAGGAGCGAGATTGTTTTGGACTTTTATCAAATGCAGATTTAGCTGCTTCCTCATCTCTTTGGGGATTTGGAAATTTTAAACCAGTCTGAAATTTCTTTAGAAGTCTGGAAGTGTGTTTTGGTAACATTATTAATAAAGTGTCTCTAATTACTGGCTGCTTCCAGTGTAATTATGGAAATGTTCTTGGTACACAATATTAATTCCTCCCAGTACTTGGGGGTTTGTGCACTGCTGTCTCACAGATCCTGGTGCTGCAAACCCCTTCACAAGAGGATTTCTCCCTCTAAAAATGCTTTAGGGGGAGAGAGAAGCCCAGGGATGCTTTCTCCAGCTCAAACAAAAATCCCCAGCCTGTGCAAGGGCTGTGTTTATTTGTACACTGGCCTCCATTAAACTTTCCTGACCTTCCCAGGATCTGCTGTTGGAAGATGTGACAAAGCTTCATCAATGTTTAATGCTAAATGGAATTTAGGAATAATGCTGTATAATACAGTAAAATCCTGTCCAAGTTCCTTTAGAGACCTGGGAAATGTGTTCTTATCAATTATGAATTTGATACAAATACAAATTTGTGGGTTTAGTGTAACCTTTCCCTCCAGCTCTTATCTAAAACTTTATTATTTCCTATCCCCAGAGGCAAAATAACTTACCTGTGACACTTGGCTCATTTCTGGAGAAGCCACCATCAAATCACCTGAAGCAGTTTTTATTTCCATCCTGAGTTCCAGCCCTGGAAGAATTGTCAAACCTGTGATTGTTTATTCTGTTTTACGAAGGGAAGGTTGAGTGGAAATGCTCACAAGTCTTAATGAATTTTCTGTTGTAAGGGTCAGGGGAGATTCTACCCTTTCCATGCACCAAAGAAAAAAAAGTGTGGTTGTTTTTTATTATTATTTGTGGGGTTTGTTTGTGTTTTTTTGTTTTGGTTTGGTTTTGGTGCTTTGTTGTCATTGCTGTTTGGTTGGTTTGGGGTTTTTTGTGGTTGGTTTGATTTGTTCTTGTTTTTGTTTGTTTGTTTGGTGTTTCTTTTCATTTCAGCTTAGAAAGAAAATAGAGGGAGTAAACACACTCCTCTCAAAGGAAGCCATACATTAGTGTCCATTAAAACCATCACAAAGGGACTCCTGACCCTAATTTCTAGAGAAATTAGGAAAGAAAAAGGAAAAAAAAAATATATTTACTCTCTATTTCTCTGCATTTCTATAGATTGAAATGTCACCAATGAAGACTTAAATTCACAGTAGTGAACTGGGTAGAAAATAATGATCCCTGGAATATCAACTGCTCTCTTGGCTCCTGCAGATCCTGTTATTTCAGATCAGTTGAGCAATTTTGCACATGCACTGATAATAATTTACATTTGCCCAAACATGCAAGACATTTCCTCCCAAGCCATGGACTAAATGCAAGACAATGACAAAAGAAAGGATTTAATGGAGTGTTTTAAGGAAAACCTGACTTCTCTGTTAGCAGTGTAACTACAGCATTGCTCTCAGGATTATCTAAGATCTGAGCAAATATGACAAAAGAAGTTCTGCAATCATTTCTCTCCAGCACTATTTACCCAATTTTAAGGCTCAGTTTTCATCGTTTGGCTGAGCAGCTTTAATGGAAGAGTCACATCCTTGGGAATGACTGCATTATCCTCTCTCCATAAGTCATCACCCAGCAAACAAGCTGCATTAATAAATTATATAGATCCTGAATAACAATTTCAAATCAAAACCCACTGATTTGAGCCATCTCCACGGTGACTGAAACAAAGCATTTTCCTTTGCCACCATGGCCAAGGTGTTCCACCCCAGTTCTGTGGATAATCAGTCATTAATGGTGGCTTTGCCCTGAATCCTGCTGCAAGGAAAATGGGCTGGAATGGTTGGAATAGCAACTCAGGGATGGTGGGGATTTGTTAAAAAAAATAAAATAAAATAAAAAAAAAAATATATATAGGTTGGAAGTACTACAAATAATAAAATACAAAATAACAGGAGAAATCACACCAAAAGGCATGCCTGGGAGAGGGGCCTGCTTGTCCCAGCTCCCCCTGGATATTGATATAAAAGTGGAATTTTGAACTCTGATTTGTAAATTTGGGGGTTTTATCCCTCCCCTCTGGTCTGAAGACAATCTGATGTTTTACAAAGCCACTTTTAGCCCAATTCCCATATCAATTGTTATGATCTGCAAAAACAAGAATACCTCCTTACCTTTGGAAGAGTTTAATTAGGAGGAAATGTTACATTTAAAAAAGATAATATATAATTAATAACTTCAGCAAAGGTGGACAAAGAAGAAGGAGATTGCAGGCTTTGTACATCCTTAAAAGCATTTAATTCTCTATTCATCTAAAATTAACAATCAAACTGTGTAGTAATAAGAGTTAGAAAAGCTCAAATTATATCACTGACTGTATTTTTGTTCTCTCATTCTTCAATGAAAAATTGTTCCACTGGCTGTCTCTAGCACCTTGCTGCCTGAATTATATTTTTAATTAAGAGCTGCACTGTCATGTCTAAGAAATTCGTTCATCAAGGATTCTTTTCTAACCATGCTGACAAAAGACAAGTTATTAATAAATACAAGATTTATAAATGTGAGATTTGGGAAAGAATTTAGAGGCAAAAAACCCCACAAACCACAAACAAAGAAATGTTTTCCCTTTAACAAACATTCCAAAAGTTCAGATTGTAGACTTAGAAAGGATTCTGTAAAAACACAAAGTGTTTTTTGGGCTACCAAAAGTGGTGGAGGTGGATTGAGAGTGAGGACAAAACACAGGCTTTGTGCTGATTTCTCAGCTTTCCTGGGTAAAGGCCTTGTACATAATTGTGGCAATGTCTCAGCAGCAATTCTCTTGGTTTTTGAGCTAATTTGCTGGAGGAATAAATATGCAAGCAGAGTTTCTTCACACTGTTCTGAACAAAGCCCCTGAAGGTGTTTGTTCTTGGTAAGGATTGAGTGAATGTAACCAGGAAAAATAAATGAAACACAGAAATTATTGTTGAGCCTGGTGTTTAAAGGGAGCTCCAGGTTGTGCAGGCTGGATAGAACATCTGGAAAAGAACTTGTGTCTGTGTTATTGCCACACAGCCAGGCTGAGATCATGCAAGAGAGCTCCTCCTGATTCCTCATGGATGCAAAAGCTGAAGGCAAACTTCTCCAAATATTTATGATTTGATATGTTTAAAAAAGATTGGATTTTTTGAGGTTTTTTAAAACAACCTTCCTCACAGGAAATCAGCAGCTCTGTGGTGATGTTCTTTTTCCCTTTTTTATGTGGAAATTCAGAGCATTGATTTAAACACATAAAATTCAAGTTTCCTGAAATTAGTGAAAGCTTTTGTCCTCGCTGCCTTTGGTTTTCCCTGCCTTATCTGTGGAGTGGAAATAGTGGCTCTCCATCTCCGAGGAGCAGTATGGGAGGGTATAAATCAAAGGAGTGTTTGAGAGACACCTCTGTGTGCTATTGATGAGAGCCCCTCCCAGACAATGCAGTGATGAACAGCTCCTTGCCCACACCAAAGCCCTGGGGGATCCAGGGAGCCAGGCAGACAAACAGCAATTAACAGTAAGAATTAAATGAAATATTGAACCTCTGCTCATTGGGTGAATTGCATTATCTTGGTGCCCAAGACAAAGCCCAGGTTTTGAGTTAAGGATTGCAGGCGTGTGTGCAAGAATGGGGTAAGAATCCACTCACACAAGGAAGCCCAAGCAAGGCTGTACTGGAAACATTCATTTTGCTGTGTAATAACTTTTAAGTGTATGCCTTTGCCACCTTTAATTATTGCCTCTTTTTTTTCTTTTTTCTTTCCTGGGCATATTTAATCCAAAGTTACAATTACCTTCAGTAACCACACATAACTTTTTGTCTGGAATTCACCAGGACATGGTTGTTGTTCAACAACTGAGATCATCTCACATTTGTTTCATTCGTATTCTCCCTCAGAACAACATCAGCAGTAAACAATGCCAGCTTAACTACCCAAAATGTGTTTGCTCTGCAAATAGTTTCCTCTGCACTCCCATTTTTCCTCTGCTGACAGCAGGCCTGAGCCGGGAGCAGCACAAACAACTGATTAAAGTGGGGACAGCTCCTCACCAGAGGGAACTGGGCAGAGACTGCAGGGGGAGATGCTGCCCTCACCAGCAAAGGCAAATCCTGCTGCCCCAGAGCAGCAACCTCGGATAAAGCTGGGAACATCCTTGGGAAGGTACAGTCCAGGATTCTGCTGCTCTGCCCCAGAGCAGCAGCCTGGGGTAAAGCTGGGAATCTCCTTGGGAAGGTACACTCCAGGATTCTGCTGCTCTGCCCCAGAGCAGCAGCCAGGGATAGAGCTGGGAATCTCCTTGGGAAGGAAGATGCTCTCTGGGATCCTGCTGACAGAGCAGGAGTCTGCCCCAGAACAGAAAGCTGGGATAAAGCTGGGAATCTCCTTGGGAGGATGCACTCTGGGATCCTGCTGTCCTGATGTTCTGCCCCAGAGCAGCAACCTGGAGTAAAGCTGGGAATCTCTTTGGGAAGGAAGATGCACTCTGGAATCCTGCTGACAGAGCAGGAGTCTCTGCCCCAGAGCAGCAGCCTGGAATAAAGCTGGGAATCTCCTTGGGAGGATGCACTCTGGGATCCTGCTTTCCTGATGTTCTGCCCCAGACCAGCAGCCTGGGATAGAGCTGGGAATCTCCTTGGGAAGGAATCTGCACCCCAGGATGCTGCTGACAGGGCAGGGATGTTCTGGAGAACATCTCACAGCAGCACGTGTTTCTGAACAGACAAATCGAGCCCACCATGTTAAAATCCCACCACTTAAAGCCTCACCTTACCTCAGGTGTCCAGAATTTATCTGGGAAGCTCAGGTCATCTGTCACCTCGCTCCTACACAGAGTAACTCATTTCCCACAAAATCAAAGCAGGGAGAGAATCTTTCCCCTTTTGTTTGCAGTCCTACAGTGCCAGAGCTGCCTGAGTGTGCTGCAGCTGTCCTGAGGCACTGAGAGCTTCACCTGCAGCACCTGGGGAGCTTTGGGCAAAGCCAGAGCACATCAATCACCCTGCCCTGCCTGCAGCCCCTGCTCAGCAAGGGATTCCCTGGGATAACACAAAACACCCTGAGCCAGCAGAGCATTTGGGGATTTTTCAGTGTTGGACAGCTTGGGGTAGTTTTGTGTGCCCATCTTCCTCAACATTTCCGCTCAAGAGTTTATTCTTAGATAAAATAAAATATAGTTATGATTGTATTTTCTCTGACAAGCATAAAGATTTTAATCAAAACATGAGATAATATTATGAAAACATCAGAGGAATATTTTTTAATTAATGCCCCAGAGTGGAGTTCATTCTTCTTTAGCACATCACAGGGAAAGCTTGTCACTGTAGCATGGAACTCGAGGAACAAAACCTTGCCTGGTGTTAGCCCAGCTAATCCATGCAGGGTCTGACAACATGTTCTCCTCTAGTTAGTCCATACAAGTTATAAACTGCCTACATTAAGTGAAACTGCATTTCACAGTGAAATGAATAAACAGAAAGAGTGGTGCATGGCTGATTCAGGGGTTTGCACACAAACCCAATTACAGCAAAGCTCCTGGCACTGTTGAGTTCCAGCTGCAGCCCAGGACAGAGGCAGGAATGGCACAGAAGACGTGTGGAAGTGACTGCTGCATCCCCTGGAAAATTCTCACCCACGAGGAACAGTAAATATGGAAAATCAGATATTGATCCTGCTTAGTCAGCACGACAATTAAAATATTCCCCAAGAAAGCCACACGAGTATAAATAAAACAAATTATAAAGCTGGAAGGAAATTTCCCATTAAGGAAAAAATCCAAATAGTATCCCTGGCAGGGGTGAAGTTTAGGTTTCAGGAAACAGATGCATCAGTAAAGGAGTTTGGTTTTGTTTTTTAATTATTAAACATATAATGGCATGTTTCAGAAACTTCAAATGATTATTGACATTTCACATCTTTGACACTTGCTGGTTTTTTAGTATTTGAAATTTATACATTGAAATATGTGCAAGTTTTTATCCGCAGTAATTCTTTTATCAACTCACCAACTAATCTGCTGTTGACCAAAACCAGTTTAATCCATCCATGGATAATTTGTGGACTCTCTGTGAAAGGGAGGAGCCTTGACAGGCCCAGGTGGGCTCTCGGACAAGAGGAAGGGCAAAGGTGGAAAAAAGAGCAAGTACAATAGTGATCCTCAGTCAAAATGTGGAAGGGGAAAAGAAGATTAAGTTCTGCAGAACCAAACTGATGGATCTCAGATCTGTGAAATGAAGACATTCCTATAGAACATTTGAAGATGGTTTGCTGTCACAAATTTAAGTAGTGTGGCTCGATGGTGTAAATTAGTTAAAATCCGTGTCCTGAAAATGTCAGATTATCTGCACTCTGCACCCAGCAAATCTTGTCACTGCCTGCTTTTCCTCCATCTGATGCAAAGCCTTAAAAATCTGGATGTGCTGAAATGCACAGACACATCTTAAAACCTCCACAGAACTTCCTACCAAACAAGGGTCACAGAGGCTGGAAGGAAAAACCTTGGCAGGTTTTCTTAATCTGTTGTGATGTTTCTGCATCAACTCAGTTAATTCCCAAAGAAAGGGCTCACACTGCACATGTAAGCAACCTGCACTCTGAACAGCTCCCCCAGAAAGAGGTGCCTCAGAGCTGCTTTGGAAGTAGCAATTTTAAGACACTTTATTTGGGTTTTTTTTACAAATTATATAAGAACATGGGACAATAAACAATTGCTGGTAAAGACTATTTGGAGATTTATTAAATATCATGAATGAGCTGCTTCAGAATTATTTTTTGTCTCCCAGCCGAGTTGAAATGTGATTCTTTCTTACTTCTGCTTTCTTGTGAAGAGCAGCAAAGCAAAGAGGAGCAATTAATACAGAGAGGAGCAGAAATAACAAAAGCTGGCCTTTTGCCAGTTCATGCATCACTCCTGATTTATTCTGCTCCCTCACATCTACAACCCATCCCTCTGTAATTCCTCAATCTCCAGCTGCCTGCTTCCCTCTCTCTTCTTTTTCCTGAGCTCCCATCCCATTCCACGAGTACAAACCATTTCTTTTTTAGCCTGCTGGGTGGCATCTGCTCTGCTTTAGTCTGCAGCTTCACACACACTGACTGTTCAGCTGGCTGCTGCTCATGATCCAGGAGAGGCATCACCTGCAAAGTGATGGCCAGGAAAACCAACAGCACCTCCCAAGTGATGGCCAGGAAAACCAAAATCATCTCCCAAGTGATGGCCAGGAAAACCAAAATCATCTCCCAAGTGATGGCCAGGAAACCAAAATCATCTCCAAAATGATGGCCAGGAAATCCAAAACCATCTCCAAAATGATGGCCAGGAAATCCAAAACCATCTCCAAAATGATGGCCAGGAAAACCAGCAGCATCTCCAAAATGATGGCCAGGAAAACCAACAGCCCTGGAGTCAGCTCGAGGCTGGGCCAGGCATTCAGACCCCTGCAGGACCCAAAATCTGTATCTTGTCCAGTGTGACTGAAATTGGCCAACAAACATCAAAGGTCAGGGATTAAAGGGATGAGGAATAAATAATAGTGATCAGGAAGCTCTGGAAAAGGTTGTATTAGATGTAGAAAAATCAAGAAAAAATACTGGTTCTTTTTTAAGCACACCTGTAGTGACTGATTCACAAGTAACACAAACCCACTCAGGCACACACTAAAAGGGAATGTAAAGAAAAGCACCTCTTGGTATTTGTTTCCCTGTATTCATTTTTTTTCATGATTCTCCACATTTCCAAATTGTTAAATGGAAAGCAAACTGCCCCTCCTGCTTCCATCTCCAGGCTTCTTTCAGAGCAGCATTTGAGTTTAACCTTCGTTCCCTTCCGCTGTGATACTCACTTGAGTCACACAAGTAGGACTCAAGTATGTGCTGAAAGGTGCATTTCCAAGGAAAATGTGTCCTTGTCTAAGTCAGGCTGACATTTGCAGTGGTTCCCTGGGTTGATACTTTGGTCAGAGAACAGAAACCTTGAAGCCCAATAAAATAAAAAATCAGCCCTGAAATAAAAGTAATGAGGTATTTGGAATCTGCAGAACATTTTCCATTGACTTCTAGGTAGTTCAGTGTTTACAAATTCGCACTGAGTTGTGTTTTCAGAGAGAATTATAGAGATAATCCATTTTTCTTCATGCTTATATTCCTGACAGGGGTTTTCAACTGAAGTTACAATCAAATCCAATAGACTATCTACCTTATAAAAGCCGCTTATTTTCCACATTTTCAGAACTAGGAATTCTGTCTGAATACCAGATGCAAAATCAGTAGAAATGCCTCTTTAATGATTGCCAATTGAGATGTGTTCAAAGTGGTTTCAATCTCTCATCTGCAGCCTGGCTGCTCATTCTGTTTGATACTAGCACTGCCTGACTAAAATTTACAGCAGGTTGCTATTCAGTGGAATTCTAGCAGCATTCTATTGCTCTTGAACTCTATCAGAATTAACACCCACTTGTGCTATTAAACTTCCGAGATAGAAACATTATCTTGCCTTAAAGTCAGTGAGAATTAAATAATACACAAACAAACAACCTGCCATTTGAATACTGGAATAACATTTGAATATTTTCTTGCTGGTGAGCAGAGCTGGGACTGTGCTTGGGTTAAAAGCATTTGGGAACGTTCAGGGGATGACAAGGACTAATTTTCTTGCTAGTGCTGGCTCACTGACTGAGGGCAGGACAGAAAGGTGGGAATTTTCCCAGAGCAGCTGTGGCTGCCCCTGGATCCCTGGCAGTGTCCAAGGCCAGCCTGGAGCAGCCTGGGACAGTGGGAGGTGTCCCTGCCATGGCAGGGGGTGGAACTGGATGGTTTTAAGGTCCCTTCCAACCCAAAACATTCTGGGATTTTGAGAAACTTAATTTTTCCTGAATACAAGACACTTTGCCATTCTACTCAAGGGCAGAGCAGCACAAATGAGGTGTCAGGTGTTGGAACCCAGAACACAGAGAATATTTCTCTGCATGTTTTAAACCCTCTGACAAATCCTGCTTTTAACCTTTGTCCATGGAAACGGTTCCTAAGATTTGGGATGAAACAGAATTTTCAAGAATGTGAATTAGAGAGTAGCATAATGTGTAATTTATCACAGGGTGTGAAATGGAGATTTTGGGTTTGTTGGAATGGTAAGGAGATGGAGACAAGGTGGAGGATCCTTGCTGTTTTTGGGCTTCTTCCTCCTCCTCCATCTCCACATTCTGCAGTGTTGGGGACCATTGGTCAGGATTCCCCAGAGTGCAGCGTTACGTGAATAAAAGTTTAGTCAGTAATTGGTAGAAAAGTAGGAATAATGCACATTTTGGGTGATAATTGGGTGAATTATCTTAAGGACAACCTTGATTCTGTGTGTTCAAGTCTCTTTGGTGCCTTTTCTGGGCAGGCTGGGGTAAAGCCTGGGGTGCAGAAACTGCTGAGAAGGAAACAAAAACCAACCTGGAGATGGAGAACAACGCAGAGCCTTGCTTGTTTTTTACTTAAAAAGGACTTAATGAAAAAAGTCTCCCCTATCAGGGGAGAGACACATAGGAGAGGCAGACCTGCCCCACCAGGCTCATCCCTGCCAGAGCTGCAGGACATTCCCAGCAGGTCCAGCAGGGCTGGAGGTGGGGCCAGCCAGGGACAGGAACCTCCCAGCAGCAGATTCCCCCCTCCTCATCTGTCCAGGGATATCCCAACAGAAAAAATCACCTTTGTGCTCCTCAAAAGTGATTTTTGAAAGAGGTTCATGACAGGTAACCCAAGTCAGCACCAAGGCCTCCTGTCCCTCACATCTGTTACCTGTAATGGGAGGGGAGACCCCTGCAAAGATTAACAAATGCTGTCAAACAATAAAGTTCCAAAACACTTCTGGGAGCAGTTTTATCACAGATTTTACAAAAGGAAAACCTGCAAGACATCATTTCACAGCGCTGTATTAATGTAGCATCTTTGTAGAACTTTTACCCTAAAGTGACTGCAAAGGACGTAGGTCAAGCAAGAACTAAGAAGAAAAAGAAGCAGAAAATCCATCAGTCCAAAATAACCACATCAAAGTGAAATGTTATATTAGTCCCCACCAAACTGCAATTTCTAGAAAAATTGGAAACATCAAACTGAAATAATTAATTTTGGTTCGAAGAGTTTACTGGAAGGAAAAGCAAAATTTAAAAAAATAAATGTGGAATAGAGCTGCTCAAGCATCCAGATTATCTGGGTTTCTTTCCCTATTAGGAAACCTTAAAAGTTCTGTTAATTTCCTTTAATTGGTGGTAAGGTCCTCCAAAATAAGTACTAACTGATATTCTAAAATTGTATAACCTAAAATTCCTAAATATCCTAAAATTCCTAATATCCTAAAATTGTATAACCTAAATTCCAAAACCTGTGGAGGAAAGGCATCCACAGAATATTACCATGGAATTCAACTGGGACCTGTGCTCTGTGAAGAAACATTCAGCAAATCATTTCTAAACCATTTCCACCTCCAGTGAAAGGCTGTTTCCTAAACCAGCACTCCTCATTGCACTGGAGTTAAGTGACAATGCCAGAATTCTCCTTTTCTGAAATAAAAACTCCTCCCTTCAAAGGAATGGAAGAGGAAAAACAGCAAAGGATTTCCTTCAGCTGAAATTTTCAATGCACGTGCTACAAAACATTCCCTGTAGATCAACACTTCAGTATTAAATTCAGAAACAGTTTCTTAATCTGACCTTGACAATACTCCATTTCTTCAAAGTTAATAATAAGCAAATGATATTTTGGGAGTTCTGTATCTTGTGAAAGTTTTTATACTCAGCACTTTAAGTAAAATTTTTAAAAAATAAGACACAGAATAGAAAAAAAAAAACCCACCTGAAAATATCTCTCAGTGCTTTGCTAATAACTGTTCTGCAGTAAATTCACTGCTTTTTTTTCTATGTATTTAACAGCTTCTAATGGAATCTGTATCAGTTTTCTCTGTTCTCTGAAGGCAGATTGCTGGCTGGTTAAAAGGGAGTTAATTAGCTATAAATACCAAGCAGCACCCAAATAAAAAGGATCATTATTAACATCCAGTGAACAGCTGGGCCATTTGATAAATTGCTTTTGTTTCTAGCAGTGAGTGCCCCCATCCAGGCTCTCCCTGGACTGGAGAAGGATTTTCTCTTCACACAACTGTCCCTGAGAGCCCTGAGGGGCCAGGAAGGGCCCCAGAGGGAATGAGCTGAGTTTTTGTGAGGATGGATCACGTTTCTATTGGGTTGCATTCCCAATAATTTAATCACTAACAACAATCCAAGTGCTAATACAGATGAAAGAATCGGTGTAGGAAGTCATCACTAGGTTGTGATGGGGCTAAAAATGGTGCTGGATGGTTTTTTACTTATCATTATCATCACAATTTTAAAAATATGACTTTATTTACCTTACTGATTAAATTTAGAGCTATTGAAAAATCGTAGAGAAGTGGCTGCAGAGGGTGAAACCCTCCTACTTCTGTTGAGGTGTGGTAATCTTGAATCAGAAGAGATTGTATGAAAAAGCACAGCTTGAGAATTGAGTTTTCCAAGAACACCACACACCAGCCTACCCTTCATTTTCAGAAGTGATTGATGATGTAGAAACCTGATGCCAACCTAAAATTATTAAAATGCAAACTGTCCCATCAAAAAAAAAGTGAAAGCTTAAATCAACATAAAAGAAGTGATCAGTTTTAATTTCCTCTGCTCACTGATATCCATTGTGGATGTTTTATGAATGAGATCCAGCACACACTACTGAAATTGCACTCCAAATCCAGATGTTGTACAAGAAATCACATTAACAGTTATTTTAAAATACACAGAAGTCATAGATCCAATTAAATGCCAGCTGTTCTGAGTCATCACCACCATCAGAACTTATTAAAGATTAATTTAATTCCTATCTGAGAAGCTGATTGAGGGCTGGATTCTCGTGGCTTAGGCATCAGACTGACAGGGGCTGAGTGGGGAATTGCAGATCCTCTCACCAAACAGGGCCCAGATTTCCAATTCTTTCAGCTCTGGCCTGAGCTGTGAGACTGAGCTGTAGGAACCTCTCTGTGGTGGAGCCAGATTTCCATGACACCCAGTCATAATGTTTGCTGTCTCCAGTGCCAAATTGACTTTGTGCATTTGGCAGAGGGAGTTCTGAATAAAGGGTTGTTAACTTAATTCTAAGCTCCAATTTCAGCAGAGAATATAGTGATTTACCTGGCTGACTCAGTGAATATGAGCCATTTGGTCACACAGTGCAATCACCACACACAGAATCACTGATATGCAAAGCAAAGCTTCCCAAATTTACAAGGAAGATCCTGCAAGGCTGTTGCCAGGTGGGGTTAAACCACAACAAAAATTCTAGCAAAATAAAAAGTCACCATATTCGCTTGGACTTCAGCTGTCACAACACTTCCTAAATTTGGGACTTATTCATATGGAACTTTTCTATTCCTTTTGTAACAGACCGAGCATTTTCAAGGAACAGGAATTCTTTTCAGGCACGGAAAACCCTTGTTGCTGGATTTGTTCTCAGAAAAATTTGGTATTAAAAAGTATCCTCAAAGGTGAAAATTAGAATCTCTTGTGCCTTTTGTCCCTCTGGCATTTGTAAAAAGCACAAATGTGAATATGAGGGGAGAATTTCAGTGTAATAGAGATCTCACTTATTAGTGAAATGCATCAAATAGAAAGGAATTGGCACAAGGGGACTTTTGACAGAGTTTCTGTTGCAGAGGAGAGATTCCATCATTCCATTGGTATTCCCAGGATTTACCCCCACTGCTCTCCTGTGTGCCACTGGAGGAATTTACCCCTGAGGAAAGATTTGGCCAAGGTTAACACCCCCAGATGGGGGAATTTACTGGGATGCCCTTACAGAAACACCCAACCAACCAACCAGCACCTGCAAAAACAGCACCTTGATCTTCTCCTTCCAGCTACTTCCATTCCTGCAAAAAATTTCCATATGAATATTCAGGGGGAGGAAAGAGGGGAAAATACCCCAAACCAATGAGTTTTAAGGAATCACATCAAAGTTTCAAACCCTTAAACTGTGCCACTGTAAAGTCAAACACACTGCAGCAATCCAAATGATTGAGTATTTTTAAAATGCTCTTTTTTTTTTTTTTGGTATCTTCAAGACTGTCATAATGAAGATGCATTTTTTTCATATTTTTCATCCCATATTGTTCCCATTATTATATTTTATCTGGATGAAATATTACAATTGTAGGACATGGCATTTATTTTCCTCTATCAACATAAACATTTTTCTAGACACTCCAACCTGTACAAAATGCCTGTGGAGATGACTGAGTGTGATTACACTCACTGCTGAAACCATTGCAGATACAATTGGAAAGGGGAGTTTTCATTCCAGAAGTGAGCTATAAAATTATCCCTTTCTTAGGTTGCTATTTGATTTTTGAAACGTAACAGAGGAAGAAGGAGCTTGCTAATAAATGACCTTTCCCTTTCAAACAATCTGCAAAACCTGAACAGATTCAGCCCACGGTGTGAGGTTCACCTTTTAATTCACATATTTAATTACTCATTATATTATTACTCAACTTTCAGAGCTGTAGACTTGAAATGGAATCCTAAAGAGGTTTAATCAAGCTGTGACTCGTTCCTTGCAGCTCCACTGAAAGGTGCTGGGGTTTGGATATGGGAATGATTTCAGGATTTCAGGATTTCAGTCTCTGGCCCAAGCTGCTCTGGGTGTGCTGCCAGGGCAGTCAGGACACCAGGAGCCACTGGAAAAACCCACAAGCAGGTGGGAGTGCTCTAATTCCTTGATCCCCCAACTGTATTTAATTTTTTGGAGTATTAACAGCACTGTATATTCACCAGAAACTAAGAAAAAGAATTTTTTTTTCCTGGGGCAAAAAGAATTTGAAAGCTCAGAAAGCAAAAAGAAAACCAAGAATTTTTCTGCCTCCCTAGTCATAATTATTAAAGACAGAGGTGGGTAACAACTGGAAGAAAATGTTTCTGCTGATGGGGCCCAACATCCAAATCCATCCTGGTCCCTGTCTGCAGAGAGCATCAGCTTTTACTCAATTGTTCAGTCCAACCCACCCTCCTGATCTATCAGAAGCAATTCTTCATCTGCTGGCGTGGCAGAAGAAACACCAACCAAAGTACTTTGGAGTGTAAAGCCAAACAAACACCAGGCACTTGGAGGAATTGTATTCAGTTAATTGGGAAAGAAAAGTTGCACACCCCACGTCTACTCCCTTTGCATCCATTCCCTTCACACCTTTACATCTATTCCCACCTTTACATCTATTTACACCTTTACATCTATTTATACCTTTACATCTATTTATATCTTTATATCTATTTATAACTTTACATCTATTCCCACCTTTACATTTATTTACACCTTTACATTTATTTACACCTTTACATCTATTCCCACCTTTACATCTATTTATACCTTTATATCTATTTATACCTTTACATCTATTTATACCTTTACATCTATTCCCACCTTTACCTCTATTCCCACCTCCCCATCTCTTCCCTTTTTGCAGCAGGCCTGACTTTGTTGCTCAGGGTTTGTGCTGTCTCAAACACCTTCTGTCTGAACAGAGCGAGGCCAGAGGAAAACTGTTGCAGAAATAGAAAATTCTTCCAAAAGAAGCAAACACAAAGGATGTGAACGTCTGAAAATTGATGCTCCTTCCTCCCCAGCCTTCTCAGCACTAAAGGGAACACAGCTTCATGGCATCTCCTTGCCAGTCTCTTTATTTTTTCCTCGCTAATTCAGTGATTAATTCGAATCCATTAGCTCATTATATGTTTTATGTTGCACCAGCCCCTTGCAAACTCTGCACAATCGTGTTTTGTTCTGTGTCATTATAAAAATGTCTATACAATTATCAATAACTTAGCAGCAAATGGCACGTCAAGCATTTAATAGATAAAGAGGCACTTAGATAATAAAGCAAGCACAAAAATCTATTACATTTATTTGCTTAAAAAAGGCCACCTTGAAGTGGAAGCTCCATCTTTCTATGAAATTAAAGTTATTTATTACCTCTAAATGTGTAAATGTTCAGACATTACAGTGGTAAGTGCATTAAGAAAAAAAATAAGGAAAATATATATGATGTTGCCATTATCTGTTCTTCAGTTGGTACAGAGAGAATTTGGAGAATATTTTTTAAAAGTCTGCTCCATTTGCATTATGGTTCATTATCAGCAGCTAAGAATGTTGCATAATCTTTTAATTGACACAGAACAATGTTTTATTTACTATTTCTTTATCATCATCATGTCCTATTTGCCTGATTTTCCAACTCTAAATTAAGTAATACATCAAAAATGATTTAAATTTATCCCTAATTTGATGTCTCCAGGTAGCATTATTACGAGATTAATGTGATTAATTTGAATTTCCCTGCTGTTAAAAATTGTCATTTCCACAAGAAACAAAGATTTTGTGTTTCTCTTCTTCAGTGCAGGTTTAGGTTGTGCCTGGAGACCTCTGGAGATTCCTTCTCACCCAAATTCTCCTCTGGCTTTGTGTTAAATGTGACAAAGAGAGGTGTCTGGGAAAATGCCACGTGTGTTAAATTCAGACCCAGCAAACAGAAGGAAGTGAGGAGAAATGGGAAAACCAGAAGGGTGGAAACCCAGACAGCAGGAAAACCCAAAAACTGAAGTGTGCAAGAATGATGGAATGATTAGATGGCACAAATTGTTCACATTTCTATGAAGCTCTGTATACATTTTGCAAATCTGACATTTACAAAGTGATAAGGAACTGGAGGCAGTCTAAACTAAATTACAGAAAGAAATGTCAGACCTTTAAAAAGGAAACCCCCAAAGAATCCAACTGGATCTACCTTAAGTGCTTTGTAAAGGAACTGAGGAGGGGTTAAATTGAATTAAAATGAATAACTTGCTCTTACTGGAGTGATGGAATGCTGGGTTTTAATAACACTGTCTGAAACAAAATGGATATAAATGTGATAATAATAGGATGGAAATTTCCCTGTTCAGGGCAACTGGTGTTCATTTCTTTGGAGATTGTCCCAAGAATGAGGGAAATTCAGGTGGATCTCAAAAGCCATTTCAGAGAAAATGTTCAGGGTCTTCTGAAAATATGAACCGTGTTCAGAATGAGGTGTAGTGCAGTAGAAATATATTTCTAGTGATAAAAGAAAGAAGAGGAAAATACAGATTACCACAAGAAGAAATGCTTTGGTACTCCCCTTCCTCAAAGAACCAGCATTTCTTTTTGGGGCATTGCAAGACTTCTTCAAGCTTTGGCTCTTTCCTTCTGGATTTTTTTTATTATTTTAATATTAGTGTTATTTTTACTAAAATATTTCTTTTTGGCATCTTAATATAAAATTCTTAAAATTACTACTTGAGTAGTTTTTTGTTCCACATAGAAAATCCTGAAATTCCTTAAAATAACTTTACAGCCTAAAGTCTATGTATGGTATATATGTCAATTTTTTCATAAACCAAAGCTTTTAGGAAAAATTGGAACTGCACAGACAAAAATAAGGTCATCCTCAAGTGAAATGAAAAAAAAAAAAAAATAAAAACCTTTTTACAAGTCATTCTCTTTATATTTTATTTCACATTCAGTAAATCAGCAATCTATGGATTTTCACCTGTAAAATACTGCTGCAGGAAATTGCTCAATATGAATTATAAAGAGAACAGTTTAGTTAATTAAAAGTTTGAGTAAGTAACAAGTTACTTAGACAACTAAATCCCAATTTGAAAATAATTCATCCACTTTGCCTGTCTGATGAAAAATTAATGGGCAGAGACTCATACAGACTTTAAATCACTTCTGCAGATATGGTTTGGGTGGGTTGAAATGTGCTTTACCAAAACCCATTTTTACGACTAAATAATGCTGTTCCCAAATGCTTTTTTGATGTCACCATGCTCTGAACTGCTGCGTTTCTGCTGCCAGACTGTGGCAAGAGGCAGCAGCCTAATGACAGCAGCTAATTAATGCTGGAGTGCCTAAAATCCTGTTAAACACCAGGACCAGCCTGCATTTCTGGAATTATCCATTTGTAACAATTCTCTGTTTCATTACAATTGCCTGTTTAATAACAATTCTCTGTTTCATGGCAATTGCCCATTTAACATCCAGCTGCAGTTTCTCCCTTGGGACCTCCCTGAGCTCTGGTGTGGCAGAGCAGGTGCCAGCCAGGACAGGAGTGCTGAGAGTGTGGCACAGAACCACTGAAAAGCCAAAAAAATTATCCAATAATGAGATAAACGTGAGCCAGGGTGCTGCTGTGGGATTCAAAGAGTTGCACCCCTTCTCCAGGTGGGCTTGTTGGGGTGGGTGAAGCCCACCTTGGCTTCACTCTGGGCAGAGTTTGGGGGCAGATTCTGAGAGCTCCAGGATTTCCCCTGGCATCTTAGCAGGAGTCAATCCCAGTGTGACAGAAATGGCTCAGAACTCCCTTGGCCTCTCATTATTCCTCTCCCCTGGAGCTGTCCCAGGCTTAGGCTCAACAGCTTTTGCAGCTCCCCACTGTTTTTACGTCCTCCCTCTCTGTTTTTATCCTGAGTGAGAAGATGTTTCTTCCAATTCATTCCTCTGCACTGCTCAACACTCTCAAAGTTTTATAAAAAGCTGCATTATTGGCTTTCTTCCCTTGATTTAACTGAAAACTGCAAAACAGAGCTTGGAGCCAGCATTTTGCTGCTGGAAGGCATCCACTGCTCAGAATGAAATGCTGTGCAAACCTTCTCCAGTTGTTCTTCACAGCTCCTGAAAGGTTCCCTGCTCTGTTTCTCACTCAAAGGGTATTTCAGGCTGCCATTCTGGCAACGTGGGAGCTTTCAGTTGAGTTGTGGAATTAGTCACAAATAAAAACTTTCCCAAAGAAGAAAGTTCAGACTTTCCACGCAGCAGGAACAGGGGCAAAGAGAACAAATATTATTTGAGAACTGTAAGTGCTGATAATTGTATATGAATATTTGTAAAAGAGATCCGGAGCCAAGGAAATTGTCATCTATACAGAACTGATTGAAACAGATCTGTTTTCTAAAATTAACTTCATAAAAACTTCCGTTATGACCTTACAAAGTGTAGGGTTTTTTCTGCAACATTCATTGGAAGGGTACTAGAGATTCAAACTGCATTATTACAAAGACACAAGGCAAAAAGAGAAGCCAGAAAAATAGGACAGAAAGATGAAAAAGAGAGAAAATTAAGCCAGAGGAAATAGCAAAATGCTATGGAATCTATAAAAATATGCAATGTATGTGTTTAGTTCCTTCAGCAGGAGGAAATTTTTTTTTTTTTTTTTTGGTGACATTCAGGGAAATTTAGCATTTTGTTATGTGAAAAAATAAAGCTTCAACTGTTGGGTTGTTCCATATCTGGCCAATGGTACCATAAAAAGAAATTATCTCCATGGTGTCCCAGTTTAACTCATTTGCAGCAACCTGAGCTCCACCAGGTTTCGTGAGGAGAGCACTAAAATGAGGGGAAGCAGCACAAATGACTCTGCAGACCCAGATTTTACCGTGCTCCACATGACCCTGGGGCTGTGGTGGGTCCCCAACAGAGCCAGCCCCAGAGAGGCACCCAAAGGTGGGGCACAAAGGAGCAAATAACCAGAAATTTCCCAGGGAAATTTTGGGGTTTTGGGTATTTTTTTTTTCCTTAAAAGTCTAAAACGAGTATAAAGAAACCATTTCTGCATAGGGAACCTCTCCAAGAGGGGAAGAGTTCACATTTTGCAGCCTTAAAACCGCGAGGAGTTGGCGAAGGGAACAGGAAAAACAACCCCAGCAGATCTGCAGGAACATCAAAAACCCAAGGTGAAATGAAAACCCCCTCGCTCTACCCTTTCTGAAATCCTCTCTGCCAAGGCCAAAAATACAATTAAGCTCAGATTCCATCCCTTGATTGGCTTCTGAGTATTTAAAAGCTGATTAATGTCATTATCTGGGAGAAAACAATCATCTGCTCTAGCTGGGTCTTTGCTGAAAACCTGTTTGGTTTTCTTTGAGCTGCACTGAAATCAAGGAAAGTGTGCCAAGAATCATCACAAGAAGTTTCTGTGAATGCTGGCATAAACTGAGATGAAATCCCTTTGTTTCAGGAATGTCCTGGATATAATAAAAGCATTTGTGCTACAATTGCAGTTCACAAGGACGTAAATAATATCACAGCCACATCTAACTCTTCACCTTTATTTTTAATAGGTGAAAGGCATTTGAAAACCTGCATTTCTGCCCCAGTTTTGTGTTTTAAAATATTCTGAAACCAGTGAGGACAGTAGACAGTGCCCTGTGATTCCTCAGTGCTATGGATTATCACTGAGAAGAACAAAATTCCAAACTCTACCCCTTATTTTTCACTCTGTACACTGATACCAGTAGAAACCAAACAACTTAGAGAAACCTGATCAAGATACAGGATTGCTAACAGGGCACAATCTTCTTTACCAAATTAGACTCCAAATACGAAAGTTAAAAACTAGAGTCAGAAATAACCAAAAATCCAAATATACTGCTACAGCAATATGATTAATATTCCTTGTACAAAGTTATTTATTTAAATGTATTTATTTAAAATATTTAACCAGGAAATTACCATCAAGATTAAAAGAATTACACTTAGCCTACAGCAACAATATGCTAACGTTGCCAGCAAAAAAGGCTAATAATTTACATTAGGGACATATCTAAGCACAGCAGATATTAGCTAGGATGTCAAATTAAGGGTTTTAGGAGGAGAATTTACCCACGTGTGATGAAAGTGAGGCAAAGAGGACAATTCCTATGCAGGAGCAAAGGCACTAATGGGGAATTCTCCAAACAGTGAAACACAGGAGGATGCACTGCCCATGGCAGGGGGTGGCACTGGAGGAGGTTTTAAGGTCCTTTCCAGCCCAAACCATTCTGAAATTCTGGGATTCTGGGATGTAAATCCTTCTGGAGAGTGCCAGATGTCTCTGGAGGGGAAGGGGCCCCAGGATGCACAATTCCAACTGGGCATGTTGGGCTTTATTAAATTCTATCTCACAGAAAGGACAATTCCATCAGTGAGGTGTTTTCCCTCGTGGCACAGGGGTGTGTGCCCCTCTGTGCCAGCCTCCAGGCTGGTCCCAGCAGGCAGGGGAGCCCAGCAAAGCTTTGGGAGGGCAGTGGGGATGTTGGCAGAGCTGCTGATGCCCCCTGAAGGGTGGGTGATGCTCAGCCTGGCGCCTGACCCAGTGCTCAGGGAAAACATCCCGGGCTCCTGGCTGTTCTCTGCGCTTTCCCACTGGCTAAAAGGTGAACACATCACTCTTGTCGAGCTCCCAAATCACACAGCTCCTGCTGTAATGGTTTGCTTACCTCTCACTTTTGAGGAGATGGGGAAAAGTTCAGTGTAGGCATTCTTACATCAAGAGAGGGAAAATCGATCGCCTTCTGCTGAGGCCCCAAATTATTTCTTTTCAGACCCATCTGCACTTGTCTGCCCCTGGCCTTGCAGACATGTCCTGAAGCATCCAGGAATTCCCTCCTATTTTCCATTCCCTGCTCAAGAGCACTGTCACTCTTTATCCTGGAAATGACATCCTTCCCTTCCCAGGCACTGGAGCACAGACTGTGCTATTAGACACAACTTGTTTTAACTAAAAACGTGCAGAGGTTCTCATCACACACCCTGTATTCACCTCACTTCTTCAAATAATATCCTGTTGACCTCTAGCATTCTGCAATTTCTTGTACACACTGTGTCCTCTGGAGAATGAAATGTGTGTTCTGTCATTGAATGCTGGTCTGCATCACCTGGAATATCCTTCAGTGACAATTCCTGTGCATGAATATCCAAAGTTTCCATGCAGGGAAGTAAATATTGAAATTGAAACTTTTTTTTTTTTCCCCCCCACACAGAAATTTACAACAACTCAGCTCTGGCTCAGGAGGTGCCTCAAGATCTGATGGTTGGAGACCTGGAAGATGCTCCCAGGGACCCCACAGGCCGTGGTCCTGTCACTGTCCCCACGTTTCCCCTGCTGTCCCTGTAGCACTGCACTCCACACAATAACTTAAAACACTAAAGCCACAATAAATGGTGAAGTCTTTGATGAGGAGTAGTCCACACTCCATTGTATCTCCACAGGATTGATATTTTGAAATGATGTTTGTTCAAAGTGGAAATTTTAACCAATGAGAAGAGGGTGAAGGTTGCATGAGGCAGAGGAGAGGAAGGAATCCCTTTAAACTGTGTTGCCAAATGCCAGAATGTGATTCATGGATAGCAGGGATAGAGGGCTCTGAAGTCCCATGAGCAAGAGTAGTGATAACTCAAAACTTAAAAAATACAATTCCCCTGGAAAATTCCCTATAAATACTTCCATTTTCATAGAAGCAATAAATGTTCCTGTACCAAATATGTTTTATTGCCAATCTCTAATGCTTGCACTTGGCTTTCCAGCCACCATCCAAGGTTTTAGTTCTCTGAATACCAATGGGATTCTCAGGATAGAAAGGGGGAAATCCGGACTCTTCCTCTACTGTTTGCCTTTAAAAAAGAATTTCAGAAGAAGGTAATAAATATTACTTATCTCACTGTTGAGGAGATCTCAACTTCATGAAAGAGAAGCTGTGGAAGTGCCATTTGGCACAGTTTTTCACAACCTAAATTGTGCCCTGGCTCATTTCCTCCCTCCCACCCTGGGGCACGAAGAGCACACAACACAGCAGACAAATCCCAACTTAAACAGAGATAAATTATTAAATAGCCCTTCTATAGGAAACCATTTTCTGAGAGTGGTTCCAAATGATATAAATCACTTATTTTAACAGCACTTCTCCCCCCTGCCAATTCTGTTTCCTCTGCATGTGTTCCTATGGTCATTACATAATTCTGTTCTCAGATGGGTTAAAAAATCCCATTTTTCAGCTCCTACAACAGGTAACACTAATTATGGGAAGAATTGATTTGGCATCTACATTTAACAAATCTCTAAGCATAAAACTTAATTATCTTATCTGAGGATACTTGGCATTTATTATTAAATGCAATAGAATTTATAATACATCATTCTGGACATGTTTCAGTCTACCTTTAAGAAAAATTTACCTGTTTCAATCTTGTAAATTCTGCTTTATCTCCCAATGTCACCCAGCAGAATTGAGAGAGTAGTAAGAAATGGAGTAGGGAGCTCATAAGAACAAATTGGATTTCTAATTTAAAACTGGAATCAAAGCCATTATTCAGTGCTATATTATTTTATTCTTTTGGAGAAGGGCAAAACCTTTCAGCTTCTAAGTTATATATAGTTTTCTACTTCCCCTCCCTGCTGACAAATAGATTAGCTGAGGCAATTTCTCTCCATTAAAGGTTTTACACCTGACACTGTAATGCAGCCACTGCTCGAGTCACCCTTCAGGGGAGCCCTTTTTAATCCAAGGTAACAGAAGGATTTGCATTTGTCACTTCAGCTGAGCACAGCCCCTATTGCTCCCCTCCCTTGGCCCATCTGATCCTGCTCAGGTAAGGAAACAAAATGTCTTTGGGGATTTTTTTGGGGCAGTAAAAGTTAGTTCACAAATTCATGCCGCCCCAAAAAAACCAAAAAAAAACATAAGAGTTTTTGAGGTAGAAAAAAAGACTAAGAAAAATAAATATATTTTGAGGACAAAGTGAGGAAAAAATTCAAACTATATCACAATGAAATATGGACAGCTGAGCAGGAGAGTGGGGCAGGAGACTTCCCAGCACAAGGAGAGAAATTTGATAAATTTGATTTTTCTTAAGAGCTGCCCAAGTTCAGACTGGAACTGTAAAAGCCAAACCCATAATATATTTTGTAATACACAGGCAGCCTGGAAAGAGTAGCCCTTAGAATGACTTACTTGAAAAAGAACAGATTTTAAAATAAAAACGTGAAGCAGACAGAATGCATGTAATTAACAGAGAGATTTTAAAGATGTATCTGTTCTTCATGTAAGTATTGACACCAACACTGATATTTTCCCTCGGGGCATTTTGGATGAGCCAACTGTGCCAGCCCAGGCCACTGCCCCACTTGCCTGCCTCTAAAAAAAGATTCTTATTAAGACTTCACCAGGAAAGCATGACATGAAGATTGGCTGCCAAAACCTTATTTCTACAAAATTGTTTTCCCTTAATTCTGACTCAGAGTAGACATTTCTCTTCTGCTTGCTATCAGCCACAGAAGCCAAATTTTGGCTAGTGGCAGCTGGGAACAAGTAGTGGATTGACTATGATGAAAAATGTGGGTTTTTCTTTAAGATGCACTTTGCAAGGTTTCTTTAAAATCAAACAAAAATAAAACACATGATTCTCTACTAAACCTTACATCACAAAAAGGAAACATAATGATTATATCTGTAATTAATTGAATTATTAGTGGTTAGGGAAATGGCAATGAGCCTTTACCCACAGAAATCTTGTGCCAAGAGAGATTTCAGCAGGGAGAACCCAGCAAGGCCAGTGAAACACCTGCAGTGATGGCACAGTAAATCTGCAGACAGAAAGTTGTTCCTGTTCTGCAGTGGGGCCATCAGCCTGCTCATCCCCAACCTGAGCTGCTCTGGATTTCCTTTCACAGCTTTGCTTCCCTCACTCAGCAGCAGCTCAGCTCCAGACACAGAACATACTTGGGGAACTGATTCCCAATTGTTTCAACAAAAACTCCATCAAACTACAAATCTTCATCATTTTGTGTCTCACACTCATAGGGCAGCAGGGATAACATCTTTTCTTTGCCTCCTATGCACGCCATAATTATCTATATTATCTATGAATTCATGCAATTATTACTCCAAAGCCCCATTCTTAGAAACAGGACTCACAGAGGCATTTGGCAGTTTCCCTACAAGTCACAGTACAATTCGGGGATTTCTGGATTGCAATTCTTTTACTTTGCCCCTGAATAACTGACTAAACCTTTTCTAGTTTCTCCAGAGGTGTATCCAGAGATTCTCCAGATTCTTTCCAAGGGCAGACCACGTTGAGAGCTGAATAATGCATTTGTCTCTCACTGAAATTCCAGCTCCAAATTCTCACTGCCCACAAAGCTGGTTCCTATTTTCTTCTCTGCCAGGCAAATCTCATTGCACTTGACAGGGAGGTATATATTCAATAACCATGGCAAGTTTGAATTCTACCTTTGCATTAAATTCAATTTTCTGCCATATTTATTAAATCACTGGATAAATTGCCCACACAGTACAATAACCAGGATTATGCCCTTCGTCTCTCAAACAAAACAGATTACAGCATTGATTTAGATGAAGTAATAAGGGGAACAAGTTTTGCACACCCTAAAATGACTCGTGTGGGAGTGCAATTATTGTAGGAGATATCACACCTGTCCCACGCTGCTCTCTTGTTTACCAGTGCTGCTGTGAGACAAGTAAGAAGGGGTTTAAAAGGCATTGTAGGAGAAAAAAAAATGCAAATCTGCTGCAGTGATTTCACCTACATGTCAGAGAGAAAACACACAGTTAAAACACTTGATGCTTTTCTGGTATGTGCAAGGAACTGGGAAGTGAACAAGAAAATTTCTGAGAAAAAAATTGCATGCTCAGTTATTTTCTAATCTTATTAGTAGCTCTTCTTTGTACCTATTCCAGCTTGAAGTGGTTTCTTTTAAAAGATCATGATCAGGATGGTGAATAAAAGTTCAGCTGAGTTCATCACAATGTAGATGTAGATCATAAATGTATAGTGGCAGTATGATCCTCATACCAAACACAGCATGGTATTTAATGCTGAGTCAGAAAATACCATTGTCTGAAATTATTGGAAATTATCATTGTTAAACTTTTTTGACAATGAAGGCACAGGAAGGCCAAATGGCAGATAAAGGGCACAAACACTGCAATTATTCACACTCTTACCTCCCCAATTTTCAGGGCAATGCCTGGAAATCGGAGCCCTGAGCAGGGGCTGAGCTGTGCAGAGCCCTGGGCAGGGCACGAACGTCACCTCAGAGCAGGATTAAAAACCCTCAGCACTGTCTAGACCCAGAGCTGGAGCAGCCCCAGGAGATGAGGAGTCTCAGATGCTGCCCCTGGGCTTGAGTTTGAAATGCACAATTCTGCTCAGAAGCCTCTTTAAAGACAGAAAAGGGCTTTGGAGAAATGAGCTAACAGGACACAGACGCAGGGAAATGCTGGTAGAAGCAGTGCAGTTATGGGGGTTAGAGACAGTTTTAAAGACTCAAAGGCCTAATTTTGAGTTCTGCCTCAGTGAAAAAGGTCCAAACCCTTACATCCCACCTCCCAGGAGAGGCCACTCTCTCCCTCTCACTGACACAAAGCAAATAGAAGATACATTTAGACAAAAAAAAAATAGCAGCAGGGGAATTTAAGCTCTGTACCCTGTGAACTCCAGATTTAATTCTTTGCTACCAAGACTTGGATCTTTGAAATCCCAAGGTGAAGTCTAAACCCTGTATTCTCATCCTCCTCTGCTGGGAATCTCAGCTACAAACTGGATACAACTCAGTGGAAGTCTTGGGTCAGGAACACTGAATTCTTAATTGACAGCATCACAACTAAATAAGAAGGGATTTCCAGCTGCTTTGAGTCAATGTAGTTCTCTTCAATCAATGAAACTTTAAATGTTAAACTTTAATAGTAGGAGGAATTTTTTTTTTTTTTTAATAATAGAGTGCAAAATGAAAGTTGCAGGCACCTTGGACTTCCGAAATAAGATTTGCAGCCTCAGGAAGAAGAGCAAAACAGGAGAGTTCCAGTAAGTTATTAATGATTAGATCTTTCATTAAAAGACACTTCTAGCAGGAAACAATCCATGGAAACAATGCAGTCAAAGGTCAGCTAGATCCTCTGTGCTAAGAGACACCCATATTTTAATGGGATAACTGCAGCCTTTCAGAATGCAACATTCATCCAGCCTTGGTCCCAAACCTCTCCCAGTTTAAATTATCCCAGCGTGAAAATAAAATTTTTATATCAATAGCAATAAGCCACAAGTCTTGATAATGATGACAGTCAGACAGACATCAAGCCATAAATATTGAAAACAGCAAAACATTTCAGGAACAATTGAGAAAACAAATAAGCCCCAAAGCCCAGGTTTTTCCAGGAATTGAGTGAGAATCTCCAGGCAATCAACAACAGCAGGAAGAACAGGATGGGTGATGAGCTGGTGGTGTGAAGATAACATTTTATTTATTTATTCCAACACACTGCAGTGGGTGTTTCTTTCTCCCCATTTGTCTCATGAACTGTTCAAGGCCTGCTCTGGTTTTGCTGCAGTGGGATGAAGCCCTGGGGCAGAGCTCAGGCAGGAGCTGGCAAAGGGTTGGCAGTGGAAATGGAGAGAGTGGCCTTTGGAGGGGCTGTCCCTCAAACCAGAGACCTCGAGGGCACCTGCAGAGCTCTGACCCCAGCCCTGGGACAAAATCCCTGGGACCTCATTTTAGGCAAATTGAGCAGAATGGAATATTACCAGCAAATACCAGCAGATAACTCCATGAGCCAATTACAGAAGAAACACCCCCAAGGAAATTTCATCCATAAAGATTTCTGAGAAACAAATAAGATCATTTCCAAGTGATAAGCTTCACTGTTGTTACATTCTTTTGCTAATTGCTTTTGCTTTCTTGTAAATTGTTTTGATTTTTCAGTTTCAATTAGTAGCCTCAGCAAGGTGTGAACTCAGGCAACCTTGCTATTCTGTTTTTCTGCTCCGACAAGAACATTTCTACATTTGTATCTGGAGAATGCTACTCAGATAAATTACTGGATTATTTACCTGGAAGGCTGATGGAAGTGATATTTTTTCCCCCATATTGGCACTGTAGTGTAAGTCCATTGAAATGGAAGGAGTTGAGCCTATTTCTACCAGTTGAGAATTGTGTGAAGCAAAGCAAAATTTTCTCTCTGGGCTCTATTGGTAATTCAAACTAGTATCTAGAATCTATACTTTAAGACAAAGATTCTCTCATAATTTTTCATTGAAAAGATCTGTTCCTTCTGCTCAAAGATTCTTCTCCTTGTGCCCATCCCAGTTAAAGCCAACAAACCACACTCAGCACAATCAATCTCAGAAAATAAATGTTGCATATCTCGGCATTAATGGTATGGATCAATAGAAGAAGCACATTATAAATCCAAGAAGAAAATAGAAATAAAGCTTAAATACCATTAAAATCCATAATGCCTTTCTTTTACAGCCATTTATCAGGAACAGGGGGTGTTATAACCCACATGTGAAATTCTACATGGGAAATTTTATAACTCCGTGTACACAACTTCAGGAAATCAAAGAAGGAAATTCAAAATTAAATTTAAACATCAACTAGAATTTGAATTATTTTAACTAGAATTTTAATTAATTATCATTGTTTAATGGATGAAGCTTTACTGCTCCATATTTGTAAGCAAGTTAAATGATGTGGAGAGGCAGAAATGTTAACAATTCCTGAATTCTCCTACTGAGAAACACAACAACTGCGAGAGCAAATTCCCAACCTTTATCTTCATTGAACTGTCTTTAATGGTATCAGGTAATTTCAACTTTGATCAAAAAAAATCAAACCCCTGTGCTGACAAGAACAATTTTTAGCTGTAACAGTGATGAGGGGAGGCCACAGCTCTTGGTTTTAAGATGAGTTAAACCACGATTGAACATGAGCCTTGCAGCAATCCAGGTTCTGCTCACCTCCCGGTTTTACATCAAATCCTTTCAGCCCCCAAATGAACAGGTATTGCTCCCACCTTTCTGTATTAATGTAGGAAAGGACAGTGCTCTGTGCTGGACGACCCCTCCTGAAACCCTTTTTGATTTTGCTGCACTGATTTATATTTTAATTCCCGCTGTCATTCGGGATCGGTCTCAGATATCGAGCAGTGATTTCTGAAATACATTCAAAAGTGACACCCCAAACAAGTAAACAACCCACTTTTCATATCCAGACATTTCATGCTGTAAACAAGAGAAGACACTTTCACCAAAAGGATCTGCAATTTGCATCCAAAACACACGAGATCAAAAGGGTCACCACAAGAGATTTTGCTGAGGCCAAGGCAAGAGAGAGTGAGTTCCTCCAGTCAAACTGCACTCCTTGATTTATCTAGAAACCTCTGGCCTGGAAGCTGGGGACAAGATGGAACACTTTTAGTTCTGATAACATTCTTCCTGTGACCTGTGGCTCCAGCTAAGTAATTACAGTGGCCTTGACAAATATGAGTTAAGCAGTGTTGCCATGCCAACACACTTCCTTCTCCTTTCAAATATTTTACTGCTACCAGACACTCTGAGCTCAGAACACACTTCCCACCACTCAGACTCCTCTAGGTTTCTTCTGACCTCAAAATTATGTTAAATACTATGGATTTCACTTAATAAGATCAAGTATAAGCATTAATCATCAACATATTTTCACTTCTCATACATTTTTTTTTTTCTGAGGAAGAATAGCATGAAGTAGCAATTGTGATCAACATTGCTGGTATTCAGCAATAAAAAATTTGTGTTTACTGATATTCCAGCTGGAGGAAGGCCTTTCATTTTTCTGGTCAAAACATATCAATATTATATAACTGACACAAAAGGAGTTTGTACTCTGATGATCTCTTTCTAGATGAAAAATGAAAAACTTGGAGGTTTTAAATTCTGGATTAAATTTTGCCAGAGTAGCCTTGTAGCCAGTTTGGGGAATAAGAGAGAGGAAAACAGCAAGAGTCCAATGCATGTAACTCAGACCAGGAGTAGCAACTTTGGATGTGAAGTGGAATTCCACACCAAAGCAGAAATATCAAGTTATAGAGCATTTAAAAAAAATAAATTGAAAATGAATCAATGCAGAATTTACCATAACAAAGAAGAAAGCATCAATATTCTATTTGTCCCAGCAAAGGTCTCAGGACACTGTTGATTTTCTGTACCCTGTGCTCGTGCCACAAGTGAAGCTGTTGGCCCCAGGACCCAGAGGTGAAGTGGGAGGTACTGGAATATTTGTGTGTATTTATTTCCACTGTATACAATCTGCACAATCATTGTAACACAATTAATGCTATTTTTTAGACTGTTAAGACTTCAGTTGTGCTAATAATGAAATTTCAGCTTCAAGCATGAATTGTGTTCCCTTTTATTCCATTAAAGTATTCTGCCTGTGAAAGTGATGGAGGATTCCTGCAACATATTCCATAACTTGGATACAACAAATTGATAGCACCAGCAAAGGCTATTGATTATTAAAAACCCTCTTAGATAAGCAGAAACTTCAAGCACATATTTTACACAATATGTAGTATAATGTGAACTTGATCCTCATTTTTAGTCCTTTCCTGTTTCTCAGTTGTTTTTTTTATAAAATATCAGCACTATAGAATTACAGCAGCACAACCAGCATGAGCTGTTGTTTTGGGGAAATGTTACTTCCTGCAGCTGCATTTGTAGTGCTTTTACCAGCACCACCAATCATAAAAGGACAACTTTGAAAACAGTTTTTGCAGGCTAAAAATAGATCCTTCTGGATTAGTGTTCACCTATACATGTAAATAAGGCAGTCTGATTTTCAGGCAGGCTTTAAGGGAAATGAGATTAACATAATATGGAAATAATTCAATTATTCACAAGAAGATACAATTATCATACAATCAGTGTTCAGGAATCCAAATAAATCAGCATCTTCATATTTATATTAAAACAAAGAGATCCATCTGCCAATGATAGAAGATTCAAAGACAATTAATTTATTATAGAACAAAAGATAATCTTCTGACGATTTGAAAATCAGGTACAAGGAAAGCAACAGAACTGATAATGACTCTAATGCATGCTTTGATTGCTGGAGATGGAAATTGCATTAAAGGAGCCAGCCAGAGCTAAGTGACAGGTTGTTCTGCACTCTGGGGGCCCACGGGAAGCCAGATTTTGTCTGGTGAGATTGTTTGGTCTCTGATGGGCTCTAAATAAACCCTTTCTGCAGGGCTGGGGCTCGGGCAGCTCACGGCAGCCCTGTCCTGTGGAGATGCTCTGCTTGGAACCACAGATTTCTGTCCCCTACAGGGAAAGCAGGATCCCCCTTCTGCACCTGACTGCTGGCCACGAAAGCTGGAGGAATCTGAAATACTCAAGGCTGTCGACACTTTTGAGATATTCTTCTGTGGGCCCAAATGTGAGGGGTGGTTGCAGAAATACACAGAGGTACCACAAAAACCCCTAAAATCAACCAACCTCCCAAACTAACCAACCAACCTCCCAAACCAACCCACCAACC
>VYXF01005530.1:50900-63278 GCA_013397295.1 Polioptila caerulea | reverse complement strand
ACCAACCCCCCAAACCAACCAACCTCCCAAACCAATAAACCAACCAACTAACTAATCCCCCAAACGAACCAACTCCCAAAACCAACCAACCAACTAACCAACCAGCCCCCCAAACCAACCCACCAACTTCCTAAAACAACCAACTAACCAACTAACTAATCCCCAAAACCAGCCAACTCCTCAAACCAGCCAACCCCTCAAATCAACCAACTAACCAACTCCCAAAACCAACCAACTAACCTCCCAGACTAACCAACAACCAACTAATCCCCCAAACCATCCAACCCAACCAATCCCTCAAATCAACCAACCCAACCAACCAACCTCTCAAACTAACCCAACCAACCAACCAACCAACCAATCCCCCNCCAACCAATCCCCCAAAGTAACCAACCAACCAACCAACCCAACCAACCAACCAACCAATCCCCCAAACTAACCAACCAACCAACCAACCCAGCCCACCCAGTCAAACCCGTTTTTGGTGGAATAACTGGGTTCAAGGTGTAAACAGTTACAGGTTTTGGATGTATTCATTCGATTTGGTCCCTGGAACAAGACCATGTTTGTTCTCCAGGCCGATCCACAGCCCCGGAATATTTATGAATTACTGAGAGCCAGATGAGGACATAGAGAAGGGACAGGTTGGAGGTGTCACAGTCCCCCAGGTGTTTTCTGTGCATTATCCCTCTGGGAAGCCTGGCCAGTGCCATCTCTACAGCACTGAACTAACTGGGTGAACCCCAACAATCACAAACCACGTTTGTCAGATGTCAGTCCCCCCACCTATGAAAACTGCACCTCTACCAGTCAAAATGAGAGATCAGCTTAATCCAATAAAAAAAAAAGGTTAACTAGATTAGTCCATCATAGGTTTTCCTCTGATTTTTTTGACTTACTTTCTTTTTGCTCTCAGCAGTTAAAAAGGTAAAAACTTGTGCACATATTTGTAAGACTTGGGCCTACAGAAGCCATCTAGCAGTCAGACAGACCAAGTTTTTACCTTTTTTATCTTAAATTTGGAATGCTAATGTTAACTTTCAGTCCATATTTTCTGTATCATTTCAATGAAAGCTTGAAAAAAATGTAGTTCAAATAATAAGATAGAAATTATGGTAACTACTGTAGTTTGTCTTGGTGCTCTTTAGAAAATATTTAGCATTTTTTAATCTCTAAGAGTTTGATATTTCTAATGGCAATATTCCTGACATCTCTGTATTTCTTTGGGACTGATGTCTGCCCTGAACATTGTTAAAATACTTATTAATCAATCCAAAATGCTGAATTAATTCCAGTTAGTGCAAGACAGATGAAAAAAGGCATTTTGCAGGCAACTGGGAGACAGCTCTGGGCACGCAGCTTTTTCAGCCAGCTGAGTCTGACACCAGGGTATTCCTCTGCATTCTCCTGAGAGAAGAAGACCCAGCTGTGCTTCTCCTACAGCACATCCTGCCAGATGATCCAAAGGCCTGGCAATTCCAGGGAGACTGGAGCCTTGCCTTTGCCTTGGCTGTGAGGTGTTCAAAGGATGCCATGCTTCCTCCAGCACAAGGTGTATCTTGTTATTGCCATTTATTCATTATTTATTATTAGGGGAAAAAAACTGAAGAGCAATTAGAGAGTCAGAACATTCCCATGATTTTGTTTGCTTTTCTCTTCTTCCCTCTATCCTAAATGATGATTAGAATTGAAAAAGAGGCAGGGAGTTCTACTGGCTTCATCACCACAGGATTGCTGAACAGAAGGAAATTCTTCCTCCAGCTCCCTAAAATTTTTCTTATTAAAACCAGCAGACATAGAGTCTTTGTTAATCAGGACAATACCCATCCAAATTTGCAGCCTTCACTTGCTGTCCTAAAAATAGGTGAGCTTGAGGCCATTCTTTCCAAAGGGTAAACTGATTTTATGCTCATATTTCACTGAGAAACCGGAGGGGCAACAAATGTTCGGATAAAGTCAAATAAGGAAAAGAATCCTGTCAAAGGAGGATTTTAAATGAAAAGAAATTAAGTCCATTCAAACTTTCCATCAGAACCTAAATGAAAGGAAACAGCTTTTGAGCACCTGTTTGAGAAGAAAAGCCAAGGGTTCTCATCAAAAGTAGCAAGTGCTACTGATGGCAGAGCTTTCCTGTCCCCCAGCCCACAGGGAGATTGTGCAGACAGTGAGGGGAGCAGGCTCTGCCTGCACTGACCTGAGCTCACATTTGCTATTTCTGGAGAGACTGCCCTAGGTGGGCTATTGATGCATGATTTTCTGATTATTTTATACCGAGTTATTCCACCCTGAATGAATCTTTAAGGTCTGGAGAAGAGACTGATAGCTCCGTGCCCCATTTTCCTAGGTGAGTTACCAACTTAGGGACTTATTCCCTCTCTGGCTTGGAGATTACATAAATATTTTATACAAATATATTTGCTGGCTCCAGCTATAAAAATTCAGAAAAAATCGTTTGAAATTACTCACAACTTCTTTAACTGGGTAGTGGAATATACACCTAAAAATCCACTCTGCAGCTGGTTCAGAGAGGGGATTTGGACAAGGATTTTGATAGACAGTGACTCTGTATCCTCCTGAGAACAGGGCTTGGATCTCACATCTTGGTGAGACCTGCTGATTTCCCAGGGAAATTCTAATAATTCTGTGTCCAAAACAAAAAGATGCTTTCAGCAAGCTGTTTTTCTGAACAATTTCAGAAATTGTTGAGTGATTTGGGCCCAGATAGTTTTGAGGCAATTGAAGGTTAGACTCAAATTTGAAAAGTTTCTTCTCAGTTTTAGAAAAAGCAAAAGATCTTTGAGTTAGTTTGTCACTCTAAAGAATCACAGATTATCATAAGATTCTGGGCAACAGAACTGGGCAACATTTTCTAATTTCCTTATGTTCTATCTGCAGCTGCATTCAGGCACCTCATTCATTCCCTTTCTACCCTTACACCTCAGCCCTGACACCGAATAATGTGTATAAGGGAAAAAGCTGCTGGAAAAATAACCTAGAGATACCTATTAAAAAGCAAGGCAATTAAAAGCAGATGGTTAAGCACCAAATTTTCAGCAGAGCCCAAGTTTCTAAGGCATGTTCCAGAGGAATAACGAAAATAAACATCTGAATGTAAAACTCTGAAACATATGTTCCCATTAATATTAAAGTAGCACCACTGGTGTGTGTTTGTGTATTTATACAAACACATGAGAGTGGGTGCACTCCTGATATCCTGGTTTATGTGCTGATTACATGAATGGACTTGCAGGCTGCTCTGATGCTCTGAAGTCAAACATTCCCTTACCTGCTCTGGCTTTAGGAGCCATATGTTTTCATTTCCAGTCCACTGAGAATCTCTACGTTCCATATGCACGATGTAAATGCGAATTTGCATTTGTGGAGTAAGCACAGACTTGTAAAATTTAAAGCAACATGTCAAGAGCCTCAAATGTCACTATTCAGAGCAGAGCTGCAGGAGTTGCAGTCGTGAAGAAAAGGCCTGGTCTGTCTTGGGCTGTGGCCACAGGCAGAAGTGGGAGAGCTGCAGAACCTGCAGTGAGTGTGTGGCCAGGATTAGGGAGTGTTTCCCAAAAAACAGAGATAAATGGCACCCCCAGCCTGTCTCATGGACACTTGGGGGGGGTTTGCTCTTACCAAGGAGATCTTTTGCTGAGATCATGATGTTTTCCCTCTCAGCTCCACGGGAAAGCAGGAGCCAGCATGTGCTGTGTGCCTGCTGTGCCCCCTGCCCATCCCTACCCCCTGCCCATCCCTGCCCCCTGCCCACCCCTGCCCACTCCTGCCCCTTGTCACTTTGTGTTATCCCAGGAGCCTCCTGAGCACACGGGGAGCAGAGTTTCACTGGGCTGGAAATTCATGCTTCACCAAGTGCACTGTCAATTGGGTGACCATCTGTAATTCACAGGAGTCTTGTTTTGTGCCGTGGCAGTGAGCAGGGCAGGGCTGAGATTTCAGAGCAGACCCAGGAATGTTCTGGGAGCCCTGTAGTTCGTGGTTTATAAAGCCCAAGGATTAAGCATTGTATGAGGTCTCTTACTTGGGTGAGCACATCCCAACACAGAGACATTTGCACTCACAGCTGAATATTGCAGAGCAGCACAAAGAGTCAAACTTCCAGGAGTACCATGTTGAAGCATTCACTGCCTTCACACTACTCAGGAGAAACCCAAATTTTCAGTGGTGGTCACTTGACAGACAGAGACACAATTAACCTGGGTTCTGTCCCCTGAGTGCAGATGAAATGTGCACATGTACCTGAGCAATATCTACAATAAATATGTCACAAGGAATTTCGGCTTTAAAAGTAAAACTTTCAAAGAGTGATTAGGGATGAGTGAAAATGGTATTTTTCAGTTGAAAAAGCTTTTCCAGCATTATTTATAGATTTTCTATCCAGCATTCAGGACATCCACATCCCTCCCAGAGCAGCCAGCTCTGCTGGTGGTTTACTGCAAACACAGAAAATTCAGACAAGCATGACCACCTTATCAGGGGCAATTTAGGAACTGAATTGTTGGCCACTGGTTCTTTCATTAACAGCAGCAGCCATCCTCACTGTCTCATTGAAACAGAATTTACAAGGAGACAAGAAGCTGCAGTTCACCCAATTCCTTCCCAAAACAACAGTTCTCTTCCTTCCTGTTCTCCCTAATCCCCGATGAGGGGATGGTGCAATATTAGGGAATTACATTCATTATTCACCTGTCATCCTGACAAAAGATTCCTCGAGAGGGGAACCCACCTGATACATCTTTACTGCAGTGAATTAGGGAAACCCAGAACAAAGCAGTGTCTCCTTAGCTGTGTTTGGATAACCCAGGAAAATATCTTCTCCTAAATCATTTCTGTTCCCGTTCCTGTTTGTTTTCTTATAGCAGGATTTGAACACTGGCATTTGAGAGGGATGCTAATGAATTCCCAGAGGATTGAAATAAATCTTCAGTAAACAGAGTTACCTTTCAGACACCTCTCTTGTGCTTACATCTGTGTGCAAGAAAGGACCTGAGTGGAAATCATTTCCCTCCTCCTCCACAGGTTACTGTGTTCATTTTGGAGGGTTTGGACTGATCTCACTGGTAAAACACAAAGCAAAATTCCAGAAGAAGTTGGGAAAAATCCCACATTGGAATCAAACACCACGTTTGTCTTTTACCATTCAGAATCACAGAATGGGTTGGGTTGGAAGGGACCTTGAAGCTCCTCTCATTCCACCCACCCTGCCATGGCAGGGACACCTTCCAGCATCCCAGGCTGCTCCAGGCCCAGTGTCCACCCTGGCCTTGGATATTCCAGGGATCAGGGGCAGCCACAGCTGCTCTGGGCACCCTGTGCCCACCCTCCCATTCCTTCCTGATCTTTAATCCAAACCTGTCAGTTTGAAGCCATTCGCCTTCATCCTATCACTCCTCACCCCTTACCAAAATCCCTCTGCAGCTCTCCTGGAGCCCCTTCAGCCCCTGCAAGGGGCTCTGAGCTCTGCCTGGAGCCTTCTCTCCTCCAGGTGAGCACCCCCAGCCCTCCCTGCCAGGCTCCAGAGCAGGACCTTGCTGAGATTCCTGAGGTTTCCACATCTCCACCTGTCCTGGCTGCAGTGCCCACGAGAACAAACCCTCCTTTAAAGCTCCTCAATAGGACAAAACATTCTACTCTAAAAATTAAACTTAAAAAAAAATACATTCCCCTTTGAAATCTGCTTCTGTTCCTTGACAGGAGGTTCTTTTTTGGTTTCAGGTTTTGTAACATTGCTTTCCTGAGGAAAACACAACCCTCTCCCAGTCAGAGTACTCCTGTTAATCCTCATGTCCTAAGCACAGGCACAGAAAATCCAGCATTCATAGGAGTGAAGGGAAAATGGAACATTTCCAAGGAAATTCAAGGAAATGCTTCTATTGTAACCTGTTTAGCTTAGCTGGAAATAGAGCTCTGAGCCTGGATCAGTGCCAAGCTACCCAAATTTACAGCATTTATATATATCTAAATTAGATAATTGCTTTTAGCTGTTTTGCAGCAAACTGCTTAGAAACTTGGAAATTTTGGCTGTTATTTGTAGCAGCAGGGCAATTTTATAAACCTTATCAGTCTAGAGATAGGATCTTGTGAAAATTTGCCATATCTTCTGCTATTTGTACAGCATTTTAAGACTTTTTATTCAAACAGACCTATTTTACTGAAGCAGGCTTAAAACTTCTTTAATCAGGTTTTCTAACCTTATTTTTCTTTAATTTTTTCAAACTTTAAAGTGCTTAGGCTCAGTCACACTTATTCAGTCAGGAACCTGGACTGTCTGACCACTGTCACCAGAAAATTTTTCATCCACAGACAAGCCATTTGTAAGATCCTAAAGTGGATTTAAACAGCTTTCTTTTTCTGTTGTGGAGACCTGCACTGTGATATTGAGTTCTGCTTGAAAGATCTGGAAATTAATTTTAAATTATTTTCACACTCTCTGGATTTAAAAACTTAAATCAGAGTGACATTAGGCTCAAGTGCAGCTAAATAGCCTGATAAATATGACTTTTGCAGATATTAGTGGATGGCAGAGGGCTCTGCAGCCTGCTCAGTGCTAAGCACTGAGATGCCACACACAATAAAGGCCTGACAAATGTTCAATGCCACACATTCAAAGGGTAAAACTTTGATTTAGATGCAAACTTAAGTTTGTAAGCATTCACAGAATGCTTCTATTCATTTATTTACTTATTCTATTTATCACAGAACTCTTCTATTCACTTAAAGGACATTTTTTCACTGTTTCTTCGTGTTGTATAGGAAGTCCAGTTCCCTTATTCAAGAGGAAAACTCCAATAAAACAAAAACAAACAAACAAAAAAACCCCAAAAACCAAAACAAACAACGTGTCACTTGTAGAAGGGACCAATCTGGTTCAGCAGTTGCTGAAATTAAGCAAATACTTGACTTGAAAGCCATCCTCAGTTTTTTTCAGTGTAATTACACAGCCCATAACATATTTACATGTATGTGAACATTTGCATAAGAAAATTTGACTGTGGCATGAAGTCTAGACAGATTTGGAAGTGCTAACAAGAAGCCTGAATTCCCTGGATTTTATTGCAAGGCTGGCTTAGTGTTCCTGAGCTGCATTTCTGGATGGCCAGTTCCATAGCAGTGGGAAATGTTTTCTCTAGTTCATCCCTTACAGCTGCCTCTGATTTCTGTGTATTCTTACAGTTCTTAGTTGCCTTTCATTTGTTTCTTTTATTTTTCCCAAGAAATTGCCACAGGTATGCCAAAAGGAAAACAAAATATCAGCGGGTCAATAGAACCATCAATCTTTTACACATAAACATGTATGTGTATACACACACACACCCCAGTTTGTATAAATTGGTGAGCAGAAATCTTAATTGAGTTCTATACTAATAATGAGCATTAATATTGTTACTTAACCTCTCAAAGAATTATCAGTGCTGGCCAAACTACATCTGCATAACATTTATATTGTTGAACAAGAATTGTAAAGTGTTGGGAGGATGCTGAGGAAAGGGAGCAAACCTGATTTTAGTCTGCTTTAGCTGCAAGACCACAGACCAAAACAATTAATTAAAAAATTCCTGGACAGCTCTATTTTCCAAAGCTGATATCAATGCTATTATTTCTGCTGACACTAACAGTGAAAAATCCTCCTGCAAATGAAAAAAAGGGTTTTCAAACAATTCCTCCTCCCCAACTCTTGTTTATATAATGCAGGAGAAACAACTGAAAGAGAAGAAGATAAAGCAGATGCATCTTTCTGCATCGCATTTTAGAGCTGAACTTATGGGATTGTACAACACAAACAACTTCCAGCAGCACTCCATCAATGTGATAAATGCTGCCATTCTCTCTCACACAGCTTTGACACTCAGAAAAATCAGTTCTGAGCTCCATTCACCGGAAAGGTGAGATTGTTGTGAGAGCAGAGGAAAATCAAAGTTACAGAACAGCACATTCCTGTACAAGAATTAGCATTTCTTCCTGGTGTTGGCAGCACTGCTGAGACTTGTAAATTATTCAGCATCTACAATCAACATGCCAAATTTCACTGGAAACCTTGGTGCTTTTGTGAGTAAATTTTTCTCTCACCCAATCATGTCTGATGTGTGATTGACTGAGGTGTTTCACAAAGGTATCTCTCCAGCTTGATTGGTAGCATTGCACTTGTGCTTCCTCAAGGAAAAATTAGCTACTTGCATTTGAAATTCATGTCACAAATTCCTCAGTATTCAGATTTACCATCTCTCTCACAGCCTCATCCAATCTCTAGAATCTTTGGCTTTGATGAAGCCAGGAGAAACTACAAGGAACTACAAACAGATCTGTAAGGACCATTATTAACTTTAATAAAAGTTATCTTTATCCACAAGGCTCAGACATTTAATTAAAGGAAATGGAAAAGATGCAGTCAAAAATCAGAGTAAAATTTAATATTAGACCAGCCTAAGGGAATTCAAGAGAAAACAGAGGGGCCTGATAAAATACCTGATGGATGGGGAAGGATCTGATAATTCAAGGAGAGGGGATGCCATCAGTATTGTCCCAGCTCAAGTGAAGGCAGAGCACACAGCTCTGGATAACTCATTTACATGCACAAGTGCTGCCTGGAATGGCCACAATGCTCGAGAAGGAGAATCTTGAGATAAATTATTTAAGGACAGGAGATGCAGTTCACACTTTCCCTTCTCTGACTCTGGTTTTTGCACACATCCATCCTCCCACCAGCCTGAACCACCAGCCCAGGCAGGAGTGCCAGTGCTGGGGTAGCAATGGTGCCTTAGGATTTCAGCTTTTGTGTTTTTTATGTGTTTGTAATCCTGCAGTTCTTTAGTGTGTAACTCCAAACTCCACACACAGTGTGAGCTGCTGCTCTCCCATTTGGGGCAGACACAACAATTCCTCTCCAGGCCTGGCAGTCAAGGACCCCTCACTACCTCAGGCCCTGAGAGATGGAAACAAAAGAGAGTTGGGGGGAGCAAAGTTGGGGTCAATGACTTCATTCCCTGAAGGTGTAACTGGAACATAAACCCCCAATATGCAAATGGACCAAACCTATAAAAATATTAAAACCCACGACCCATGGCCCATTTTTGGGTGCAGCCCCTCGAGGCTTTGTCTGCCCTAAATGTACCTGAGGGCCCTTCAATAAACAGAACTGATTTTATTCCCTGAATTCTGCCTGGCCCCCGTTTTTAGGGAGCCCCAAAAGGCACCAGCACCACCAGGTTCCTGCAGAGTGCAGCTCTCCCCAGGGGCTGCAATACCCAGGGGAAGGAGTTCCCAGGGGTTTTCACCCTTCAGCCCAAATTGGGCATGAGTGTCTCCATGACCACTCGGGCAGGGTCTCTGTTCCCCCCAAATCTGTCTGATATCCCCCTGAGCACTTGCAGGAGACATCCTCCTTGTGGTGATGGGCTTGTCAAGCCTTCACATTCCTAATTTCTCAGTGTTGATGACTAGATCTCTGCTATAATACCAAGAACAGTGCAGGAAGTGAGTGAAGGACTGACAATCTTTCATTTTTTGAGACACAAAATAAGTCTTTCCTGTCTACAAGTCAATCCTGTTTTATTCTTAGCTTCTCTGGAACACACTTCCTCAGACAAGAGCTAAACTCTTTTGTCAAAGACATGAATGCTGTAGCAACATTGTTCAAACCCTTCCCTCTCGGGTTGTGGCAGCAGATTGCAATTTGTCTGGTTGCTTCAAAGTTCTAAAAGTTTCTGTTTAAAAAGTTGCCCTTGAATAATTAAAAAAAAAATAATTAAAAACTATCATTTAAGTTACATAGAATTCCTGATATTCTCCTGAGACAATTCATAACCTAAACATAAGCAACAGCTACTCTGTAACATTTTTCAGTCAACATCAAGGGAGATTAAGATATTTCTTAAAACAGGGAAATAAAAAATTACATTTTACATTGGAGTTTGATTGATGATAAGGAAGGAATACTTTATATTCCTTGCACAAAACAGGCTGAAACACAAATATTAATACTATCTAAGACTTCAGTGTGGCTAAATAATTCATAGAAGTTAATTGAATTTTGTTGGTTGGGAAGGGGATAAGATTGATTCAGCAGTGAGACAGATGAGATAATCCCCTCCAGTCTCTGATATGAGGATTGCCCTTTTCTACGACCTCCTCCAATTTGTTCCCTAATTACACATGGACCAGTCAGCAAACAGTTCCCAGGGACTCCCTAACAGCTGCTGACCCCACAATTCCCTCGAGTGCATCACAGGGGAGTGGAAGAGTCAGCACCAATTGAAATGGTTAATTTGTACAGATTTAGTGCTAGGTACTTATTCTGAGGTCAGTGTTTTCCTGACCCCTCCAAGCACCAAGAGCTGTTTAAAATTTTCCAGTTATTTTGCATTGTCCACTTGCATATTAATCTATAATTCACTTTTCCTTGCAATACAGCATTCCAGAAAGTACAAAGACAAATGCATGCAAATTTAAAGAAATGTGATGAACAATCAAATCAAATAATGCTCAGTGAGCTGAGAGAAATCAAAACTCTCCCCAGGCTAAAAAATCTAAGAAGAAAGAATGTTTGTGTCACTGATGTGGAGAATTTGCCCCAATGTTGGTGCCAGTACCTCCCACCACTCAGATTATGACAGAGGGGTATAAAAGGAATTTAACAGAACTTTCATGCACAGTTTCAATGCTATTAATTAAATAAAAAACTCTTGATTTACAGGAAGAAATCGTAGCAGCAAGAGTTATAAAGGAAGAGCAGAAAATTACAGTCTGGAAACTGTGATTATTTAAACTATCTCATCTACAGATTAAGGAAATTTATTTTGGTCCTCTGCTACCTAAATCCCCAATTCAAATCCTGAACTGCAGTCACTCATTCACTTGGAGAAATACTGTAGCCTGGCGAACACTCTAAACCCAGAATATTAAAAAGGTCAAAATCATATTAAATGTGGGGCTTTGCAGAATTACAGCAGAGTCTTTGAAAGCACTGGGCTGAGCTCACAGAGCAGAGCAGAGGAATCCCAGCTCCGTGGTGCTTTGCACTTAGAAGGATTGTGCTCGAGGGGAACGCTGGTGCTACACCCTTGTAAGGAGAGCTAGTGAAAAGAGAAGTGGCTAAATATTAATTCACATCAGTCAAGATTACAAAAGTGTTGCGATGAGGAGGGAAGACATGCAAACAACCAATATAGTTGATAATGCAAGCTCCAATTTATTAAGACTTACAATGATCTTATATAGGTTTTCTTAGGATTGAATACAGTCATGTTTTGATTGGTTAGTAAGTTAGTTATGAGCTAATTGGTTAATTCTTGATCCTGTCCATTTGCATACACAATTGTCTCATTATAATTGGTTAGATGCTCATAGATGCTATGAGCAGATTGGTTATTTCTTGATGTCTATGATTTGCATATGGCTTCTTGCCTAACAGTTTTCTATCCAGGGTTCTACCTCGTTCTCTTGAGAAATCTTGCCCAGTGAGCAAGATGCAGGAAACTAGAATTACAAAGTTTCTTTCCATACCATTATTATTGCAAAGCATAAGCAAAATGGTAAAGCCCCATTGTTTTGCTCCATCAGAACATCCGTGCATGTTGCAAACCATCAACTCTGTCCTGGCCATCACAGCAATTCTAATGAGTCGCTGTTCTGTTCAAACCATTCTCCAACACAAAAGCAACACGAGACAGAGACTGCAGTGAGGAACCTCAATCCTCCCTGCGTGTGGATGGCGAGGAGGGAGGACAGGAGAGCAGCAAACGGCGCCAGCTGCGGTCCCTGTTGGTCCAGAGTCACTGAAGCAACACCCAGGATCCCTGCAGGATCCTCAGGGACAGCCCCCAGCCCACCCTGCACAGCCCTGGGTCATTTGGGGTTGTTCAATGAGCACTCCTCCGACAGACAGGCACACAAACACAAGCGTGCATCCATGAGCTCGGCACAGAAAAATCTCTACCCAAGCTGATTTTGAGGCTCCACTCCCAGCATCAAACCAGGGCAGCTTTAGGAGTGCCAGTTATAGATATTCCCAGCAAAACAGGCTCCTTTATCCAAAATGTCTGAAATAGGAAAACATTGGCCCAAACCTGTTTATTTTATTATCTCTTTGAAAGGCTCCTGAAAGGGCAGAAGAACAAATTTACAGGTATGAAGATGGAACTTGATAGAGTGACAGGTACACTCTGTTATTTCACATGGGAGGCTTTTCTATTTCAAAAACTATAGCCAGAATCAAGCAATTAATGTATATATAACATAGTATTGTATTACTAGTAGTAATTATATATTATATATTATAATTAATATAATATAGAAATAATTGTTGTATATAATTATACTTATATTAAAAAAATATATAATAAATATAATTATCTGTATATAATT
>VYXF01005530.1:10771-50606 GCA_013397295.1 Polioptila caerulea | reverse complement strand
ATATAATTAATATATCTGTATATAATTAATTATATGTATATAATTAATATATATCCAATTACAGGTTCTTTCCATGGAAGAGTTAAATCTTATTAGATCTGTGTCTCACTCATGCTCTCCTTTTAAATCAACTACACAAAACAAAGACTTCAGGCTGTTTCCAAGGTGATCAATCAAGAGGCAATATTACATGTGGCAATAAGTTCACATTGCAGTTATTTAAGCCTTAAAATCTTCTTTGCCAGGGGATCTGCACGCCCCTTCCCTCTCATGTTCCCTCCACTCCTTCCTACTTTTTTTTCCAAATGAAGGATTATGCAGGGTAAGGAAATGCAGGCAGATATTTGTACTGGCAAGAGCAGAGGAGGCACCTAACTGCAAATTCAAACTTTCAGGAGAAATTCCCTTTGTCCTGCAATGCTAAAAGCTCCCAGACAGCAGCAGGCTCCTGCCTTGAGGAGGAACACAGATGTTCTTGTGATCTTCCCATCAGGCAGATTCCCAGATTATTTCAAACCTCAGGGGTGGCCTAACTTTCCTCACAAGACAGCACTGAGCACTCTCAGACCATTGCTGACATCTTTGCAAAGGTTATTTTTAGGATAAGGGACTGATGTCCAACAATTGCTGCTGTTGGAGGCGTGAACACAGCTCAGGTCCCGAGTGATGCTCTCCAGCTCTCACTGGGAGCTCCCTGCAGCTCCCAGGGTGGAATGTTTGACCACTGCACTCTTGGGGAACGCAGAGGTTCCATCCATCACTTTACAGAAACATTCATGGGGGGACACAAACCCAGCTGAGCCCTGCTGTGTGTGCCCATTGCTGTGTCCCACAGAGACCAGCCCTGGAGCCCTGGGACAGCTTTCCCCAGCCTGGGCTGCTGCAGGGACACCCATCCCACCTGGGGGGCAGATCTGCCCCTGTCTGCCCGGGTTACCTGTGCTGGAGGGATTGCAGTCACTGCTGTGTGCACCTGAGACCTCAGCCTGCCTTGCCCCAGGGCTGCCCTGCTCCTCTTTTCCCTCTCATCCATCCTGGGTGGCTGCTCTGCTGTCGGCTGGCCCAGCTGGAGAAGTTTTCCCATTGAACAGGAACCAAGAGTCCAGAGTTTTTCTCACTATGTTCCATTACTAACAGGAAGCTTTTACAATTCCTGAAATAGTGCCATGCTTGTCTTGTGTAGGTAAAGGAAAGAGATCAGTGTCTGAAAAATAAAAGTGTTCTCCAGTCTCATTCCAGGATCATAAATTACGGTTTGAAAATACAGTCATCAACTTCAAGCTTAATTTTTTTCTATGTTTTCACATCCTAAAATAATAAATGGCTGATTTTTGGTCATGTCAGACCAACATGGCCAGCAGATAGTAAAATGAAGAGTTGATACCATAAAACCCTTTTTTCTTTTTTTTACTCAAGTACTTTTTATACTGCCTTATTTATTTTTTTTTTCTTTTTCTGGCTGCTTATGTCCTGAGCAATTGCTTTTATGAGCACAAAGTGCTGTTTTTAGTGGAAGTCTGGAGGGGTCTGCACAAGAACATTAAGCAGGGTTGTGACCCAAGAGACTGAAGCTTTGATCCAGTAATGAGAGCATCAGAAGTACTCCCAGCAGAGCTGCAGATGTGCTGTACAATAAAACAGAACTAACTACAGCATCAAGAAATGCAGATCTAGAACAACCACGCACACAAACTAACTGGGGAACAGAAGGGTGAGGAAATAAAGGCTGGAAAATGACTTTCACTCCCAGGACTAAATGATTATTACAATTTCAACTTCAGAAATACAAACTGCATAAGTCATTTGCATTACAAATATTATCTTGAGATCCACGCAGTACAAAACACTGATTAGAAGGAAAAATGGAGCTTTCAAAATCCAGGAAGATTAGATGGGATCTAATCACCCATGAAATACTTCATTGAACTATATCATGAAGGAAATACAGGTAGAGTTTTTACCAGGGAACATATTAGTTTGACTCTTAGTTAAGAAAGTCAGCAGGCAGCAGGAAAATCCCACTACACTTCTTGTTTCCACAGCAGGAGGATTTTCAGGCCTCTAAATTGTCTTAGGGATGGAGAAAGGACTGTCAATACAGTGACTTTTTCCACTGGGGCATTGGGAACTGCATTTTTCTATAGAACAATGCTTTGCTGACAGCTCCTGAGCTCAGCAACCACTTGGTGATCAGTTATTGGAACCCTGATTATCCCCAACTGCATCTTGTTCTAGAGAGGCTCCTCACCTGTGTCACCTCATCAATTATCACTTAATAAGAAGTGTTACTCCTCTTTCAATGTTCAGCATGGAGAGAGACAAATTCTGACATTAGCATAATGAAGTCTAATATCTCAATAAAGGGCACGAGTCAATAACTGCCATGAGCCACGTCCTACATTCAGCCAGTGCTTTAAAATTCCCAGGGGAGACATTGCCAAAGTATTAAAGGGCTCAGAGGTGTTTAAAAGGTGTTTAAATTAAAATATGCAAGTGAAACAGAGTAATTTAGGTTGCTTTAAAGCCAGGATCTGAACATTGTTTTTTGCCAATTGCTAGTCAGCAGTTCTGCTCCTGACTTTATCTGAAAACTATAAAGAAAGAAGATTTCAATGCTCAATTACTCAGAACTGTTCCCCCTGCACTGTCTGCCAGACAAGTCTTGTCAGAGTCCTGTGTTTTACTAAAGTAAAGCAGCATCTGCTTTATCCTTAGCCCAGATTTTTAAAGCCACTTTAATTGGTGTAGTTTAAGGAAGATTCATCTGTTCTAAAATTTACACCTGAGCTTCTTGCATCACAGGCTGTCTGTAATTATTGAGGCTTTTTTAAAGAGCTGTAACTTATGTTTCGTATTGTCTGAATTAAAAAAAAATAAATGGCTATGTTAGAAACACTAATATTTATGAACACAGAACTTTGATGCACATAACAGAGTAGCAATGCACAAAATATCAGCAGTTAATGCAGATTGTTTCTTTTAAGGGATGAAAAAACCAAGGAAGTCACATGCAGACATACATTTAGCAACACTCCAGGAAAGTTCCTTGTGACACGTCTCTGCTGCTCTGCACAACAAAAGATCACTCACCAGGCACAGGGGAAGGGGAGGAATGAAATGTGGCCTGGCCACAAACCTGTCCCTAAAGCAGCTTGGGCACCCTCCAGTGTCCAGTGCCAGACTGAAACAGCTCCAGCCCCTGAAATCCAGACCCCTCAACAGAGAAATCGATTCCATGAGCAAATTCTTTTTCTGACTTTGCCCCCATGCTGCCTCTCTGGTCTGGAGAGCACAGACAGGAGCTGTGGCAGAACTTCTGCAGGGGCAGGGGCTCCCAGCAGCCATCAGCCCCTGGGGTTTGGGACATGCAGCAGGGACCCAGCCTGGTTAACCCGGTGATGAACAAAGCTTTCAAGCCATCTTTCCCCAAAAGCTGACATCAGTAACTCCCAGTGACCGGTTTTTCAGCCAAAATTAAATGGCTCATGGTCCTGCTAGCACCCACATTCATCCCAGATCTCTGAATGCAGCAGTAAATTAATATGGAAACCTTTATTACAAATTATGAGAAAACAATGGGGTATGGCTGTAAATTCTGCTTTACCCAGTAGATTTGTGATCAGACCACTCTTGCCTGGCATATCCAGGACCTAGATTCAATTCTTCCTGTAGAAACATTTCAATTTCCTTCTCCCTCCCAGGAAATTCTCCAACTCCCTTTCATTTGACACTTTGGTGTTTCCAGGCTATGAAGAGGAGGAGGAGCTAAAAGACACCAGAAATCTTTTCTCCAGCATGATTACTTTAACTATGGAACCATCACATCATTTATTCATGTTGCCTTTTTAAGCATTTTGCACAAAAACTGAGCAGCTCAGCTGAAGGCACTGAAATATTTGCTTCACTACACCTGTGTACAGGAAACTTCCTTTTCCAAAAGTTACTCCTAATTCAACAGAATTGTCTGGAATCTATAAACACAAACGTAGAGAGAAATCCTCACAAAAGTGTTCACCAACACTTGTAATTGGAATTTGATTTCAGCTTTAATGTTCAAGTCATGTTCTTGTCTGCCTTCAGCAGTCAAAGTCTAAAGCTTTTATCAAGATAACCAACTCGTGAGTTTTGCACTGTGACATGGGAGAAAAACATTATATCTCATAGTTCCTGGAAGAAAAATGATTTCCATTAAGTCAGGTGTACAATAGTTATAAAAGCACAGCCTAATACTGTTAAAGAAATACTTTGACATCCTGCTGATAAGATCATTCTACCCTTGCAGAATGTCAACAGCTAATCATATTCTTTATCTGCACAGATATTATACTGAGAAATTGGCTTTGCCATCTGGCTCTCCAGAATTTTTATCAGGTCTTTTTAATTAGGTTCAAATCATTGATTTCCATTGTTCCCCTGCCTCTGTGTTTTTCAGACTGAATCCATGTGCAGTGCATTGCAGTGTTCTCAAGTGGAACCTAAAATGAATGGGATTTTCCCACAGGTTTTCACACTTTACATCTGCTAGCAAAAGTCCTGTCATGCTTGCTTAGCGGTGCAGAAAATTCAATTTTTGTTTTATTAAGATATGAGGATGACCAATCTATTAACAAGCAAAAAAAAAATTAAAAAAAAATAAATCAAACAACCTTAAAAACTCCCTATGAAAAATGGGCCCAAGGCTCATAAATTGAAGACATCTGCAAGGAGTCAGGGAGGCTGGGTTGCTGTAATTGTGATGAACATATTGAAATCAAAGTTGTAAAGACTTTCACAGGCCAGGACATATTTCTGTGTTAGATTGGGTTTTCTGGTCTGCTGCTATGCTAAAGGCATTTGTGTGGCATTCCAAGTGCAGAAAAAGTTTAAAATATTAAATATTGCTGTACACCTCACACACAGACACTGTAAATTTCAGTTCTCAGAGCAGAAGCTCCTGCAAGGTTATTGATTTTAGACCTTACACAACACAGTAATTAAACTATAAATTAACTTTGGTAATGTAAATCTATGAGGAAGACACTCTTCTGGATAAGAATATCTTCAGGAATTTGCATTCATAAGGAAAATTGAAGACAAGTCCCTAAATAATTGAAGACTAATTGGAATTCCAAGGTATGGAAATTCCAGATCTGAACATCCCTCAGAATTTAATGGATGGAGGGGCTTGGACAGAGACCATAACCTTAGCTTTGGTTAACAAAAAAACCAACAAGGCAAAATCAACACAAGAAGAAACAAAGCAAACACACACCCACAACAACCTGGTGATACAATTTAAAAGCTGAACAGTGAGTTTTATATTTTCTGCTCATTTACATCATTAATTATCTAAAAATTTATTTGTGTTCTAGATATAAAATAGAGCAGATCCTTTGGCAAGGAGACCAAACCACTGATTCAGGGTCCCTACAACAAGGCTGTCAAAGACTGAAGTTAAAACCACAAGACACAGCAAAACTCCTCCAAATGTCACTCCCAGGGCGCTGCACTCACATTTAAGGCCCAAATTCATCCCAGACTCTCTGGGCTTTGGGTAGGAAGCTGCCAGGCTGTGTCTGCTGGGCCCAAAGCTGAGTTCCCTGCAGGGCAGGTTCCTGGGGCAAACCCCTTGGCTTGACCTGGTTCTTTTATTCAGGGTCAGGATTAAAAGCATGAGAAGCAGAATTCTTGTTTGGACTTGGATGTTTATTATTTCTTATTTATCTTCCAGCTTCACTGACTGTGAGGGCTTCTACATGTTAACAGAGTCGAAATGGAGTGTGGAGTTCTGTCCTTAAGGTCCTTTTAAGCTTAAACCACTCAGTTATGAGATGCCAACTAAGTTATTTTTACTTTTAACTTAATAACTAACTACTCATGTTCTGCACTGTTGATTTTTTTAACTAATCACACAAAACCACTGAAGAAGGAAGGGAAGGAAGGAAGGGAAGGAAGGAAGGAAAGGAAGGAAGGAAGGAAAGGAAGGAAGGAAGGAAAGGAAGGAAGGAAGGAAAGGAAGGAAGGAAGGAAAGGAAGGAAGGAAGGAAAGGAAGGAAGGAAGGAAAGGAAGGAAGGAAGGAAAGGAAGGAAGGAAGGAAAGGAAGGAAGGAAGGAAAGGAAGGAAGGAAGGAAAGGAAGGAAGGAAGGAAAGGAAGGAAGGAAGGAAAGGAAGGAAGGAAGGAAAGGAAGGAAGGAAGGAAAGGAAGGAAGGAAGGAAAGGAAGGAAGGAAGGAAAGGAAGGAAGGAAGGAAAGGAAGGAAGGAAGGAAAGGAAGGAAGGAAGGAAAGGAAGGAAGGAAGGAAAGGAAGGAAGGAAGGAAAGGAAGGAAGGAAGGAAAGGAAGGAAGGAAGGAAAGGAAGGAAGGAAGGAAAGGAAGGAAGGAAGGAAAGGAAGGAAGGAAGGAAAGGAAGGAAGGAAGGAAAGGAAGGAAGGAAGGAAAGGAAGGAAGGAAGGAAAGGAAGGAAGGAAGGAAAGGAAGGAAGGAAGGAAAGGAAGGAAGGAAGGAAAGGAAGGAAGGAAGGAAAGGAAGGAAGGAAGGAAAGGAAGGAAGGAAGGAAAGGAAGGAAGGAAGGAAAGGAAGGAAGGAAGGAAAGGAAGGAAGGAAGGAAAGGAAGGAAGGAAGGAAAGGAAGGAAGGAAGGAAAGGAAGGAAGGAAGGAAAGGAAGGAAGGAAGGAAAGGAAGGAAGGAAGGAAAGGAAGGAAGGAAGGAAAGGAAGGAAGGAAGGAAAGGAAGGAAGGAAGGAAAGGAAGGAAGGAAGGAAAGGAAGGAAGGAAGGAAAGGAAGGAAGAAGAAGAACTTACACCCTAATCTCTCTATCTTGTTATAGATATTATTATATCTCAAAATTTTAAATTCTAAATCTTTCACCCTGTGATAGAACACACTTCTATTTAACTCATTTGTAATCTCAGTGCTCTCACTCAGTTTTGGAAGCTTTTTCCATGGCCTCAGGTCAAATGCAGTGTGTTTTTGAGGATCAGTCCTGGTCAGCACAGAAAGTCTGAAATCTGTTTCTAGGGTTCAGACAGTTCATGCAGGGCACTGCTTTGGTTTCCAGCTGACACAGGAAGGATTTAGCACTGGAACAATGTTATTTCCCTTTTCCCCCCTAGAAGAGAGGGCAAACATAACACCAGGGATGCCAGGATTTGTCTTTCTCTGGGTGCAAACAGAACCTTCATTATGGGCACATAAATCAGCTCAGGTACTGGAGAGTACTTGGAAATTCAGCCTGCAAAATGTTTCTTACAGAGTGTCTGGAATCAAACAGAACCTGCTCTCACTGAAGAAATTACAACCCTTGGAAAAAATTTACTCTAAGGCTGTACTAAGCCCATACCCACTCAATAATGTATCAATAGCAGAGTTTACTTCAAAACAAATCAGAGGACCTGCAGTGCAGCAAACCTGAGGCATGAGGATCAACATTTGGTGCTATTTTGCAATTAAAGCCAACCAGCACATGGGGCTGGCAGGGGAAAGGTGCAGGAAAACTTTCCCAAGTTTTAATGGTAAGGAGCTCTTCCACTAATTTGAGTTGTACATCTGGGCACTTTCATGGAGACATTTACTTTGCAGAGTAAGAAAAGTGGAAAGAAAAACCAGGAGTAAGTTTGGTTTGCCGTTTTCCCCAAAATTGAAATTAAGCTGCCTCATCCATAATTCTCCTGCTCTTATATCTAACAAACAAAAAAAATCCCAGGTACCATTCTCAGTCTTTTGGATTTTTTTTTGGTTTCTTTTTTTTTTTCCCCTTTTCAAGATATACTCTTATAAAATTCGAATTTTATTTAGGATTTATAATATGTGAATTATTCCTTCGAGTCTCTGAACACCAGTTATATCATAAGCTTGGCACTGTGCTAAGATCTCCAGTTCCTCTCTCTCATTGTATATTTTTTTCAATTGTTTTTCCTAGGGATCCAGACACACAAGATATTTGATAGAGTAATATTATTCTTCTACTTGTTCCTCTAATGACATTATTATGAATAAAGTTCTCTAATTTATAATCCCTGTTCACTTAGCTCTTTTCACAGTTACAAGTGTTATTTCTTGCTCTGGAGGTTACTCAGCCACTCAGAAATACTTCAGTGATTTTTTTTTTTAATCGATCAGAGATGTTTTTGATGATTCATTGTTAAATGACTTTTCCTCTGCTTCACCCTGTGGTTATACATTTGAATATCTGGCATTTTGTGTGCTGTGAGGAGTTCCTTTGCTGGGCTTGGCCCTCAGGGAGAGCTGAGCAGGCAGAGCAGCTCTTCCATGTGAAATGCAGCCAGGCTCCAAAAGTGATGGAGATTGATTAACTCAGGTGCACAAATGCTGTGACAGGTCCATGCTGTTACTGCAGAGCATGGAGAGCCCTACAGGAGGCTGCAGAATATTCCTGACACATTCGAGCTGCCTCTCATGGGCTGATAAAAGCAGAGCCACAGCAGCACAGGTCGCCTCTTCAGCTGTTTAAACTATTTGCCCCTTCCAGTGAATCTGCCTATATTCGAGTCTAACACATCAACTCAGCCAAACAAAGCCCTCAAGTATTTTACCCAGTTGAGAGCAATAACCAAATGCTCTCCTACAACCACTTTTCTTCAAGGTGGGAGAATGAAGAGCCAGGCTCTCATCTGCTACAAAGCTCTCTCTGCTGTGAGGAAATCAATACCAGGGGTGATGACTTCTCAATTACCCCCTCAATGCATTTTCAGTTTTCCTGCTTTTCCCACAGCCTACCTTCTCCCTCACGGCTCAGCCACTACCCAGATACTCGCAGGAGTGAGAAACCTTTCCCCACGACATCTGAAATAACCCCAACAGTTTAATTTTACTCTGAAGAGTCCATGAACTATTCACTATAATTTAAGAACTACACCATTAAAGAACTGTACACTGTATATATATAAAAGGATAAAACTATTCCCTCTCCCGTGGTTCTTTTCTGTCCCCTGTGATGAAAACTGTGCTGATGATAAGGGGATAAAGCACCAAAGTAAGAAGGCAGTTTGCAGAGTCCTTTCTCCTGCAGCATCCCCGGAGCAGAGCCTGTCCCAGGCCAAGGTGAGCCCAGCCCTGCAGCACCTGGGCACCGGTGTTGGCTCCTGCCAGCAGCAGCTGGGCACGGCTGAACTGGGAACCAGTTCATGGTGCCAGAGCCTCCCCTAAACACGACAGCTCTGCCCCAGAGCTGTTCCTTCTATGACACCACACTGAACATTGATTGTCAAAGGCATCATTTACAAAAATCCATTTTGCATAGAGATAAACAATGCATTCTTCATTTACCAGCGTCAGAGGCTTTCGGCAGATACTCAGTGTTTTCTGGTGATTTGTTGAGACTTTCCCTTTTGGGATTTTTCCTTTTAGCCAACACTTCTCACCAACCAAAAGCCCCAAACCTCAATAACTCCCATTCGCTCCCTCTGAGCTCCACACACCCCCACTTGCTGATTCAGTCTGAAGGATCCCCCTGCCAAAAACAGTGAGAACAGTGACACTTACAGCGGTGAATGCTGTGCCCGCCTGGCAGGGCCGGGTCCTGGGGGGCCGCTTTTGGCAGCGGGGGCTGAGCTGGAGCACCGAGCGCTTTGGCAGAGCCCTGCCCTGTGCCCAGTGCCAGGCTGGCAGGGCTGTGCTGCAGGCACCCATCTGCTGGTAACCTTTGCAGGGCACTGCTCAACAGATGGGCCCAGATTAGCTGCTGAAGAGCTGCTAATGTAACTATCCATCAATGCCTTTAATTACAGTTTGCTTGTTTGCAAAACAGCCCATATTGATTTTTTTTTTTTTTTAAAGCAGAACATAAAATAAACTGCTGTGTAAACACAAAATAGACTGATAAAAACACAAATAGACCCAGCAAGTGTTGTTCTTTCTCGTCCTGTGAAAGCTCCGTGTTGAGATTCATCTGTGTAAAATTATCAGAAATGTATTGTAAATACAGGTGATCTTAAGATGTATCAAAAGTTCCTCCTCAGCTGAGAACAACATTTTAATCACCTGTTCCCACAGTCCATAAATTATGTGCTATGCAAAAAACTCCATCACAAAAAAATCTTCCTGCTTAGGAAATGTAATTTAAATAAAATGTATCATTTTCTGCTTTGGGAAATAATAGATGTATTTCCATAAAAACCTTATGGATGAAAAATTACCTCTGCCTTTATGTAGTTAGGATATTAGTTTGGTAAACTCTCGGAGGATATTACAGTGAGAGCCATTTCATTTTTATTTTAATTACAGTGAATTACTTGTTAAATGAAAAAAATTCTTCGGCAGATAACAGCTTCACACACCAAACTTTCCTCCTTCAGTAACCAGCTGAGAGCCAATCCAACTTTATTAAGTCCAAGCCATTTTCTGAGCGTGTTGCCTGTGCAGCCAATTCCCTCACTCAGATTTGCATTTTCTGGAGATGAAACAATGTTTTTTCTCACTGCTCCCGAGTTTTGTGCAGGTAAAAACAGGTAGAAAGATGAATCACAAACCTCCAATTTTAATTTTTTACTATTTTAATGCCTCAAGTCCATATTTTTAAGACATTACAGGGGTTTTTCTAGCAGAGGCACTCTGGAATAAGCTGCAAATTAAAGCATGAAAAGGTTACTGAAAATGCACACATCCTTGGGAAGATTTAGAGACATGAATAAACCAACTGAACCTGTCAGTGTAAAGCATTTTATTTTTATCTGCAAGAAAAGGTTATGTTTGGTGTAATAATGTTCTTTAATGTATGATAGTTTAATTCTTATAAATAAGGGTTTCTATTTTTAGAGAAGAAAAGTCTCCAAGAACTCTTTGCCAAACAAACTCTTGAAAACTGTTTTAAGGAAAGATTTACCTTTGCAAGGTGAGCAATGACAAAAAGAAGTAATTTTGGGATCTCTGCCAGTTTCTTTCACTGATTACCTGGGATGCCAGCAAGGTTTTATGCCCTGAAGGTAAACACTGGTACAAGAAATTGTGAAAAATCCTGAATTGCACCATGGTAAACTCCAGCAGCTCTGCTGTGCATCAGCTGCATTTTTCTGCTTTAAACCACGTGATACTAACCTCAAATCCAAAATTAACAGGAATTAAAAACTACTTCTCGTGTCTTTTACGTCGTGGTCGTTCCCCCAAAGTCTTTGCTGCAAAAAGAAACCTTGTGTGGTTTCTTTAGATCAAGAATTCAAATGGTGTTTTATTAATGTTTATCCTTAATAAAGGCAATAAAACTGCGAGGAGTGAGGAAAGGGAGTGAGGAAAGAGAATGGAAGAAGCTAGTCCGTGGTGTTCCTCCTGAATTATTTGGAATATCAAAGTGGCAGGAAAACCTGCAGCTATTTTGCCTCAGGGTCCAGCCTTGGCAAGGCCCAGTGAAAGCAGCAGGGAAAAGTGTAATGTGAACTCTGGTACAACAGAAAACACAAAACCCAGCCCCAGCTGCTCCCAGGGCCAGGTTTGTACCCGTGTGTGTCCAAACCCCTGCTCCCCAAACCCTCAGCGTGGCCACAGGAGACTGAGCCAAACCAACTCCCCAAAACGTGTCAGCCCCTGCTAAGTGTGGCACAGAACTGTACAAAAATCCAAAGGCTGAAATGTTTAATAGGCATTTTGGACCCATTGCAAGTGCCCATGGGCAGACCCGACCTCCCAGGCTGAATTAATGATGGATCACCCAGGCCAGGGTCTCCCTCTGTCCTGGCCCCTGAACTTCTGCTTCAGTGGCTGCTCAAAATCGGTTGTAATTTATTCTGATGCCTGTAATTTGCTCCACATTTCTGAGGCATTAAAGCTATTCTCTGATTAGTGATTCGGGTGTATCTTTATCTATTTTAGAGGAGTATTTTAAATGAGAGTTCTCTGACAGGCCATGGTGTCACCCGTGGAAAGGTTCCCTCCTGACCCCAGCCAGCAGAGGCTGAAAGTCAGAGCTGCCCAGTGGCACATTTCAGCCTCTGGATGCTGTGAATTGATGGGTTTGGTCCAGAGTTTCAGTGGATAAATATCCACATCCCAAACTGTCACCAGAACTGGTGTTATAGTGTCATTCTCAGCAGAAGGTCGAGGGGTGAGCTGGCAGAGAAACTAAATTGTGTTTGCAAACCCAGGAGACAAGATAAAAACAGACTAACAGGGTGGCCTAGGAAAAAACCCACCCCATTCCTCTGGCTGGGTCAGGGATGTTACTCCAAGAGTCTCCACAATCTAAGCTCGTTTCCCCAAAGAATTTACCACTGGGAGGATTTCTAAGGCAGAGCTGTTGAGAAAATGCAATATTTATTGGCAGCTGGGAAACCTACGGGTCCAAGCAGCGAGTCATGATCAGTATTGATTTATCTCCTCAATCAGTGTGCACTTTGGAAAATCAGCTAATTGAAATTAGCCAAGGAAACAGATGATCTGGTCTTACCTTTCTGCAACCTCCTGCCAGCACGAGTTTAACCTTTGCTCTGTAATGCCCAAATAATTGCACACATTCCCATGACACCATTCCCACTGAATGCTTCTCTTTCAGTGTTTTCCTTTAGACTTTGTTTAGATGCTTTTCTTTAGAATTAGCCAAATTTGAGCTCACAAGATTTGTTTGGAACCATATGGAGTCACATTTGAACAGCTGAGAGTTTTCTTCTGCTCCACTTTCTGCTTTTTGAATGCCATGGGGAAGGAATTCTCAGTCTCAGACCCTTCCCAAAGTTTTCCTGGTTTCCTAAGGAGCTCTGTGCTGTTTGCAGGATGTATTTTCAGACCAGGACTGCCCCATAGTAGCATTAATATACAGCACACACTTCCTGTTTAAGAGAACATTTTATTCTTGAATTTGTTCTTTGTGCACAGCTCACCCACAAGGTGCAATTTCTTCCACCTACATGATTTTGAGTGTTTTTTTTGTTTTTTTCTGGACAGAGGTTCAAAGAATTACAGTCCTACATAGTGTTCCTACCCACTTAAACAAATAATGGAAGGTCTTGGTTTTGTTTTGGACCAAACACGAGTGCTGTGGAAGCCAGGGGATAACAGGGCAGTGAGGTTTGTGCCCCTGGCAGTGATATTCTGATGGTTTTTACATTCTGTCAACACAGGGCCCTGCTTTTAGCAATTAATTCTGCACAAATGAGAGCTCCTCAGTGGAAAGTTTGACATAAGTGGGAACTAAAGAGAATTTAACAGTGGCTGAGTGGAGTTTGATACAAGCTCTGCCCCAGTGATATTTCTGCTCAGGGGACAACGAGCTGTGCCTCAGTCCCCAGGCTGGGATGGATGGGGGCTTCACAAAGCTCTGGTTGTCCATAATTCCTCTGAATTATCCCTGAAACTGGGGCAATCCAACAGTGGCCCACACCCAGAAACAACCCTCAACTTGCTGGGCTGGCTCTCCTAAATGCAGTTAAAGAATCCACATGAACCACCCCAATCCGTAGGAATTCTGGTTCCAAAGGCAGGTAGGCAGGAAAATGGCCAAACTCCCTTCATGCCACGTGGCAAAAAGCAAAATAAGCCACCAAAATGTGTATTTTTTCAGGGAGAGGTGCTGATCCTAAAGAGAGAAGAGGTTTCCAAGAGGAGTGAGCTCCAAAAGACGAGTGAACTTAACCAGCTCATAAATATCTTGGCAAGCACACACATTAATATTCAATGGAATTAATTAAATAATTGCCAAGCTCTTCCACTCGAGTCATTACAGCTGATAAAAGAGAGTTATTCTGGTTGTTTACTGGCTTGGACAGAAAAAAAAAAAGATAAATAGACGTATTGAAATGTATAACCAAGCTCTCTTTTGGAGGGACTGAGTTTATTTTAACAGTGTCAATAAATGTCTGCTCCTATGGGCTCAGTGGAAATGAATGCTCACCATTTTAGAAACGAGAACCAGAGGAAACTTCTATAAACACAAATGGGAAGATTAAATGTGGAGTGAAAATTAAATCTCTTAGGAATTTCCCCTTAATTTCTATAATTTAATAATTTGGGAAAAGCACTACTTTCAGTTTTGTCATAGGACAGAAATCCAGTTTTATACAAGATTTGAAAGGTAACCAATTTACTTATTAAAATATAGGAAACATGAATGACAGCATTACTGTGTTATTAACATTTAATTTAAAAATATAATTTACAGGATGAAAACTGCTCTTTCTTAATCATCCTCACTGCCATGGAACAGCTTTAATAAAGTATATTATTAGATAATTTCACTTTCCTGTTAAGAAATTAATTCTGAGTATTAAAAATTGCTTGATACATTATACATGTATCTCATTTTATAGATGGATATATGTATATATTTAATATAAATATCTTTTTTCCCTTTTGAGCCTGGTTTTCTACAGGAGGACCACAGAAGAGAGGGCAGCATGGGTAAGACATGTCAGCCCAGTGGGAGGAGAGGAGCAGGGCAAAAGGGAAATATGCAGATTAAGCCATTTTTTCATAAGATCCTAAAATCACCTTGTTTGTTGAGGCTGATCTTTGTCAGGAATTGGGATCTAAATCCAGAGCCCTCCAGCTCAGTTAAGGTGAGGAGGAATGAACCAGACCTCTCCACTGCAATCATTTCCCCTCAGCAGGGACATTGCTCCTTCACTCTCAATGAAAATCTACTTTTAACAGCGGTGCTTAATTTATTGCCAGATTAAGCAGGCAGGACTTTCAAATAAGAAAAGGACAAAAAGCATGTAATTCAAATGCAGCAGTGCTGCTCTCTTATTAAGATTGGTCTCTCTACACTTTCAAATAAAAGCCAGGGCATAGTCAGACCTGACAAGTAACATTATCTGACCTCTATTTTTGTTTATGAATATGTGACAGAGTTATTTTAAAGAGATAGGCTAAGATGTTTCAGAGAAGTCACTCTGCATCAGCTCCCCACCGTGATTAAATATTACTGATAAGTGTCAACGAGTCAGCCCACTGAGAAAAGGCAAAAAATACATTTCTGCTCAGAAGTGCAGCAGTCTGGGCTTTCTGAACAATCTCCTGCACAAGTGCAGAGGACAAGTGTCTGACAAAGGGAAGGCACAGGACTGTCACAATAGAATTCCACTACCCCCTGAACTGTCCTGGAAAATGCAGTGAGGTGAGCATGGACACGAGCATGGCTGAACTCCCATCACTGATATTCCCAGGAACAGAGCTAATTTTACATGCTAATTGAGTGCATAAAGAGAATTCCCACCCCCGAGGGAGGCACAGGGGTTTGTCTGGGGGGTGATCTGCCCCTCAGCCTGCAGTCAGATGTGACTGGGATGTGCTGTGTTTCCGTGGGCTGCCAGCCACTCTCACTCCCCTGCTGCTCGGGGTAGAGCTCCTTTTCCTCCTCTTTAATTTGGGAGGGTTTATTTGCAGAGTGAACCCAGTGTGATGGGCTGCTCCTAGGAGTGTAATGCTTTATTCATAAAAATAGCACTTTCATTAGGGTATTGTGGCAAGGGGGTACAATCAGAGGTGGGATAATTAACGTGGAACATGCAAATCTTTACTTTCAGGGAATGCTAAATGTAGGACACTGTGGAATGTTGTCTGACTGTAGTAATACCTTGGTATCTCTTTTAATCCTCATCACTGAAAAAGGAATTTATTTCTTCAGGTAATTCAAACCAAATTGCAAATACTGCAGCGAAAAAAACACCCCAAAAACCCACCACAAACACACAGGGGAAAAAATACAGCAACAAAAGGAGCCAACTGGCAATTTATTTCATTCCTTAAGCAGAAAACAAAGCTAGCCACTAATTTTCTCTTTAATAAATGAAGTCTACTGATAAACTTATTGATAGACAGATATTCTGGCAGCAGATTGTCAAAAACATCTCACCAGGCCACACAAGTAACCCCCACTCACTGACAAGCTGTCTGCAAAGTTAATCTAAGAACCTGCAAAATATCCCACGTTTGGAGTGCAAATACTTTAGTGATGAAGTAAATTCAGAATAAGTGTTATTATTTGCACATTTAAACACATACAGCTGTTTAAAATGCAAAGGCCTAAATTTAACTTCAATATTAAGAGATATTTATTATCTGTAATAATGGGAAATATGTACTCACAGTTCCCCAAGTGAAAACTACAGGGTTACAAATCCAACAGCAAGTGCTGCCTCACGTGCTGCCTTGGGAGCAGCATTGGACATCTGCTCCTCCACACCAAATGTTCACTGCTTGGTGTGAGTTCCATGGTTGAATTCCAGCTGGGAAATCTGGGGGAAAGATTTTGCACTGGTTACTTCTCACCAGACTTAGCATTTACCTCCATTTTTTCTGAGAGCTTGCTCCATCACCAGGTTCCACACTGTGCAGGCACCACACGGGATAAAGGAGTTTGTAATTATTTAAAGAGTCCAATTCTGTTTGTTCTGCTCCTCCTAAATCCTTTCCTCTGTTCCAGCAGTCACTAGGAAAAAGGGGAAGGCCCTTGCTAAGCCAACAATGTCCTGCTGCACCTGTAATTGCTTTTTAGTTGTTCAATTGTGTTAACACCTCCCTAACGATTCTGGGGAGATGCTCAAACCTGGATGGACACAAACCTGAGCAGCCTGCTCTGTCCAACCCTATTTGAGAGGGCTTTGGACTGGGTGCTCTCAAGAGGTCCTTCAGAACGTTGTTTTCTCTGCAGGTATTTTACTTTCATTTGTGTTTATTGCTAGAAAGCCTGAGATGTAAAAGGAAAGTTGCACATAAGTCAAAAAGGATCTTTTCCAGCTGGCTGAGCACTAGACCAGGTGGAACAGAGGGTGTGGGGTCACTGTGGGAAAGGACCAGCCAGAAACTTCCCTTTTCCTCTAGATGGTATTGGTTGACAAGCTCCTCTTGATCCCTGTTGGTATTTCCTGGGTGATTTTGATTCTTCATCCAAGAGGACACCACTGCCTCAGAACTTGCTCAAAGCTCCAGCAGTTGCATTAAGACCACCTGGCAGGAGGAGCAGGGAGAAGGTGTCCTGCTTAGGAGAGGAAATATTTGTGAGACAGGCACTGGTAGGAGATGGGTATCAGACACAAGGAGGTCAGCAGATAGGACAGACACACAAAAAAATAAAACATATTCACTCCAGGATTCACATATTGCACCAAGAAACACACAGGACGTTCTCCCATTTCTAAAATTCCAAGAGTTAATATAAATGGACAAATATATAATAGAATAGGACAGAAAATGTCCTAAGCAATGCATCTGCTCCATACTGAACTGAAATATGTCGATGCACAGGCTTACGCATCCCTTAGGCCAGAGACTCCTTCAAATGCAATTTTTGGTAGCTAAAGCAACATTTGCCTACAGCACCTGTCAAGCATCTATTGAGAAGTGAGTCATGTGCTTCCTAAGAACACATCATCTTGGGCTGCTGTCAGGATCTGGTGGTGACCTGATGTTGAGCGCTGCAGCAGAAGCGTGCTCCAGTTTTGCTCAGGAAAAAGAGACTTTGGTCAGGACAAAGATATTCTGCTCAGAAAATCTCAGCTGCGATGAAACGAATGGGAAATCCAAATCCTAGCACAGGAGGAGGAGGGGGCAGACCTTCCACACAGGCTCAGGAATTCCAGCTGCTCATGGCACCTCCTGGCCCCCACACCGTGCGCTCTCCTCCGGTTCCTCAGAGCGAGCTCACAACCCCTGGCGTGGTTTCATTTCCCTCTCCAGCCACAGCCAGGCTGTGCTTCCCTGCAGGACGGAGCCCAAGGGGCCCAAGCTGCAGTGGGGTTGGCCCCTCCTGGCTGCAGAGCTGCTCTTTGCCACGCTGAGCCCCAGGTGAGCTCAGCTCAGCCCCTGGGGCCCTGAGGAGCTCCCTGGCAGGGCTGTCCCAGCTGCAGATGTGCCCCTCACCTCCTCATGCAGGGCTGTCCCAGATGCAGATGTGCCCCTCACCTCCTCATGCAGGGCTGTCCCAGCTGGAATGGCTTGGCTGGGCCAAGCAACCACCAGGCACCACATCAGATGGAGATGGCCACGGCTCCCTGCATTCTTGTGAAGTTTTCAATTATTTTTCTTTAATTAAATCAAAGCCAGAGTTCTAAGTCAAAAGCACAAAACTCTTTTTAGTTTGGATGTCTGTCTTAAATTTTGTCCCTTAAATTTGCACATGGAGTGGTAAGACACAATAATAATCATTACCTATTGTTATTATGGATAGATATAGGAAATACAGAAATTTATAATGTCAGAATAGAGGTATCATAAATATATAAATATACATTTATATAGATTATATATATCTATGATATATTTATATCATAATATATATTGATATCATTACATATATTTATATATCATGATATAAATATATCATAAATATATATTGGTTTATCGTATTCCATGTTAAAACCAGCTAAAAGAAGGCAGCTGTGCTTTGTTAACACACTAAGAACTAATTGAGATGTGGATAAGGAGTCCTTGGACTGAACATCTATAAAGAAAATCCCCAAACTTCTTCTTTCCTGTCCAGTGGAGTTCTGGAATTGCAGCTAAAGGGATCCTTCCTGCACACTTCTCTTGTTTAGTTTTCAGATTCCAAATTAAAAAAAAAAAATATTTCAAAACATGCAAATTGAACATTTGTTTGAACGAGATCTACACCAAGAAGCCTTCCAGAATAATTCAGAAAATAATCAAGAAAAAAATTAAAGAGACACTGCACAAAATGGAAACAATTAAATTAGCAAGGCTGCCCCAAAGTGCAGTTTTCTATCCCAGTGTAAGCAAGACAGGCAGTGTGTTATTCCTGCTCTGATACATCAGTGCAAGCACAATTTCACTGAAATTGGCTTAAAAGCCTCGATTTCCAAAGGAAATATTTACACATTTTCATAAATGTTTGCTTTGCATGAGAAGACTTCTTGTTATAAGCAAACAAACAAAAAGTAGTAGAAACTGAGTAAGATTATTTCTAAGAAGCAAGACTAGCCTCAGAAATCAGATTTTTTCCTTAAAGATACTATTATTCCTTCTGGTACAAAAAAGAAAAGCAACTAGAAAAGTGGATATTACCACAGAAACTAAAAATAGCAAATTACTGTTTGAAAAAAAAAGTCTCTTGATTTGCCAGAAGAACTTGTTTCTGAAAAGCAATTCTAAAGCATTTCCTCTGTGCTTCCTTCCGTGGCATTATATGGCAAATGAAAAAAAAAAAATTAAGACAAATTTGACACTTCTGTCAAAATGAACACATTGTTCCTCTGTCACATCTTTTGTGAGTTTGGACCTCCTGTAGGAAGAGGAGACATGTTCAGCTCTAGATTTATAGGATGCATTTCAAAAAACTCCAGTGAATCCCACACTTCCTACAAAACTTTGTTCACTCTTCAGCACAGTGGTTCTGTTTCTGAAAACTCACCAAGCATTTCAGAATTATCTGGTGCCAAATGTCACCTGCATACGTGCATGGGGCAGCTACACAGTACAGACTGTCCTTTAAAGGTTCCTTTTCAGGTGTTTTCTCCACAAATACTGAAATTTCTGATTTCTTTTTGGCTGACAAACTTGTCCTGTCCCTTAAAGCCATTTATCCACAGTGCAGCAGCACAGAAACACCTCGGGCTGGTGCCTCTAGCCAGTTCTCATAGAGATAATTCTGATTTTGTGATTGCAAACTGTGTGGAGCACAGAACAGCTGCAATCACGGAATAGTTTGAGTTGGAAAAGAATCAAAAGATCATCAAAGTCCAGCTCCTGGCCCTGCACAGAACAGCCTAAAAGTCACATTGTGTGTCTGAGGGTGCTGTCCAAATTCTTCCTGAGCCCTTGGTGCTGGGGCCACTTCTCTGGGAAGCCTGTTCCAGTGTCTGACCACCCTCTGGATGAAGAATTTTTTCCTGATATCCAGCCTAAACCTCCCCTGACCCAGCTTTGGGCCATTCCCCTGGGTCCTGGTCGTGAAAGAGAAGAGATCAGAGCCTGCCCCTCCTCTTCCTCACACAAGGAAGTTGTAACTGCTTAGAGGGAAAAAGGGAGCCTGTTTATCCATAATTTGAATATTTCATTATGAATAAAGACTTAGCAAACATAACAAGATGGAAAAAAAAAATCCTGTATTTCCATTAATTGGTTGACCATTGCCACCAAGGAGTCAGACACAGAATTTGGGCTGCACCCCTCTCCTGGTGGGGTCACTCCAGGCCAGGCTGGGCACTCAGTGCACACATTACTGCCAGGACACTTGTGCTGCATTTGTGTTCAGAAAACATTTGCATTCTAACAGCAATTTGGGACCTTGGTGATCCTACATGCTTAAAGACTTGTAAAAGGGAAAACCCCTGCAATTTAAATTTGTGACAGTGTTCACCTTTTAAAGAAGGTAAGGAGACAACAGACACCTGTGTGCTGACCTGTGCTGATGTGCAGAGGATACTCTGCTTCCTTTTCAGCTCCTGGCTCAGCTGGGGTGCTCTGTCAAATATTCTCCTTCCCCAGGGCACGATAACACAAACAGAAACTTGTGCTCAGCCCTCACTTAAAAGTTCTTCAAGGCCACAGTGCCCGGGGAGGAGGAAGGGAAGGTGACTGTGCCAAAGTGCTGCTGGTAAACACTCACTGATGGAAAGCCAAAGCTGAACATTTTGTATCAGTAAAATGAGCAGGAAGCGACCAAAGTCTGAACAGCAGGAGCCAGGAGAATGAGATAAGCTCCCACTCCAGACACAAAATACTGCAGCTTACAGTTTCATCTTGTGAGACCCTACAGCACTTAAAGAGTAAGTGGAGACTATAAATTTATATTATTATCCAGGTCATGTTAATAGAGAAAGCAGCTAGACTAACAGCTCTCAAAATAAAAAGCAAAAAGGCAAACGAAAATCCAGAAAATCAAAACCTCCTCTCGGGGACACTGTAACCCTGTCAGACCTTGGGGTTTTGGACAATTGTTCCGTGGTGATCAAGCCCAGTGCCCTGCTGCTCAGCCTGCAGCTCAGCAGCTCCCCAGCCCACAGAGCAGCTCTCCTCATCTGCTCTCTCACCAGGCAGCTCCCATTGTTCTAATTTAGAAGACAACCTGAGACCATCACTTTCCTCTAGTTTAACCAGTCTATTTAGCATTAGAGCTTTGCTGAGCAAAAATCATATCCTGTTATCCCTCCCCAGATCAGTCTTGTATCTGCTCACGGAGTGTGTGATCTATGGCACAGTCCCAGCCAGCAAGTGGCAGATTAAATACAGACCGAGCAAGAGTGCTACATGAAATTGATAAAATAAGTCTGGATTTATAAATTATACATACATTTCCCAAATTGTCATATCTCCCAATCTTCTCTCTGCTGTTTGCCAGATTTTCTCCCACCAGTCACTGTCACATCACAGCTTCTCCTTTCTTTTTTATGTCCTGATTAACAGGACATCTATATTCTCCCTTGAGCTCTCTTCCTCCCAGCAAGATTATTTTCCATATCCCTGCAGAGGGGCCAAGAAAGCATTTGTGAGCCTGAGATGCTTCTTTTTCAAGATATACTATGTGATCTAATAAAAGATAATACTTCTTCTTATAGAAGTACCTCCATGAGCACAATTCAAATGCTTCAATATCAGAAAAAAATCTATATGAAAACAATTTATTCTTAGATTACTTAAAAAAAAAAATCAGATTTAAACCTTTTCCCCTATATGTTAGGGGATTCTATTAATCATTTGAGGGGAATGGTTTGACTCTTCAAATATTGATAAAGACCACAGATATTGCAGTAGAAAAAACCAGCCAGACATGGAATGATCAGATCCTCCTGGCAACACTGCTTCTTTAGTGATGTTCAGGACACTTTTGAAAGCCACTGTGTTCACATACAACATTTACACCTCCTGTTCTATTTTAAAACTTACCCCTCAGAGTAATGAGCCTAGAACAGATAAAAAGTCAAACAGCATTCACAGGGAGTTGTTGTGGTTTAAAGAGAAGTGTCTGCTAGGGAAGGCAGGAGCCTCCTTGGAATGAAGGATGCAAACCCCCTCCCTCCCAGTTCTTATAGTTTTGGATTTAAGGGGCTCTCGGGCAAAGATGTGGGAATAGGAAGAACAGTTCTGCATTAGGAGAACTAAAATAAAACAAGCATGCAGAATTACAAAACAAACAAACACAGACAGAGTCAGAATCCAGCCTGACCCCTGTGGGTCAGGGGTTGGTGGCAGGGCCATTCCATGGGGGCTGCAGCCCTCCTGCAGTGGCAGAGGTGGCTCTGCTGGAGCAGGGATCCTGCANCCCAGCTGGTTTCTGATCAGCTGGGCCATGGCCAGGAGATTGCACCACCCCCAGCCCAGTTCCCACAGATGGTCAGAGAATACACTTCTCTGTGGTTACATTTTGCACTGCAACCCCTGACAGGGTTTTTGGGGTTTGGGTGGGGTTTTTTCCAAAGCTTCAGCCAAGCTTTAGAACTCTAACTTCCTTAGCTCTCGGGACTCAGAAAGGTTTAGAGGATGTGCCAGTGGGGCTCAGCAAAGAGCCCACAGCTGCAGGGCTCTGGAATGCAGGGGGTTTATTTGCCAAAATATCCACACCCAAGTACAGCATTTGTGCCAAGAAACAAGTAGCACAAAGTACCTCATTTTTCCAGAAGAACAATGGATGGTGCTGGAAAATGCTCCATTAACACTGGGTTTGCTTCAGTGCTTGGGTAGAACCGAGCCTCATGTAACTGTTGCAAGTTCTCTTCTGACCTTGTGCTTCACAATTTTATTTAAAATCCAGGGTGGGTCTCCACAGGTCTTTTTGCTTTCCCTCTGCAGTGACTTCTCCTGTACATTTCCATCTCCAATAGGTATCACTTTGTTTTTCAAAATGTGTGGTTCTGTGGTGTGGATATTACACACACGAGACACTCACAACAGCCATATAAACATCACCTTGCAGAATGGGTTAATAGGAAAAAACCCCTTGAAAACAGAACTCTCCTGCAGTTTTACTCTGTAATTACACACTGTGTGTTTCTCTAGACTTTTTTATATTGGGCCTTGGTTATATGAGTCAAGCTTTTAGCCCTAAAATGAGGAGGGGTGTTCACAATACATCAAACAATGTGTAAGAAATATCAAGATAATCTGCTTGGTTTAGGCAGGTCTCACTGGTAGAGTTTGGAGAGCTCAGTGGTTCAAGGAAAATGGTTTACTCTGCTTGTCTTAGAGTAAAATGAATTTAGAGTTAAAAGGCAGCATCAGTGCATGGACTACACAAGCACACCTCCAGGCTGGCCCTGGAGTTCAGCTGGCTTTTTCTAGCACAAAGTAACACACGACACAAAGAGAAAGCAAAGTCCTTGACTGCTACAAGGGACATTCCTCAGGTGCCTTCCCTCCCACTGCTGCAGAGCTGCCACAAGAAGAATGTGCCTTATTCTTAACCACCAAGTTTGGATCCTCTGCTTCAGCCAGAGCTCTAATGCTTCCCTCTCTCATTGTGCAAAAGAGACATAACAGTCCAGCCTCTGAATGTCACATTTTATTCCAAAATGTTCATTTCTAGGTGGTCTAAACGTGCAGTAGTTCTGTAGCAAGGGCTGGTAAAAGTCATTCCATGTTTCACTTGTAATGGGAATATTCTGTTGGAGTTAATAATGACTACGAGTTGATTGCCATTTCACGTGTCCATGCTGAAATTAAATCTGTACTGCATGGTTTGACCTTGAAAAAATGATTGGGTTTAGTACCTAGAAGACAAAACACTCAGCGGCAAAAAATCCCCATAATTTTTGAAAAAGAAAAGGCTGAGAGTACCCAGGGTATCTTAAATATGCTGTGCTTTTGTAAGAAAATGCATACCTGATGTTAGCAAATAGCACATTTATCACCTGACTGCCTAGGAAAACTGCTGCTACTTGGGCTCCTTAGACTTTATACATTTTAAAGAGAAAGGCTGTAATTCTGTAAGACTTTGGAGAATGTATTTAACCACTAAAGATCATTTTTTGCTACCTGTGAAAGATAAGTTTTGAACTTGCTTAAGACTTTAGACATTCAATGATTTTCAGTCATTAGGTGTTGCTCTTCTAAAAGCTGTTCACCTCAGCATGGCTTTTAGATTTATGAATCTTAGCAAAGTAGACCTTACCATTTCCATGGTTCATCTGTTCCCCTGCATTACTCTCACGCTAAATCAATCTTCAGAGTCATAAAACAAGTCTGTAAATATTAATGCAGGCCAAAGCAGCCTCATCTCGGGTAACTATCACAGCTGAAGGAAAGTGGGGAAGCAGCAGCTTTTTGAAAGTCCTTTCCAGCCAAATTCAACTCCTGAGCAAGACAAGAGAAGAATATTCTAGTGAGAAAAAATGACAAATAATCCAGGAAAAGAATGGGGTTCGTAAGGTGGTTGGAGAAAAACAAGAGAGGGGAAGGTTGAAAGTGAGGAAAAGTGCAATGTGCTGAGAAGATATGAAAGGGAAGAACAGAAGCAAGGAAGGAAGAGAGAAAAGAGAAGAAAGCACACAGCAGTGACAGAAAAGAGAGTGAATGACAAAGTGGTGGCAAGGAGAACACACATTAATGAGATTGTATTTCCTGTTCTACAGTTTCTGTAAAAGCATCAATGAAAAAGCACAGAGTGAAATGAATGAACGAGAATTCATTGGGTAAGACATCAGGAGGGGCCAGGGGCACATAAATTCAGACTGACCAAGGGCAAGGGGATGCCCAGGGCTGGCTCCTAATCCCATCACGAGACAGCAGCATGAATTGCACTGGATTTCTCCTTAAAAAAACCCAAACAACCACTGCCAATCTCTCAGTTCCAATCTCTGACATGCATCATCCCACAGAATGATGGTAGCTGGTACCAGGCTTCTCTGGTTTCTAATGCACTGATTTCTAATAATTCCTTGGGGGTTTTCCCTGTTTCATTCATTTCCAAATTTCCTTTTACTTTAATTAATCTTTCTTCAGGTTGTCAAGTCTCACAGGTGATTTTTGTAAGCAAATTCTCTCACCTGGGGAGATTTTCTTCTGCTTTCATGGCTTTTTTTTGCATTTTCTCAGGGAACAGAAGGAATGAATAAAGGGATATTGAGCACTGGCAGCAAAACTGGACACTTGTCTTTGCAGTGATTTTTTCTTTTTTAATTGATAATGAAGAGGAATTAAAACAAGAGTGGAAAACAAGAACTCCTGCCAAGACAGAGAGAGCAAGAGCCTGTATTCCTGCTTCCAGTTTCTGACATGATATGTTCAAATACCTTTTGGTTACACTATGTCAGCTCGTGTTTCACCAAATGATGTGACATAATGCAGCCTGACACGCCAATTGTTTTTTGACAGAAATGTAAAGGAAATGTCTCTGCTCTGCTGGTAAAGAAATAATTTTAAGCCAGATTTCTGCTAAATATTAATGCAGCAAAGTGTAATGGCCTTGAGAGCTGTGCTGCTCTGGAGCTCCCACTGCCAGGGCTCAGGGGCAGCTCAGCTGTGGGGCAGCTCTGGGCTGTGCCTGCACCCAGACAGCTCTGGGGGTGCCCTGGGCCAGGGCTGGGCCCCCCTCGCTGCTCTTCCCTTGGCACTGCCATGTTTGGGTGCAGCCCGACCCACAGCCCAGCTGTGCCACATCTGGGGCTGTGCCTGGTGATCCCCAGCACATCTGGGGTTGTCCCTGGTCTTGGTGATCCCCAGCACATCTGGGGCTGTCCCTGGTCCTGGTGATCCCCAGCACATCTGGGGCTGTCCCTGGTCCTGGTGATCCCCAGCACATCTGGAGCTGTCCCTGCTGATCCCCAGCACATCTGGAGCTGTCCCTGGTCCTGGTGATCCCTGGCTGCACCAGGACATGGCTGTGGCTCCCCCGGACCTGTCACTTGTCACCTGGACCTGTCCCAGCTCTGCAGGAATGGCTGGCAGGCCCTGGGACATGGATGGCCCTGGGACATCCCTGCCCCTGAGCTCGGCCACCCCACCAGTCAGAGCTGCCAGCACCCCCAGGAGCAGCAGGAGGGGTCCCCTGCCTGATCCCACCCAGCCCCAGCACCAAATAAAAACAGTTCCTGGCCCCAGGAACAGCCCAGCTCCATCCCTACAGGCCCTGCTGGTACCTCCCAGTCCTGGTGGATTCTAATTGTAAACCTTTTAATGTCAGAGCACGTTTGTAGGGCCCTGGGTGAGTGGATGACCTTTAATTTTAGACATGTATTATGTGTTCAGAGTGATTAAAGGAGGAATCAAGTTCAGCTTTTAACAGCTGGAAATTTTGTGCAATCAGTTTGAGTATTATAATTTTGGAGCTTTTCAGCAGCAACATTTCCAGACATCTAGAGCTTTTTCCTGTTTAGTTTTGTTTTTCCCTTTTATTAACTATTCTCTTTTCAGCAGGTTGACCTGACCCTAGGAGGTTTGTGCCTTCCTGGGGGCACAAACTGTGGCTAAGGAAGTGGGCACTGGGGCAATGCAGAAACTGGAAGCCATCCTCACCTTCACTCCAATCCATGACTGATTTCCAGGTGACAGACACAGCACCAAGAGAGGTGTGATAAAGGATTTTTTTGGTCACACAAAAAATCACAAAGGAAACAAATCCTTTTTTGAATATTCCAGTTAATGTTTTGGAGCACACAGCTCCTGTATTCTGGTAGCTTGAAGCCAGTGATATTTCCTGCCCTTTTACTGCAGTACAGGTTAGTTTGGTTAACTGGGATGGTGGGAGATATAGGAAAGGAACTGCAAGCAATATTTCTGTTGTTCTCTTCCCTGATAAGGACGGAAAGAATGGGAGCAGAGTGGCAATAATCCTCTGTGTAGATCCTGAGCCCATTCTGTCCTCTGTGCTCAGGTACAGAACTGCTAAGGAATTCTGATAAAGAAAAATAGGTTTTGTCTTAACTGACTCTTGAAATTCTTTCAACTGGGGAATTGCAACAGTGCTATTAAACCCCAGTTTTATTGACATGACACGTTCCCTAGCATAGGCTATTAATCATTTTGTGTTATTCTACCAGTAGTATACTTAACATCTGAAATTCAAGCAAAATCCTAATGATACAACTATCAGGAGGAAAAATGGAACTGAATCTGCCTAAAGTGCTGCTTCTGCTGTGACTGAGCAGCACATTCAGACCAATACCCATCAGCTGGATCCCTGCTGTTAGTGTGGAGTTTTAGCCCTTAAAGTATTGTTCAGGAGAAAGGAAGGAGGTGAGCAATGTCATTCCTGTCCCCTGCCTGCTCCCAGAACTGCCTGGGTACAGAATCCTGCCGTGGCCTCCTCTCTGGGGCTTTCTTTTAAAATATATTTATAAACATATCCTTAATCACAATCCTGGGCATCTGTTTCAGCCCCAAGCAACACTGATTATTATGGTTCTATACCAAAATAACTTAATGAGAGAGAGGCTACAGGTTTTGCTCCTGTTTTCCAAATAATAACCTGTCCTCATTTACGTGTCACTAAGAGAGGATTAATTTTGACTTTACAACGTATGGTGATTTCAAACCTCTAGAAAAGCAATCTATTAATGTGTGACTGCCTTAATTAGGATCTGTGACTTTTATTGGTCCTGGCTGGTCCCCTAAAAGCATTTTTTTTTTTTTTTTTGCAAAATAAACAAATTAAGAATATTTGAAAGAGCAGAAGGGGAGGAAAGCAATGCTGTTCATCTAAAAGGGAGGTTCAGGGAGGAAGAAGTCACTGGCACAGAGCAGAGATGAGCAGGGTGCAGACCCCCGGCAGCAGAGTGAAGCCTGAGAATGAGGAAATGGCCAATGAACATTAATGGCCTTGAGTTAAAGGAAGGTGGGTCTAGGTTTGAGATTAGGAAGGAATTGTCCCCTGGGAGGGTGGGCAGGCCCTGGCACAGGTGCCCAGAGCAGCCCTGGATCCCTGGCAGTGCCCAAGGCCAGTTGGAGCAGCCTGGGAGGTGTCCCTGCCATGGCAGGGGTGGGAGCAGAGGAGCTTTGAGGGCCCTTCCAACCCAAACCATGCAGAGATCCCAAACGGCTCCCTGCAGGTGCAGACTCTGTGCCAGCTCAAGCCCTGTCCCTGCTGTGACACGCCAGGTCACTGTGTTAGGGCTCAGCACTGGCACAGAGCAGCTGGTGGTGCCATTCCTGCTCCAGCTGCTGGAATGTCCTCTCTTTGGAGCAGCCCTGCAGAGCTTTAGTTAGGATAAAAAAAGAAAAGAGGAGCAAATCCTTGAGGAAGTCTGATTGCTCAACCTCCCTTTCTGTTCTTTTGGTTTTGCCCCTGAGCCTGCAGTTGGTTCAGTATTTGCTGCTTCCACTGGGAAATGGAGAGCTCCAGCCTCTCTTTATTTAGGATCCACTCTCTGTTTATCAGTTCAGCTGTGTTCATACCTCCTCCTCCAGGTAAAGCAAGGCTGGCTCGGGGTAAATCCCATTTCCACTCTGCCCTGCTGAAGGCAAGGCACAGCTGACACCCACGGAGTCTGGAGCTTCCCTCCAGCTTGCCCAGGTTTGCCATGCAGGTTTGTGGGACCCTGGGGAGGCTCTGGGGGGCACAGACCCCTCAGCCTGCTGTGCCTCCCCACCCTCACAGTGCCCCAACCCAGGCCAGGCTGAACACAGAACACAACCCAGAACAACAGAGCAGCAGGAACCAGCGAGGCACCAAAGGATGGGGAGAGCAATCAGAGCCGAGGGAAGCAAGGATGAGAAAACACCAAAGGCACCAAAGCTCTTTTCTTACCAAATTAAACATGACTATCAATGTGCTGTGTTTTTGCAGGCTGGGTTTACAAACACATTAGTTCACCACTCTTCTTTCAGGTTTAATAAAAAAAACCAAACCCCACTCGAATGAGTAATAGTCAGTTTTGTTGTCTGATAATAGATTGATGGCCTTAAGCTTTCTCAAAGGAAATTCAATTTGAATAAGGATTAAACTCAAATTGTCAGTGAAGTATCCATCCACAAATACTTATTTCTCACATTCATTCTAAATTCTGGTTGTACTTTGTCTTCCAAAACATCATGTTTGGAAGCTAGACACAGCTAAATCACACAGTATCCATATGAATAAAGATGTTTAATGTAAGAGCATTGTTTTTCTCACAATAATTCATGTCTCAAGAAGGTCTTTTATAACATCAGAGGTAAAGAAGATGTGTCTGTGAGAAGTGTCACAAGTATTGAAGCAAAAATAAACACTTTTTTACTTTGGATATTTTGGTCGAGACTTTTAAGTTCAAGTAATTAACTCACGGTTTTCTTGTGCCCTTCTGCTGCTTCTTCTGTCTCTGTGTCAAAATAATTTCATTAAAACACTCACAAATCATCATTTGAATGAATTTCTGACAAGTTAATACACTCCTTGTAGAGGTGCAGCTACAGGTGAGGTTTGGGTTTGATTCAGTGCCTGACACATTTGCTGTTTACAGAGCAGGAAAAGCACCAGGTGTAATGAGTGCTGCTAAACCAGAATGAAATAAATTGAACTCACATTTCTGGGCTCCCAACCATCTTTTCAGTCAATATTTAAAATACATATCATTCAACTGAGCTCGAATACCTTTACTCCATTTGAACAAGAGAAAATCATTGCGAGTGTGGAGTGCACTCTTGGCCATGAACAGGAGAAGCTCCAGATCCTTCTGAACAGCCACTACAAGTCAAAACAAGCTGATGAGGTTTGAAAAGAGCACTCACTGGAGCCAGCTGAGGCAAGGAAGGAGATTATCTAATTAATTTATGAGTTTTCAGTTCCAACTGTGTGAGCTGCTAGAGCAGCTTCTTCAAAGATGTCCTAAAATGCAGCAAAACGGGGAATAATCAGGAAAAAAAAAATCTGCTTTTCATGTGAGGCAGGAAGGAGAGAAAGACAGAAAAAAATGGGGGTTTGTGCATGGAAAGAAATGAGGGTAGAGTTGCCTTAGACACTCATTCCAAAATATTTTCATAAATGAGTTAATTTTTAAATCACCTATAATTGAACACAATTTCAGCTTTGTGCATGAAATATGGTATTGCAGGAACTGCAAAAAGAGGGAATGGCATGTGATGCATTTGTTGAATTTAGGAACAGTAAACTAAGGGGAAAAGTATCTTTTTCTCCAAAAAAAGATTCTGGCAGTCAGTGGAAGCAGTCAAGTCCTAAGCAGGGTAATGAGCAGTAATGCTGCTCTACACATTACTCTCAACATAAGAAACAAATAGAAAGCAATGAAAAATAGACCAAGGATGAGGCATTCTTCCTTGAGCACGCTCCATTCAAGGTGATGACTAATTAGGAAAATCTCCAAAGCTGAGTTTTGCTTTCTTTAAGTGCAACAGTGGAGATAACATAAATATAACTCAGCCGTATCGACTGATTCTGCTCCTGAAAATAAACTTTTAAGCATATGGTCAGGAAAGCCAAGATATAGGAAGAACAATTCTTGAACAGCATGACAACAGTCTGGAATTACATGCTAGGGCTCACACAAGTGGGTTTGCACAGCCATCATTTCATCAAATAAATTTTGGAGTTCGACAGTCAATCAGACAGAAACACAAGGAGGATTTCCAGGAAATATTTGCATTGTTCCACTCGGCTTTTGAACAGTGGGATTGATTTCTGGTGGGGGAAATAGGAACTTCTCTTTTTAAATGAGGCAGATTTCTTTGTTAAGTAAAATGAGATGGAAATAAAAGAGCTGGAATTGCAGCAGGGATCACTGCTTACCACGAGGGAGCTCTGCAGCAAAATGCTCCACTGACTCTGGCCTGTAACATATGGACAAATCAGCAAAGCTCTAACCCCTCATTCCTGCACTCCTTTTGGAAACAGAACCTTTGATCCACTCCTGACAGGGATTTCCATGAGTGGATTCGGTCTCACATTGTCCCAAATTCCTTTTTATGTTTCTGATGTTCTAATCTACCAACCAGGCTCCTGATAGTTGTTAACAAAAATGGAGCAACAGCACCCTCTCAAAGAGAAAAGGATTCTTTCTTCAGAGTTCTTCAAAAATAAATATATTGAGTGTATTTGATGCCTTGCTCCCACTAGAAGGGAACTTGAGCAAGACTGGATATTCTGGCAATATTTTGGATAAGTAGATGTTTCCTGCTGCCCTGCAAATCCAGTCATTTGTGATATAAATCATCTGTAACTAGGGTATCATAAAATTAGAAATGTGAAAACTGATTTGTGCTCAAAGGTATTCCCCAAAAAGGAAGATAAAGTGAAGGTGATGTCAGTGAGAAACTTCCCCTGTAGGAACAAATGTAAATGTTCTATGTGCTACAGAAATCCTGAATTACAAAAGGAGAACATTATTGTTCAGAAAATCTTTGCCAGAATTGCAGAAAAGATATCAGCACTTCAACACTGTTAGGCTTCTTTACTCACAAATCATTCCAATAAATTACAATTATCCAGTAGCATTCAGTAAAATGTGTAAATGTCAAAATCATTTGTCACAAAATCCTTGCCACCATCACCAGCTGTTTCTTAAAGGAAACAATACGAAAAAAATCCAGAAATTGCATAATGAAGCACTTTAAACATCTTTGGTTTTCATATTTCAGTGAAGATCAGGTTTATGACCAAGTTGAGTCATAGATTTGAAATTTCTTAATTCAGTCTTATTTTACCACTCCTTTATCCACTTTGTTCTACAGAGCTGATATTTGGCAGTGAATTTTCACCTGCCTTTTTCTTCCAAACACAGCACATACAGAGCTGGCATGACTAGGGAAGTTTTGACTGTCTCTGCACAAATCCATATTTGTTGGGGGAAGAATGCAGAGTGTATTTTCAATACCACATCTGCTTGTTTAACTATTTCCTGGAAAACTGTACAGAAAGAAAAAGAAGAAAAGAGGAGCAAATCCTTGGAGAAGTCTGTTTGCTCAACCTCCCTTTCTGTTCTTTTGGTTTTGCCCCTGAGCCTGCAGTTGGTTCAGTATTTGCTGCTTCCACTGGGAAATGGAGAGCTCCAGCCTCTCTTTATTTAGGATCCACTCTCTGTTTATCAGTTCAGCTGTGTTCATACCTCCTCCTCCAGGTAAAGCAAGGCTGGGGCAGTAGTCATAGGTCAGAGGCTGGACTAGATCATCTTAAAAGCTTTTCTCAACCTAATTAATTCTGTGATCCTGTGATCTGTGATTTGTGATCTGTGATCCTATGATTCTCTGATCTGTGATTTATGATCTATGGTCTGTGATCTGTGATTCTGTGGTTCTGTGATTCGTGATTCTGTGGTTCTGTGATCTGTGATTTGTGATCAGTGANGATTCTGTGATTCTGTGATCTGTGATCCTATGATTCTGTGATCCTATGATTCTGTGATTTATGATCTATGGTCTGTGATCTGTGATTCTGTGATCTGTGATTTGTGATTCTGTGATCTGTGATTCTGTGATCTTATGATTCTGTGATTTGTGATCCTATGATTCTGTGATGCTGTGATCTGTGGTTCTGTGATCTATGATTTGTGGTTCTGTGATTCTGTGATCACCACCCTGCAGAGCCTGGAGGTCACTGCAGCCACCAATCTCCTGGTGCAGCTGCTCCTGTGAGCAATTCCAAACCTGTCCCAGCCCCAATCAGTCTGATTAGTAAAATTCTCCTACACCTGCTCTGCTTGCTGACCTGGATCATTCAGCTGAGGAGGGCCCAGGTAAGGAAATCCAGCAGATTATACAGAATATTTTCTGTGGAATAATGAGGAATATTATACATTCCACGGGGAATGTTGGAGAGGAAGTAGCAGCAGCTTCCAGCTGGTGGGACTCCAGACAGAAGCTCAGATCTGCATCAAGTGAGCCTGGCTGCCCAGGGAAATGAATATTCTGCTTTATCCTTGCACCAGAACACATCTGACTTCTGTCAGCTGCAGGGGAACAGACAGCACCTGACCCTGCACGGAGGGAAGTTTTCCCAAACAGATGATCCTTGATTTAGCATAACCTCTTTGGAGACAAAGTTACTCCTTCAAAAAGGTTCATAAATATGATCTGGCAGAGGACATTTCTATGAGTTCAGCAGAATGCCTTGTCTGGACTCAGCACTTCTGGGCTGTGCTCACTGGAAGCACAGTTAATATCCCGTGGAAGTGCAAGCTGAGTCCTTCAGACAGGCAAGGCTACACCCACTGCTAAATTACAGAGATTTGGAAATTAACTCTTCTGTCTGTGTAGAAAGACAGCAGGGCAAAGAAAGTAAGTGATCCTTTTCTCAAGCTTTGCAGATGCATGAAAATGGTGCAGAGATTTAAATAAAGTATTAAAAAAGAGAGTAACTATATTGACATTATAACACCAATTATGACACCAATTTAGGTAACAATTAATGCTGGACAGAAGCTTTTTAAATACTTCTAACCATTATTAGGCACAAACTGCTTCTTTCCTCGACATCAGTTACCTGCTATTTTTAACCTCTATATGAAATATTATCTAATTTTTCCTATTGTACCTACATTTATTAGCATAGCCATTTATAGTTAGCAACATAAATTACATTTTTTGTGCTAAGATTGTGAAAAACAGAAGTGTTTACTGCAGCTGCTGTGCTTTGTACGTCCTCACAGCATTCTGATTTACTGGGTAATTTTTCTCAGAAGATCCCTTAGCATAAGAGTAAGCAATTTTGCACCATACCTATGTCATGTTTTGTTGAATCCACATCAAGATGCCAATGCCCTGCAGCACCTGGAAATGTGCACTGATCTTCTGCAACACCAGTTTGAGCTCTTCAAGACTAAAATTGATTTTTCTCAAAGTGGCATGTGAAGGTACAAAGTGTACCCAGTGATCCATAGCTCAAATGAGTGTAACAACACCAGTCTCAGTCGTTGAAGAAGCAGTAACTTTTTAAGTCTTTGCAAGCAACAGTGCAAGAAAAAAACTGAGTGCAGTGAAGAATTTATCTTGTAAAATGCCAGGCAGTCGAGTTGTTTTACTGCTGCTGCAGGCTATTGTCAGAGCTGCTAAGTAAATGCTAGGAATGGTTTTCTTTAATTGGAAAGAGCTGGGATACCATGGTGATGTGCTTTTTATAGCACCCCAACACTAACAGACAAAGCAGGGTTTCCAAACTCAGATTTTAGCAGGATTTGAACCCAGCCCTGTGGCTGGCTGAGGGGGGCTCAGCTCCTCCCTCGGGACACTGAGGTTGCCCCTGCTCGCCCTCCCAGCTCACAGCCCTGCCTGGGAGGCTGCAGGGGAGGCGGCAGGAGCTGGGCTGTGCCTTGGCACACAGAGCCTGGCACATCCATCCCTGCTCAGGGATTCCCTGGAAACCCTGCCCCGGCCCAGGCAGCAGCACAGGGTGTCCTGGAGGGGACAGTGACCCCCCCAGTGCCACCACCAGGGGCTACTCAGGTGGGGTCTCACCTGCAGAGTCCCTGACCTCTCAGCCAAGACAAAATTAGGAAGTTTAAAATATTATTTACAACGCCTGCGACTTACTCTGGACTTTGGCTGAGAAGTGCATGAACAAGAAAGTTTTTGCTGCTACAATGTCCCCAAATAAACACCTGGATATTAAAACGATGTTTCTACCTGCACTGGTTCCTGCAGAGTCCAGGGCTTTAAAAAACCTGTTTACTTCTCATTAAATGTGTGTAACCGCAGGAGAATTTTCACAAGCCCAAGGAAAGGTGGCACCCCAGTGAATAGAAGAATTTTGACATTGCAACACCTGAGACAACAGATCTTTGCAGCTACAAGTGAAAAGTGACCTTTGCAGTTTTAGTTCCTATTTTTTTCTCATGGAACGTGATAATTCTGTCTTTTTTCTCCTGCTTGCAAAAAAGGAATGTAAAAAGTCACGTTTAACTTTCTAGAATAGTTCTTAGAAGGCCATTCAAGGTGAACAGGCGCAGATGTTTGGCATTTTTAAAATTCAGGTATAAACAAGGAAGCATACCTGAGGTCTGTCAGGTCCTGGTTAAAATTCCAGCTCTGAGGAAAGGACTTGGGGCTGCTGTGGTCAGGGATTTGAACGTGAGCCAATGGTCAGCTGCTCTTGAACCAAGATAGAGGAACAACCATTCCCCTCTCCCAGCTCTCCACAGACCAAGATCCAAATGAGTTTTCTTCCCTTTGCATTCATCTGATGACCATGGAAGGTGCTCACTCAGGATCTGGGCTCAGTGACAGAGGGAATTGTTTCTCACCAATCTCACGTGCTCAAAACTGGTTATAAAATACTGAGAGTGAGTGGAAACTTTGTATGGAATCTGAGAAAATCAGCCTCAGTCTTACAGACAGGAAAACTGCACGAACTGAGCCCAACTGTGGAGGCTCGGGCTGTGTCAACACCAAGTTTGTGCTGTTCTGACAAAATTGTGTGCAAATGAGTGTTAGTAAATGACAAAGATGATTTTAGCTAAGATTTCATTTCTTTAAAACTTTGATGGCAGGTGTAGCTTTTAAAGAACAGATTGTGCTAATTATATCTCTTGCTTGCAGTCTCTTACCTTTTAGAATAACTCAGCTTCTGCTAATGACAATTTCAGCGTGGCTGATGGAGGGAGGGAACAGCTCCAGTTGTGGGTGGGATTCCTGGAGTCCTTCAGGCTGCAATGCCAAACACTTTCTGCTTCTGCTAACAGGAGTAAATGAGGATTAGATTTCAGTAACGTGCCCATGCTCTGCCTGTGATTAGTGAAACGATGAACAGGGTTCAAGGGGGTTCATGGGCATGGAGGGAATTGTGTCACATTCCCAGAGCCCTGGGATGGGGAGCACTGCCTTGGGAAGGAGCTGCCATGGCAATGGCCAGGTGTCCCTGCATCCCAAACGCTGAGATATTAATAGACTGCTTCACTTGTACTAAAAAGAGAGCTGGTAACACACTCTTACTTTTAAATTATGGCTTGTTAGGCCTATTTCTTAATGTGATTAATGACACATCACTGCTCAAAGCACGGGACATTCATCAGCAGAGCCGGGTGCCCTTAGCACAGGTGCTGAGGGAATTCCAGAACGTTACAACACAAAGTTCTCCTGCTTCTACCGGGGTCTGAAATGACAAATCACCCAAGAACAGGAACCATTACAATCCTGAAATGGGAATTAATTGGTGTGTATTTAGTGAGAAGTGTTTTCCTCTGAAGTTACAAAGATTCCATAAACCTGTACGTGGAGGGCATGTGGCTGTAAAGGTAAATATGAACACAGGAGAAGCTAGATAGTGAGAAATAATTCAAATTTTAACATTTTCCAGTGCAGAATGTGTGAGAACAGGAAAATAATCTTTCTTGAAGATAGAAACTAGCTTTGGTCAAGGCTTTCTCAATGGGAGAAACATGTTCTGAATCCTGAGTTAACAATTTAGAGAGAGAGAGATCTGACAGTCATGTAGAATGCTGACCAAGGGCATATTCTAGATATCATACAAAAAAATTACAACTTACTTCTCAGCATCTCTGTAATTAGAGCATGAAAGATCAGTTCTCAAAATCAGTCACTAATTACAAAAAATACCCAAAGAAATAACTGTCCAGAGAACATGCTGATAAAATGGAGAAGCAGACCAGGTAAGCCAAAGACCCTGAGGACAAAAGCCCTCAAAATTCTCAGAGAAATGGAAAATAGCCTGAAAAGCAAAGAGAGGCAGGGAGTCTCAGTGCCTAAAATGAAAAGATGGCTCTGAAAGCAGGCAATTAATTAGAAATAAAGCAAGCAGATCTTATTGCTTTTTGTAACATCTGTGCGTCTCAGAACATTTTTGATCAAATATCATACTTTCACATTTGTTTCTTGTTTTACCAGGAGTCATGAGTGACTTCTGTTTTCTGCCTAGTTCTGTTCATTTTTTATCTTCCTTTTCTTCCCCAACCTTGATTGTCTGTCTTGCTCTGTTATTTCATCTTCTCTTTCATGTATACTGTAAATTCTCTGGAGTACTTGTTTCTTTGTTAGAGGTCTGCAGAGAGCCCTGAATAACCCAGCCATTGTCTAAAAGTGAAGGGATCTAAGGATAGCATACAAATAAATGAATAAAATGTGTTTATTGCACTTACATCCTAAAAGAAGTAGATGATAAGTGGATATTAAACATTGATTTTATTAGTTTAAAAAAAAAAAAAAAAGAAAAGGAAAATCTTGTTGGTAAGCAAGTCTTGAAAAAAATATTTCTACACAATCTGTTGTAGCTATCTTCAGAAAAACTTCCTGGTTCTGCCTTCAAAAGCAGAGCTATTCTAAAAGAATGAAAAATTAGGGAAAAAAAGCAGAAACTAATAATCTGTCCTGTCTATCAAAAGGGGGCCTGTGAATTATGCAGTGCTCCAGTGCCCTGACCACGGTGGAAGACTGAAGATTGACTCTGTGGAGCTGAAATTAAAGAGGTGTTGCAATATCTGACACAAATCCCCCATTTCTCATGGATCCAGTTCACTCAGAACTGGCCATTATTAAATGGATGCTCATATCAGAATGCAGCGTTTTTGTAAAACATTCTGGGGCTGCTGAGTGTTGCTTTGATTTTTGCAGTTTTTCTGATACACTTCTTAATTTATTGTTTTTTCTAGTTCACAGTTCTTTTTCACACACGGGTGTTATAATTAGAAATATGTTTTTGTTAAGATGAGGTTGTTTACATAATTTCTCTTAAAGAAACAACTGATGGGCAGTTGTCTGAACCAACAAGAGGAGAGAAGTATCAGCCTTCTCCTCCAATCCCTGGTCAGTGTAGAAATACTACAAATTTGGAGTCAAATGTTTTAATAAGTAGTTTTTAACCTTCTCAGGAGAAAGTGTGTCCAACAACCACAGCTGAGGAGCTGCTGGTGGAGGGAGCAGCTGGGTCTGGTCCCCACCTCTCTGGGGGCTCCCAGCTGCTGTTTTGGGTGGGTTTGTGGAAATCCAGAGCCTGGCTGGACACCAGGACAGGACCAGGTCCTGTCACCCTCCCTGGGCTGGCAGATCTCTGCACACAGCCACTCCTCTCTGCCAAACAGAGAATTTTAATGGAAATTTCATTAAACAGCATTGATAACTCCTCCATTCCATCCATCCCAGCCTGCCCTCAGAGCCCAGCAGCAACACAAAGCTTTGGCCAATGTCAAAACCACGTAGGTTTGTCTCTCATTTAAGAACATTTTGGCTTCCTGCATTCCTAACATGGTTCAACCCCAGGGAAAAAAAACCAACCTGGAATTTGTAAAAGATGAAATAAATAATTAAAATAAAAAGCAGCCAAATGAAGAGCCTGGAGTGAAGTGCAGCTGCACCGTTGCCTTTGTGGGCTCTGGGGTGGAGGCTCTGTGCTGTTGCAGCACAGGGAAACTATTCCAGGGCTGCCTCCAAATCCCAGCAGTGTCCCAGCCCAACCCAGGGGGGATTTCTGTCAAATGTGATTTTTGCTGGATGACCTTGGTTGCTGTTAGAGGAGAACGCTTGAGAACGGCTGATACTGTGCCAAAATAGTTCTGGAAGAGCTCTCAAATGTGACATTTCATTTTTTCATACCCGGTGCTGTTACTTCTGTGTGTTTCTAAACCTGACCTCCAAATTTATCCCCTTAAGAATTTCTAAAATAATGGCATTCCATTAAGAATAATAATTGTTAAAAGTTTCCACGGTTTGTTTTGTCTCCTTAAAAGCTACTTACAAAAGTGAAATTTCATCCTTTATCTCACCTCTACCTCTGAGGTTTTTTCTGCTCTTTGTAAATCAACAATCTGCTAATAATAGATACTTGACACAAGATGTGTTAAGTGGTGTTTTATAAACGGTGTTTCATAGCAATGGATTACTCCCAACACTCCAACCATCTAAATCAGAATACATTCTAGCAAAGAGGAAGATCACCTTATTGGAGTTATTTCAAGTTTGCATTTAACTTTTTGTCTATTTAGCTTTATATTTCCATTTTCAGTTAGTACAACCTTCTGTAGCTGTAAAATCAGAATAAATCTGTACCTGCTTTAGACAAAGAAATTTTTGTTGACTTTAAGTCTATCATGAAATTTAAATCTCTTCAAGCAATCACCTTCATGCAGAGAAAACTGAAAGGATAATTATGACAATTTTTTTTTATGTTTCTGCCTATGATAAGTTACTTCTGTCACTTGAGGAAAAAACCTTCTTGAAACAGAACTTGGTTTCTTCTTTTCCTCTCCCAGTTAACTGTCCTTACCTGTTTTCAGCACTTGTTTTTCTGCTGGTCAAGCTCTGACCAGGAGATTTTAGAAGTTTTCAAGGCCAAATGTGGTTGTGCTCTGGCTGGGGTTGATCCTTTGCTTTCAGGCTGCCTGGTCAAGTCCCCCTCTGGCCCTGCAGCAGCAGAGCCTTGTCCCTGCCTGCTCAACATCTGGCCATGAGAGGAGACTGCCTGGGAAATGAGTTAGACATGAATCAGTTTTTATATCCCCATATAAAACAAATACGGAATAAATCAAATTATTGTTTAATATGCTTAATTATCCCTTAATGTGTCTCCAGTCACATAGCATATGTCCTGCAAAGGCACTCGGTTTGGTGCTGTGAACATGTCATGTAGCTCCTAATGAGGAGAGATGGCACAACAGGCTCTTGCCAGAGTCAGAATCCATGGGAAAAAAATGAGTTATAATGTAGGCTCCTGCTCTAAAACCTGTGCTAGGAGAGGCATAACTCATTTTGAAAAAGAGGCATTAATTAGAAATCCCTTCCTCTGAAAACAGTGAATAATCCCTTTTGCTGATTAATATTTATCAGGGAGTGCTTGAGGTTGGAACCTCCTGAGCTCAGCTGGTCCAACCCCTGCTCAGAGCAGATTCCAAGGGCCTTGGGCCAGTCTGGTTTTTATTTTCTCCAAGAATTCCCTTTCTCAGCCTGTCACAAACCTATTGCACCACCTTGATTTTCCCATATTTACATCAGGTTTCCTGCATTGTGGTTTATGCCCACTGCTGCTCATCCTGTCACTGGGCACCTCTGACATCTGCTTGTGGGTTTTTAAAGGAACTTAATTCTAACAATCATTTATATGAAACAAAAGCTGTAAAATATATATATATATATATTTGCAGTTCTGAAAAAATACAA
>VYXF01005530.1:0-10588 GCA_013397295.1 Polioptila caerulea | reverse complement strand
AATTCTAATAATCATTTATATAAAACAAAAGCTGTAAAATATATATATATATATATATATATTTGCAGTTCTGAAAAAATACAAAAGGTACTGCTTAATCCAAAGGGTCTTTACAACAGAGCCCCTGCCCTTGGTAGAACACTGAACTTTCAGAATGTGATAAAGCACCTTTCAGTCACAAATTTAGCAGTGAAACAGAACTTTGAAAGCCAAAAGTAATTACAACTATTTATAAGTAATTTAATAGTATTTTCGTGGGTGTGGACAAAAAATAGGATGCAATCCAAACGATTTTGTGGGCTAACATCACTGAGATGAGCAATTTTCTGTTCAAGAGCACAGACTTAGCCATTAAAGCCTGGATTCATGGTATCACTCACTGACACACTTTTATTTGCCTCCATGTACTGTGGTACCAATTTCTATACCCACACACGTACTCAGTCGGGCAACATTTAATTTCCTGAGCTCTCCATCTTTAGCAAGTCTGAGAGAAGGAACCTGTTGAGTGTCTACAATATGTTCACCTTTCACAGTGCATAATAAAGTCAAACACAGCTCCCACAGCTCCTCCCTTGCAAACATCCTGGCGCACAAACGAGGCCCTGAATGCAGGGAGCTCTCCTGCAGGTGCTGGTTGAAAGCACTCTCACATCTCAGGGAGGGAGAATTTCACCACTGCACATCCTGCCAGGCCTTCAAGTGCTCACCCTCTTCAAGCATCAGGGTGAACTTTCTGCCGTGGGTTCTGCTGTGAAATTGGATTCATGCATTGCACCCCTGGGCCCTTGCATTCAAAGGATAATTTTCACTCTCTTCTTGCTATTCTCAAGGAAATAACCAGCTCCATGTGACTCATCATTTTGTGGGAGTTCAATGCCAAGCCTGCTTGCACACAAAAGAAAATTACATCATTATACTAAATTTTGCAAATCAAAAACTCCTTTGTAATTGCCTTAAGATTATTTCATATGCCGCTCTCAGAAGATGCTTCCCTGTGTAGCCATTTAGAGGGAACATTTATTACAAAAGTTAATTACAGTTTCTTAAAGAATAAAATGGGCTTTTTTGATCTTTTGGGGTTTTTTGAATATCTCTGTTACACACATGTCCAAATTTTGGGGTTAGGTTTCAGTTTTGCCCACGTTTTTGACAACCTGATTAAGGAAATGTCATTTAGTTTTCCTATACATTTGTCTAGTCAGTAAAACATATTTTATTGAAGTGGTATTGGGCAAAAAAATGCCAAACACTGCATCACTGCTGTTCTTAACTGTCTCTGAACTAATTTTAACTGCAGGAAATACTTTAAAATTCAAAAGGAAGGGGAAAAATACAGAAGCATTTTAAATAACGTGCTATTTCAACATACAGAGGAAAACAGGACTTGCAAAACATCACTTAACCAGAGAAAATAAAGGCCAGGAAGAAAATTGATTTAAAAAGTCAAGTTTTTCCACTTTCTGACATATTTTTGTGGGGCTTCTTGGAGTCCAACACTGCCAATGCAGCAATCAGCAGCTATTTCTGATGTGTTGTTTCCTAACTTAGCCACAGTCTGTCACTTGAGTCTCTAGAGAAAGTTATTGTCTAGGAAAACTGAGCTGGTAAAGGGGAGAAAAAGAGCAGAAAAATCCCTTCTAATTACTGCTATATCCATTTGGGGACTGAGCAGAAGCATCACAAATCTCTCCTTATTTCTTCCAATAGAGCAGAACCAAAGAAAAGTCTCAATTTGAACCCAGCTCTGCCCGGGTCCTGACGATGTGTTTTACCAAAAGGAATTTCTGGGCTCCAGGCAAGTGGGGAGAGGCAATAAAAGACTTCTCATAATTTAATAACCAGAGTTCTGTTTAGTCAATTCTAATGCCTCAGAAAATTGGATTTGGATGAGGTCTCTTCACCTTAATTTCCTCTCCCTTTGCATTTCCTGCAAGGGGCTGTCCCATAAAGTGCAGCCTGCAGGGCTTTGATTGCCTGTGTGAGCAGCACAGCCCTGCCTGCACTCACCAGAACTCACAGGAATTGCCTGAGCTGACCCTGCCCGGGCTGTTCTCCCACCTTTGGCACTCCCTGCCTTTCTCTGAACGCTCTGCAGAGCAGCTCTCCCTGCTCCTCACCCTCCCCTTTGCCTCCGGACCTGGGAGCAGAGCACACGATGCCTCAGGTTTGAGCTTTTCTATTTTTTAGATTCTGGGCTGCTTTAGTGGGTGGCTCTGGGTTTCGTGTTAAGTTTCATGTTAAGCTCCCTTCACAGAGCAGGGACACAAAACAATTCCTGCTCCAGCTCGGCACCAAGGACAACTTTCAGCCCAAGAACAAAACCAAGGGTGAAGGGAGAAGGAAAAACCAGGAGGATGGAGCTGCATAAACTGGAGCTGTAATTGGACAATGAACTGCGATGTGCTGATGGACCAGAACTTATCAAAGTGTGGAACCCCGTGGCTGTTTGTCCATTCTGTGCCCATTTTGGGTTCACCTTGGGTGTGTCCCAGCCAGGCTCTTGTACAGCCCAGGTGTGCCCAGTGAGGCCTTGGAATAAATCCCAATTTATCCTCCTGCTCTGGCTCCAGGGCAGCCTCCAAAGGCACCACACAGGGAATTCTCAGCCCAATGTGCCTGGGAGCAGAGCACTTGAATTTCTCAGCCCAAAGCTCTTTTCCCTCTGCTTTGGGGACAACTTTGAGACCTTTCAAAGCCACCTGACAGATTCCCAACTCCTGCCTGCAGCCTGGCTGAATCCCAGACTCATAATTGCATTCCACCCACCCCAAATTCTCCCTTTAGCTCAAGTGGGACCATGTGCCATTTTCTGAGCCCTCATACTTTCCTTATAAGCTCCCAGTGAAACTAAAAGGAAAAGCAGGCAGGATTTGGGTCACTGGTCTAAAATCATTGCATACAATGCAGCAATTGTTCAGGAAAGCCAGTGAAACCACCAGCAAAGACCTGGGCTGGAATTCTAAATCAAAAGCTGCTGCAGCCCCATTACCAGACTGGTCTGTGACAGCACTTAAGCTCCTGTTCTGCTTTATTCAAAGTGGTGTGGAATGAAAATATTTTGATATGGAATCTGGGACCCATAAGCAAATGCCCAATATAAACTCTAGAATAACATTCCCCCTTCCTGAAAACTATTAAGTGGCTCCATTTTTATTTCAGCAGGGAATTAAAGGTTTCCAAAACTTTGTTTTCCAGGAAAAAGAAATGTCAGTCAGTAGTGGAATTTGCTTTTCATGCCCTAATGTAAATCTTACTCTTGGATTAGAGGAGTGACCTGAATCTTCCAGAAAGTCTAACTTCTTTCTTTATTAACACCTTCCAATCATGTGAATTTTCATTTGTACTTGAAATATATAACTAAACATTTGTAGTTCTCTACTTCATGCAACAGACTGATCATGAAACCTAAAGGGAGATAAATCAGTCAGGAGGACTGACATTTGCAAGATAAAAGCAGTTTAACATGAGTTAAATATGAACTATTAAGCAGTAAGATTTTTGAGACTTCTGAAATCTTTTGGTGTTTAAAATTTAAAGCCAGAACAAAGAAGAATAATTAATAAGAGGAATAAAAGTGGCATCTTGATGCATGTGGGAAGGGTGAGTATTACTATGCATACAAAAACTGGTCTTGAAGAAAGATCATCAGAACATGAATAAAATGAGAAAAATTATGAGACAGAGTTAAGAGAGACAGACAAAAGGAAGCTGAAAAGAAGGGCAGTGGAAGAGAAGGTAAATTGACACCAGTATTTCAATTATTTTCCTTTAGCTCTCGGTAGCATCCTGAAATCAGCATTTTCTTTGCTCTGTTATTCCCATCCTAGCAAAGTTCCTGGTGCTTAGACTTGCTGCTAGGTTGACAGAGGGATTTTGTCAGTAATTTGTTTTGCTTGCCAGCCTGTTGTGATGTGTATTCACACAGAACAGATTTGTTTGCCTACTGAGTGGGAGGAGCAGGAGGAGGACACAGCAGTGGCGTGGCCAGGCTGACCCCTCCGGGAGCTGCTGTGACCTCTGTGCTCCTTCAGGAACTCTGGGAGACCCCCCCTGGCCACGCACAGCACCCCCCAAATGTCAGCCCTTGCCCCTGGTACCCTCCCTGCCCTCCCAGGAAGGCTCTGTGGGACAGGGGAGTGCTCAGAGCAGAGCTGCTGGATGATAACACCACACTGGGAGCCACAAGAACCTGCCTCAGGTCTGGCTTTCTGCTCCCTGCCAACTCCCACGCCTTGGGGAAAGTCACTCAACTCCACTAAACACCCACTGGAGCTCCAAGGAGAAAAAAGTCCCAACCAGAATAAACAGGCCTTCCCAAACAGCTTCAGTCTCAGCAAGGATTTTGTCTGCTGCTCTGAAAATGCAAAAGCCAACACAAGCTGCCTGTCTGGGGTGTGACACGCTTGCACAAATGAACAAAATGCATATTCCAGGCACCTGTGTGTGTGTGAATGGTTCTATTTCTCCAGCAAGAGCACAAAGGGGCCAAATTCTGATTTTTAGGGGCACATGATCAGCACGAGGACAATTACAGTTCTCATCACTCACTGAGGGGATGCCATGGAAAATACACCTACACTCAGCAGTCAGTAAATACATTAGATTGGAATTTAATAAATACCTTAGAATAGAATTTAGTAAATACCTTAGAATAGAATTGAGTAGATACATTAGATTGGAATTTAGTAAATACAGTAGATTGGAATTTAGTAAATACATTAGATTAGAATTTAGTAAATACATTAGATTGGAATTTAGTAAATACAGTAGATTGGAATTTAGTAAAACCAAACGTTTCCCATCAAGCTGGAATCGAGCATTGACTTTCTCCTGTAGTTTCTTGCAGTCCCCTAACAATTTTTCTGTGTGGCAGGACAGGCAACAAATCCTGTTTTCCCTGGATGCTTCTGGGCCTCCTAAAGCAACCTGTCTGCCCTGCTTTTGATAACATTTGCATCTGCTGTACCTGATTGTCTCTGATCATTCCCTCTAGTGCTAATGGTTTACCTTTGCCTTTTGAATTCCTGCAGATGTTTGCTGATTACATGCAAACTGCAGCTGCCTTTTAAACAAGCTACAAATTTGTTCCAAAATGCGCTGGACATCAGAAGAGAATTTCACTAGCAGCAGGTTTTCCAGATGATGAAGAGACAGAACGCTAAGAAAAACTAATTTACTTTTTGCAGGAGGTAGAAGGGCTCTGTTCCTCTGGGCCTTTATTCCTGTGCATGCCACTTTGCAAATGAAACTCAGCACATGGACTGCAGGAGGAAAAGCACCATGAATACTAAGTCAGCCCTGAGTTGCACAGGAATGTAAAATGCATTGGTTCTAGTTAAAATCGATTTTTGCCTTGGAAGTAAGTATTGGATTCACTTTCTGTCTCTCTCTCCCCAAAACACTTTGGGCAGATGGAAAATATCACTGTAACTGCTGTAGAGTGAGTGGTAAATAAACAACCAAGCAGCCCAGAAATCGTGTTGGGAGTGTCAGGGAAACTCATTCCCATTGTTTCCCTGCAAAAGGGGTAAAGCCTCTGCAATGAATTCAGGGAGTTCTTCTGTGTTGATCCAAAAAATGAGCAATTCCTCTTCTCCTCCCTCCCTTGTACTAACAAGATACAACTGGAGCAGAGTAGTTTCCAGAACTTGAGTCCCTAGGACTATGGAATTAGCAAAAGAAAAAAGAAGAAATGGGGCATGACCCAATCCATTTATCTTCTGAACTGAATTTTTAAAAAAGTTTTTCGTTTTTGAAAATAAACAAGGTCAAAAAGGGTTACATGAAATTATAGAAACAAAGTTTTGTATACTGCAGTAATAAACAGAGCAGCTGCTGGATTTTTCATGCTTCTCTTTAAGATAAAATAAATTACTGATCTGGATTTTTTTAGTAATTTCTGACTTTGAGTAAAGATGAGTGTTGATGATTTTTGTGCAGCAACCGAGGGACTCAATGGGTATTCAGAGGAGGGAAAAGCTGCAGCAAGAGATGCTGAATAATGGAATTGTTAAAGGTGGGAAAGTTTTAAAAAAGCCTGGAGCCCAGCTGTTAACTCAGCACAGCCAATGCCCCCATTGGCCCCACCCCTGAGCTCATCTGAGCATTCTCTGGGCATTTCCAGGGCTGCAGACTCCACCAGAGCCCTGTGCTAATGCCTGGCCATCACTCCCAGGGCAGAAACCTTGCCTGAGATCCAACCCATCCAATCTGCAGGGAGACTTTTTACTCAGGCCCTTTTAGGTGAGAAAAATGCCCCCAAAATGTCCCCAGAGCTCCTCAGGAGTCCGTGAGGTTCCTGTGAGACCACAGAGGGGTTTGTGCAGGCAGAGAGGAGAGGTTTGTTCCAGTGCTGCCAGTTTGGACCACACACTGCCAATGGAAACACCTGGGGAGAATTTCCTGCAAATCTCCTTCCGTGTGAGCCCTGGAATGTGAGCCAAGAACTGAAAAGAACCCATCAGGCATTGGAGGAGAGGGGGAAAAAGGCCCTGCAAGCTGTGACTGATGGAGAGCTGCGGACACAGCTCTGACACAAAGCTTGGAAGGAACAATCTCGAGGCCAGGAAATCTCCTGCCACTGTCAGGGGTGCAGCTGAGAGCCCCCAGGGTGTGCCAGGGTGGCACTGGTGTGCCCTGGCACAGCAGGGCTGTGTGGGCAGGGTATTCAGAGCTGTGAGAGTCTGCTCTCAGCAGAATCTGTTGCTTCTCCACCTCCCAGCTGTTTCCCTTTGTGCAGTCCTGCAACAGCCACAGCAAGAATCTGGTTTAAAGCTTGGTAAAAGTCATTATCTTTCTATTGTAATTCCTATTTTCTGTTGTATTCTTTGTGAGGCTTCTGCAAATCCATCCACTGCTTTGCTGCAGCACTGTAAAAATCACTGATACATGCCTTTAAAGATTAACTCCTATTTTCTCGAATTTGCATGCAAATACTGATGGGCTGAGGAACTCTTCTGCTCAGTTTTGTACATCTGCACTACTACAGGCATTTTTGCATTATGTCACAGCACACTTTCACATTTCCCTTATTATCTAATCAAGCTGCAGTTAATAACCATAACAAACCCCTCGTGTCCCTGCTTTCAGTGCTCTCCTGAGCCTTTGTGTGAAATGCCACATTTTGCATATCTACACCAAACTCTCCTGTAGTTGAATTCTGAACCTCAGAGCTTTATACTGTAGAAAATGTCATTCTTCAGGCTTGAATACATTCTGATAAAATACAGAGATTTCTCTTCCCAACTCCCCAAAATACATCCTTTTCTCCCCAAAAATTCTGAAGTTTTCTGTAAATTATTCCCTTTGTGGTCACACATACTCTTTCAACACACAGAAAATCACTTGTTCAAACTAAGAATTAGCTGTCTGCTATTCTCTTCTCTCCCTGGATCTCAGACCTGTGCACACAAACCCCACAGTCCTCTACACTTTTTAAAAATGAAACTGATTTTTCTCTATTTTGATGTGAGATATATCAGGAGAATAATGCCTCCAAGAGAGCTGGGTGAAACTGCTTTGAAAAGATTTGCTTTCTCCAGACTGGATTTTCAGTTGGTGGATTTCTCTTTTTTCCAAATTGCTGGCACAGAAATGATCAGTTTGCTTTGCCTAGTTGAGCATGGTGAACATTGGCTCTTGGATAATTCTCCCGGGAAAAGATACAGGCATAATGAGACTTATTCATGTACATAAAGTATGTGCAGTTAATATGGAGCCACAATTACCAGAAATTAAATTCTAAATGCTCCTGCAATAAAAGCACATCGATGAAAGCCTTGGAAAAGGCAGAAAGAGACCTCATAAAGGATAAGGCAGCCATCTAATAGTGGGAATAAAGGAGAGCTGGTGGGGGTGGGCATTGGGATGGGCACAAACCAATATTTGCAGGGTTCTGTCTCAGTCCAAGTAAGTCCAGAGGTTGTGTCTGGCACTGCAGCCCCTGAGTGCCCCAGATATCTTCTGGGACACTTGCAGAGCCTACTAAGCCCCCATGGAAAATAAATTCATCAACTACAGCTAAGCTGAGAGTCTAAAGAAGAGTTCTTAAAGCAAATGAAAGTCTGGAAGAATCTTTGTTGTTCAGCCCTTCCTCAGTCTGGGAATTTACTTAATTATCAGTTTTTCACTTATTCCTTGCGCACAAACATGTTTAAAATACTCTTCCTTTGTAGAATAAAAGAGAAGATCTGCCCTCCACATTCCACTTTTGACTCTGAGGATTCCTCAGCCTAGGACAGGACACCAGATGTTCCACATCTGGGGACAGCACTGGGCTTGCCCCACTTGCATTTAGACCATCATAAATACAAAGCAGAGGAGGCTGATTTCAATCCTTTATGCACATGACTAAAAGTGAATATATTATCAGAGAGAGGCTGCCCTTTGTGCATGCAGCACTGACCTGGACCTAATGAGTGTTTACCTGTTTAATTAATCCCAGTCTTGCACACCATGATGACCAGACACCCTCCTCTCAGCTGTTAAACAGAGTCTGCCTTGAATTTGGGTCCATCCTGCAGGGATTTCCCTCTGATGACAGAATTCAGACCTCTCTGAACTGGGGGCACCCCAATAACCACAGCCCTCATCAGAGGGCAGAGCTCATCATCATCATCCTCATCCTCAGCCCTCGTGGCACCTCTTGTAAGGAGCTGGGGGAGAGAGGGAGAGGCAGCAAAGTGCCTAAAAAACTTTCTATGCAAAGAGCAGCACATGGGATTAAATATCAGATTGCTCATTGGGCTTTCAGCAGCAGCCTGGAGAAGCCAGAGAACTGGGAAACTTCATTTGCCACTCATCTTTTTCCAATTTCTTTTTACTTTGTTGCTTTTTAATGTTTCTTTCCATTATGGAAAGTCTGAGATCAGTGCACCATTTTCATAACAGAAAACATTAAAATGAATGTTTTACCTTGAAAGTTCACTGTGGCACCACTGGGAGTTCTGTTTCTCTGCTAAAGGATGTACTTTAAGGTGTCAATAAAAGCCAAATAATACAAATGTTTCCTTAATCTAGAACATTTGAAAAAATATTTAGAGAATGTTTCAACAGAGGCTTCCAGTTTTACCTCCCCCTGGCTGAACTAAAATCTAGAAGTGATTATCATAATCATAATTTGACACTTCCATCATTTATTAATTACAAAAGAATAAAAGTGGAGGGAAAACCCACACCTTTCCATGTGCCCATGAGTGTTTATTTCTCAATATGTAATATTAGAATATTACAAGGTTGTCTACTGAGCTCAGCTGTTTGAACTTGACTTCAATCAAGCAATAATTGGGACAAAACATCCTTTTCCAAGTCACTTACTGTGTCCTAAAAGTGATAAATTATAGAAGGATGGGGAAGCAGAACAAAGACAGGAAGGCTTCAGAAGCAACTGCCAGCCACCAGTTCCTCCACATTTCCATCAGAGCAGCTCCTGTAGAGCTGATATGGAATTCAGAGCTAAATCTCAGATTTCAGAGAGGTCACACACCCCATGACAGATTTCTTGTAGAACAATCTTGATAATTTATTCATCAAGATGGTATCAGCTAGGATAGGAGAGTGGGGAAGCAGAAACAGGGCAGGATGAGGAAAGATGTGGTAGAATCAGAATATGCTGTGCAGTTGTCAGAACAGGAGGAAAACACTGCTAGTAGAACAAAATTTAAAATGAGAATTAAAAGTAGATAAAATAATGTAGAAAAGGAACCTAATACATAACATCAGGTCTGTGTAGTAATTATAGTGTCAAAAACAGGAGTGGAACCAAAAAGCATTGCAGTTGGAGAAATAATACAAAAAATAAAGAATAAAGTGAACTATGAAACAGTGATTGAAGGGTACACAGCAATAAGCACAAAATTATGAAATCCGTAACATACATTTAGGACAAAAGCACTTGAGAAAATCCTTCAGGAATTCAGAGGCAAGAAAAGGGAAAATGTCACGTCATTTACATAAAAGTGTTGAGTGAAATATCAAATGCAAGGAATATGCAGTAAAAATATATTTGCAGGAGCTAAACAAAGATGAAAAATGAAGATAAATAATGAGTTTTGTATAAATAAGTGATAAATTAATGGAATTCTATGACCCAACAGGAAACTGAGCAATGCCTCAGAAATAAACAGAAATAAACTATAGTGGATTGTTGGCAGAGAGAAAATTCTTAGGGTCACAAAGAAATAAAGAGCTACTAAAAATTAAATATGATACCATTGCCTGTGGAAACAACAAATTAATTACAGACTGACAAAAATGATGGCATTGTAGCTTTGTTGTACTTCATCTTCCCAATTAGTAAATTGGGTGAAATAAATTAGTAAAACAAAGCCTTGTGGCTCTCAAGAACACCTCTCCTGCTTACCTTCAGTCAGTCACAAGGAGTTCAGCTCCCAGGTAGGCTCAAGGTGAGTGTGGGGAGCCAGGACTGCAGAGCTGAATTCCCAGAGAAATTGCATCAAAAGTAGTTAAATGTGGCTGCTGCCTGCTCAAGGTCTGTATCAGATTAGTCTGTTAAATAGCTGTTAAATACAGATTGAAAACTCCTGAGTGGTGCTTGGTTTTCAGGTGGGCAAAAAACAAAAAAAAA
>VYXF01005528.1:801561-813258 GCA_013397295.1 Polioptila caerulea | reverse complement strand
CCCCTCTGTGCCTCACTTTCCCCTGCAGGGGCCGGGCTGAGCGGGTGCCCGAGGGGGGCACGCTGGGGAGGGAGGGGTGGTGGGGTCCAGCCCTCGGGTGGGCAGCGCTTCAGAGCCGCAAAAATACCGGCACCGGTGGGTGATGCCCCGGAGCACCGTGTGTGCATGTGAGGAGATTGCACAGGATCCTTGCAGCACTAAATATTATTAATAGGTAACTATTTTGGTAGCTAATAGGATAAGGTGAACGCTAGGATCGTTAGCGCTATGACAAATTGCTCGCTAATTACAACTAAAGACCTCCTTAGCAAGAATTACAGCCAACACAAACCCTGCGACGCTTGTCCTGAAAAGCTGTGCTTGCCTTTTTTTTTTTTTTTTTTAAAATTTTAATCTAAAATAGGTTGCACAGCTGGCTGGAGATGGCTGATCCTTGACAGCCTGGCCTCCCGCAGGGCTCCCTCAGCTCCCCTTTTAACGGGGTTTCAAGGCCTCTGTCACTTTGATGCCAGGTGAGGCTGGACCAGCCTATCCATGGGACTGCTCTTTGTGGGATCAGTGTCTCCATGCATCAGAAGTTTTCCCCTTGGGACCCCCGACTGATTTAGGGGCTCTTGAGATATCTGGGTACAAAGGGGTGGAGGGTGCAATTGTGCCCAGCTGAGCCTTTCCAAACTCGTCTCAGCTGCAGAGGTCACCACGCTGGTGCTTCACCCCGGCTTTCAGGGAGAGCCTGGGGCTCCTGGCTGTGCTCAGCTGGTCTGGTCCTACCGCTGGGGTCTGGGCAGAGCTGGGGGGGGTGGTCCTGGTGCTGCTGCTGTCCAGGGTACTCGGGAGAGGGGCAGGAGGTGCCCAGGTGTCACAGCCATCTGCACTGGGGCAGGGGCAGGCTGGCCCTGGGAGATTATGGCTGGTTTGCCTTTAATCCGAGTGGGATTTGCCTTCGGCGCTGCCGGCAGCCGAGGGAGGACGTGCGGGGCAGCGGAGCTGATTCCTCCGTGGCAGCAGCGCTTCCCTCACTTCAAAAGCCACCTGGAAACAGCCCCTGGCTTTGGAAATGTGGACCTGGAGGGGAATCTCATGGGACCTTGGGGCATTTCCCTCTCTCTGTGGATGTGGCTTTAGGTGTTGGGCTGTAGGCTTTCTCAGGATGGCCAGTGCAGCCCATGGGAATAGGGCTGCTGTGTCTTGTCCCAGTTCAGCATCTCCCCATCCTGGGGGTCCCATCCCCTCTGGACAGGGTGTCAATGGGATTAGTTAAACCATAATTTTTGAAACAAAGGCTGAGATTTACTTCCCTGCCTGGCCACTGGGATGGCTTTTGGGGCAAGTCTCCAGCTTTCAGCCCCTGTCCCCAGCTGATGTTGGCACCGAGCTCCCCTGGGGCACACAGGACTGTGAGCAGGGCCCTGGCTGGGGGCAGGAGCACAGGGACTAATCCAGCAGTGACACCCTCAGTCCTGGGGACACAACCCCAGGTGGTGGCAGAGCCACGGCGGCTGAGGGCTGACGCAGCAGAGCTCTGGACAGGGTTTGGCATCAGCTCTGGCTGCCGCTGGCTCTGGCTGCCCACTTTAGAGCATGGAATTAAATAATGGGCTGCCCAGGGGCAGGAGCACCCAGAGCCTTTAACCAGCCCATCACAGCACCCTGTGCTGGCACCCTGTGCCGCAGGGTGTCCCTGTGCCAGCGCTGTGCCATGGTCACCCCTCTGGGCTGTGCAAACCTGGTGCTTCTCTCACCAGAGGTGCGGGGATGAGCTGGGAATGAGCTTTTCTGTTTTAGCGGCTTTGGATAGTGAGGCTGTAAGGTTGGAGATCTTGGAGAGAAGTAAGGTTGTACTCCACAGTACCAGAGCCCAGCAGGGCAGCAATGGCTCGGGGCACAGCACAGGACATGTGTCACTGCATGCCAGAGCCACGGGCCCAGCACACACGGGGGTCCCCACCCTTCTCTGTCACCTGGACAAGGTTGCATCGCCGGCACACATGGGGAAAAGGAGCTGACAGCTCGTGCCAGACATGTCCTGTGTGCTGGTGCCAGCAGATGTGCAGGACACAAAGACTGTTTTTGCTCAGGCAGTTTGGGTTTATTCCTCCTTTCCAGCAGCCACTCTGTGCAGCCCTTCCCGAGATGTGGCTGTCCTTGACAGGCTCTCCTTCCCTGCGAGTGGGCGTTGGATTTGCAGTCAGCCCATAATAAGCTGGCTGTGACTGGGAAGGCACTTCCCTGCTCTGCCCCCCAGCCATGTCCAGGGAGTCACCCACACGCTCCTGCTGGCACCCTGGGCTCTCCTGTGCTGGTGCTCCCCTGGAAAAGCCTGGCACGACTCAAGCCTCTTGTTAAACAGCAGGGATGACCTTTCCTGGGAGGGAGCACAGAGCTGGTTCTGCCTGCTGTCAAGAGGGAGTTGAAGCCTTTGGGGGTTTGCTGGGAGCCTGCAGCACCCAGGGATGCTCCCAGGGTGAGCAATCTCTGGCAGGGAGATTGGGTGGTGGCAGAGTGGTCCTCACCTGCTCTGCCCATCCTGCAGGAGCCCCCAGCATGCACTAAACTGTGGCTGGGCCAATCACAGAGAGCCTGTGCTCCATTTTCCAGCTTTTTCTCAGTGCTGGGGTGGCTTTTCCCCATGTCTAAATGTAATTTTTTTGCCATCTCCTGCTCTTGCTCCAAGTCGATGTCAGGAAAAGCTCTGGATGGCCCCATTCTCCCCTGGCTGTGCTGTTGCAGGCAGCTCCAAAGGCACTTTGCTCTCGGGGCTTTTTTTTCCACGTGGCCGAGTCCTTCCAGGCGAGCTGCCTATAAATTATGTACATGGAAAATGGGACCTGAAAGCAGCAGGCATCAATAATTGATGGTCGACGTTTGCTAACGGGCTCGCTGCATCCGGGCATCCCTGCACCAGGGGCCTTGGGGCAGAGCTCTGTGACCCCACTCATCCCTCCTGGCTTGGAGGGGCACCCCCTCTACTCCTCCCCCTGGGCTTTGGGCTTCGTTTTGGGTTTAAGTGCAGTAGTAAAGCCTGATCCAGCCCTGGACAGTCCCTGCCTCTGTTGGAAGCTGATTGCAAGCTCTAACCTCAGTACCCACAAGCAGAGCTGCAGCCCAGGCTTAAGCTCCTTTGTCTGTGGTCCCCAAATATTTGGTTTTGGGGTGTCCCCCGGGGGGTGCAGATGGATCTGTGCTGGTGGGTTTGGGGTTTTTATAAGCTAAACCCTATCCCTGTGGCTGTCAGGATGCAGGACACTGTGTCCATGTTTGACTGATTCCTGGTGCTTCTTCTCACCCCTTGCTGCTGCCCCATCCCATCCACCCTTCCCTTTTTCCCCACCTCACGTTCCAACCCTCCTGCCTGGCCTGTTCTGTGCCACAACATGCTTTCCCCACACAGCCCAGATCTCACAGATGAGGAGCAGGCACTGGCAGGCTCTTGGTTGGGCTGGGAGGAAATTCTCCTCTAGTGGAGAAGTGCCTGACCTGAGGGCTGCTCCCAGCTTGGGGCCGGGACATTCCCGTGAAGGGAAGAAGGGACCGTGGTCGCTGCCCAGCGTTCATCAGGGCAATGTGGAGCACTCTGTGGGGCAGGTGCTGACCTCCTGGAGGGTCTACAGGCCCCCAAAATCCTGCCTCCTGCAGGTGAGCCCTTCCTAGGGAAGGCTGCAGGCTGAGAGCTGACGGAACTCAGTTCAGTTGTGCTTTGCCACCTTCCTGGTGGCAGCTGCAGCCCACCTGGGCAGTGTCTGGCTGTGGGCACGCTGCCTTGGGTGGCACACGAGGTCTGTGACATCAGGCTCTGGGCAGGAGCAGCCCTGCCCGTTTTGAGGGCTCTGGGCTGGGTCCGTGCTGCCCTTCCCGGCAGCATCCCCGGGGATGTGGGAGCCAGCCTGGCTCCTCCGGGGCTCGCAGGGTTCTCTGGCAGGTCAGGCTGTGCCCCTGCCTCTGCTGCCTCCTCGGGGCATGAGCTGGTGTTTATGGCCAGGATTAGCTCTGCTCTGCTGCCCCAGGAGCCGTCTCCTCTTCCTCCTCACGGACCAGGATCCATCCACTCCTGCCAGTGCGGGGATGGCTGAAGGTCAGGGTGACCTTGCATGGCCCAGGCCATACTGGGGCTCACAGGGCTTTCCCAGGGGAGCAGGCACAGGTAAATCCTACAGATGGAGCAGCCCCCAGAGCCAATGCTGCCATGGGGCTGGACCCCTGCACCGGCCTCTCCCCATCCCTGCTCTGTGTGCCCAGGCCCGGACCGTGGTGCTGAAGCGGGTGGGATGCAGGAAGAGGGGAGGGCAGGCAGGGAGTGTGGCTTCTTGGCAGGCTCTGCCTGCCCAGGGGCTCTCAGCGTGTGAGCTCAACCAGAAAGGCTCCCAGCAAGGTGACCCTGGAGACAAAGTCACCTCCGAGCCATCGATCCGGTGGCTTCGTGCCGCTCCATCGCCCGGCTGGAGCCCCCTCCTCCCCCTCCGCTCAGACACCCGCTCTGTTTTCATTTCAGGGAGTTACTTTGCCAACCACTTCATCATGGGCGGGGAGAAGTTCGACTCCACGCACCCCGAGGGGTACCTGTTCGGCGAGAACAGCGACCTCAACTTCCTGGGGAACCGGCCCGTGGTGGTGGGTACCGGCGGGGCACGGGGCTGGGGGGGCTCCGGGGCACAGGCTCGCCCCTTCCCAAAGCACTGGTGGCTGTGTGTGTGCGGGACAAGGCTGCTGGCTGTCCCCCTCCACGGGCAGAGCCAGCCAAGCCTGCCTGGAGTGGATTCTCTGCTGGCTCATACAAGGGTTGGGCTCCTGCTGCAGTCTGCTCTCCATCCGGGACTGATAGTGAAGGGGAGTTGGGCTGATTTAATCCAATTTCTTTCTCATTCCCTCTCCAGAGCTGTGTTTTCTCTTGCCTTCCCCATCTCATCCAGGAGCCATATCCCAGACAGGGGGGCACATGGTGGGGACATAACACAGAGGTGCTGGTGTGGCTCAGGGTAGTAGAGCAGCTTGGGCAGGAACAGGTTAAATTACCCCCCAAGCTCTAGCAAGAAAAGAGAAGAAATAAAATAAAAGAGCAGGGGTAGATTGGGGCTGGAGATGGCATGGAGGGGTTTTGCAGTGTTGGGTGCTGCCAGCTCCAGCTGCTCTCAGGGTACAAGGGAACCTGGCTGGAGGGGAGTCCCTACACTCCAGGCTCCTGCAGATGGTTTTTGTGTTTGCTGCCTTTGGAAAGGCAGGAAATGAGAGCAGGGGTTCAGCCTGTGAGTGATGTCCCCTCTCATCTGGGTGCCTCAACTCACCAGCACTGGCTGGAGGAGTTTAGGGGGGTCAAGTATTAAAAAGATTGAGGGTGAGGACTTAAAAGTCATCAAAGCTTTTCTGTTAAGCGGAGATAAACATGCCTTGTGCTTTGGCCCAGCTCTCAAGCATTGCCTGCTGCCAGCAAGGTTCCTGTTTCCTCCTTGGAATTGGCTTTGGTAGTGTTTTGGCAGCATCATGAGGTCCTTCAGCAGGGAAGTGTCCAGCCCTGGGCTGTGCCAGAACAGGGATCCCAGCAGAGCCAAGGTCAGGAGCACCCACAAAGCACATGAACACTGGGTAGGCAAAGGCAGTGCCTTTCTCTCCATCCTCTGCACTTCCACAGAAAATGAGAAGTCAGCACTCAGGGTCTCTTCCAGCAGCAACTGTTGAGAAATCCTCTTGATTACAGTAAAAGCCTCTAAACTGCCCAGTGAGCAGTTCCCATGTCAGCAGCCCTGACAGCAGAGCAGCAGGGAAGGCAAAGGAACAGCTTGGAAACAGCAGAGAGAATTAATACAGCATCACGAGCTAAATTGTCTTGCTCCGGTTTAATTACCGATGGCTCTGGGCTACAGAGCTGTGACCAAGATCCCATCTCCCAGGGGAGGAGGGGAATTCTGGGGCTGGACTTTTGGGTCAGGCCAGTTTTGGGGGCTCAGGGAGGAGTTGGGGAGGATCTGTGTTGGTTCTGGTCCAAGCCTGTGTCCAGGCAATACTTGAGCCCCTCTGATGCTGCCTCCAAGTGCTGTCCTGATACTCTTGGCTGTGATGCTTTGGCTTTCTGGCCTTCTGTGAGAGCCCTGGGTGGGCTGGAAACATTAAAGACAGCCACTACTTTTTGGTGGGGGATTAATTGTAGGTTCCTTGGGGATCAAGGGCCAGGGGATCTTGGAAGAATTGTGTCCCAAGTCCTCTGTGAGCAGAGCACTTTGTCTGAGCTATGAACAGGGATGTGCAGGGCAGCCGGAGGCTGTGCAGGTTCTCCCTTCCGTGAATACATGATAATCTGGATTTTCCAGCTGGGAACGGGTTCCAAAGGGGCTGGGAAGGGTGTTGCAGGTTTAAGTAGCTGCTACCATGCAGGTGATGAGGAGCAGAGGAGCTGCTGGAGGCGCTCAGAGAGCCCAGGGGAAGCCAGGAATGGTTGAGATGTGCCACTGGGTTTCCCTGCCCACGCAAAGCTGCTGGGGTTTGCTTGTAGAAAAACCCCAAGACAGACTTTTGAGGGTTGTTTTTATTTCACTTTAACAGAAGCTGGCCTACACCAAATGTTGCTATAGGCATGTGGATGACATTCTTAACTTCACCGCAACCGTTACTCATTTTTTTTTCTGTTCTGTTTCAGCTTGATTTAAAGTGAGGAGATGCAAAATATCCTCTGAATGGCCCCTTTCTGATGTGCAAAATCTGGCTTGTAAAATTTAATTTAAAAAAAAAATCCATCCACCCCCAAAAAGTGCTTTTCACACGTGGGAGTGAAAGAGCCTGAAGTGGTTTCTGCAGCACAAAATTTGCCTGTGGCACTTCCCCATCCTGCCCAGCCCAATGGCCCCTGTGGGTGGCACCCAGGGGACCTGGCTGCCTCTTCCCTCCTCTGTCACCCACCCCTGGCTGCTGCAGCAGGAGAGGGGGTGCACCCATGAGTGTTTTCCCTGCCAGGGCTGGCTTGGGTATGGTTTGACTGGTTGAGGTGCAAACAAGCAATTTTGGATGACTGCATTGGTTTGAATATCATGACATGGCACAACATGTCGTGACATGGCTCAGCTTCAGCCTGGAGCGTGTTCTCACCCTCTCCCCTGCAGCTGCAGTGGGTGACTCTGCAGGTGCTCGGTTCTGCAGGTGCACATTTAGTGACTCATAAAAAAGTTCGTTAACAGCAGCTTGATGACTCTGCTGCCCTTTCCCCCTCCCAGAGAGGATGAGAGCAGTGGGACAAAGTTCCCAGTGCTGGGAATTCATCTCCAAAGTATCTGATGCCATCAGCCACGCTGTGTCCAGCCTAGGCTTTAGTCTGCCTTTAGTGGCACCTGTGGGATCAGAGCTGTGGGATGGTTGGATGGATGTGGGATGGTGGAGCAGGGATGGGACAGAGCTGTGCCCACTGAGGGGTTCTGCCTGTCCCCTCCTGTCCCTCTAAGCCCAGTACATGTCCCCCAGTCTCATCCATCCTGCTCTGCAGGGTCTTGGGGATGGGAAAGGTGATGATGGTTGTCCCATGTGAGAGCACCAGGGACATGGGAAACGGGCCTTCAGCTCCCTGCAGGGCATCCCCAAGTGCCACCTGCAATTTGGTCTTGTCCCTTGGTTTTGGGGTGCAGTGGGTGCCTGGGTGAGGGACAATGGGACACTATTCCCCCTCCAGAGGCAGCAGTTGAGGCTCTTTGACCATCTGCCATCCCTGATGGCACCTGACACCCTCCTGGCTCTGGCTGTCCCCTGGCACATGGTGGCAGCTTGCCAACGAGCTGGACCTTAATCAGGGCTGATCCCTCCTGGAGCTAACCCTACCTGGGAGATGGAGAGGGGGGAGGTGGGTCCTGCATCCCTTGCCCAGTGCCCTCAGTCTCCTTTGGGTGTCTGCAATGCCAAGGAGGGGATGTCCCCTGGGTGCCACCATGTCCCCTCTCCCCAGGGAGCCCTGTGGCCCCTGTCAAGTGGACAGAAAGGACAATGTCACCTTGGAGGAGGGATGCTGCTGCCTGCCTGCTCCTGCCCAGACACCTTGCTGGTTCTCTGCTCTGGGCACGGGGCTGGCAGGGATCCCACCACCCAAATCTCATCCACCACAGAGAGGAAACAGTGACGCTTGTGCAGGGAGGGATCTTCAGCCTCTCTCTGCCCAGCCTCATCCAGCAGCATAAAAATCCATCAGCAGCTGCCTCTGCCCCACATCCTCCTCGTTCTCCAGACAAAGGGACAAGGAGCAGCCCCTCTGTGTGTCCCCTCCCCAGTGAAACTGTCCCTGCTGTCCTGGGCTCGCTGTTTCTGTCATCGTGCTGCCTGGTACCCAAATGCCAGCCCGAGCTGCTGGTGCTCAGCACCCATCAGGATGCCCAGGCCACCCCGATTCCCTCTGTAGGATGCTGGATTTGGGTCACTGGGGGGTCCACAGCCACCGTAGTCCCCCCGTGTGCGTCTGCCTTCACCAGTGTCTCTCTCATCCTAGTTCCCTTACGCTGCTCCACCTCCTCAGGAACCCGTGAAGACCCTCAGGAGCTTAATCAACATCCGCAAGGACACCCTGCGCCTTGTCAAGTGAGTCTGGGCACCCTCGGGGGAGGGAGGGTCCTGCTGGGCGCTCCCAGGGCCGGTGGGCACGGGCGGACCGAGGGCTGAGCCGCTGCTCTCCGAGCGTGCCCTTCCTCTCCTGGCTCCCGCATGCCAGCACAGGCAGTGCCGCAGGATTAAAGGAGCTTAGCGCTGCCTTTGAAGTGCTTGGCTTCTTCTTCCTCCCCCACCTTCCAAAGGCTTTGCTGGAGGGAGGCTGGGGATTGCGGCAGGGCTGTGAGAGTCGGGATTACGGCTGAGATGTGTCTGCGGCACTTCCCAGCCCGCAGGCGTGACCTTGGGCCGGCCAGGCGCTCTTGCTGTGCCTCAGTGTCCCCTGATGGAGGGCAGCAGCCCCTTTTGGTGCCGAGGGCATCAGTCCTGGAGCACCCCAAGGCCCGTCTCCTGGACCCTCTGTGCTCCCCAGGTGCTCGGAGGAGGTGAAGACCCCGGGGGAAGAAGTGAGCAAGGCCAAGGTGCACTACAACGTGGAGTTCACCTTCGACACGGACACACGTGTGGCCATAACCATCTACTACCAGGCAACTGAGGAGTTTCACAATGGGATGGCGAGGTGAGGGGCCCCAGCCAGGCCTGTGTCCCCCCCAAGCCTGTTGTGTGTCCCTGGCTGATGGATGTGGAGCCTCCCTCCTGAACATCTTTCCTCTTCAGGACAGGAAACAGTTCAGGGTGGTGCTGAGATTAGAGGGGGGTTCCTTGCTTCCCCCAGGTGCCTCCACGAGGTCCTTGCCAACCCCTGCCACCTCCTTCCCTGTCACATCCTGCTCCTTCTATTTACCTTCAGGTCAGAACAGAGACCAGAGGAAATAATTTTTCCCCCCAAACCCCACCAGGTTGGCTGTGGATTGTCCCTGTCCCCTCCTATGCTGTGTTTTCTTTACCCTGTGGATTATTTTAGCCCTTTCTAGAACTTCTTGCCTCAACCCCAAGAGGCATCTGGGAGGGGAGGAGTGACACACATCCCCCCTCCCATTTTCCTGGCATCTCTGTGATCTGGGGAGAGCAGGAGGAGTGTGGGGACACCCGTGGTGCCCTGACCCTGTCCTCTCTCCACGGGACAGCTACACCCCCAGGGACAACAGCCTGCAGTCCGAGACGGTGCACTACAAGCGGGGGATGTGCCAGCAGTTCTGTGTGCCCTCCCACACCATCGACCCCTCCGAGTGGAGCGAGGAAGAGGTGGGTCCCCCCAGCCCTGACATCATCCCAGGGAGATGGAGGTGGGATGGAACCTCGGCGCTGCTCCATCTCACCAAGCCTCCCCTGTCTCTCTCCAGCTGGGCTTTGACCTGGACCGTGAGGTTTATCCCATGGTGGTGCAGGCAGTGGTGGATGAAGGAGAAGGTGAGGAGGGGGATCCCTGCTGGGGTGGCCTTTCCCAGTCTGCTGGCATTGTGATGCCAGCTGGGCAGAGCCTCCTGCTTTTCCTCACTGCTGCCGTGGCTCTGCCCGTCCCCCTGCGTGTCCCCTGAGCTCTTTGTGTTCCTTTGTGTCTTGCAGAGCACAGTGGGCACTGCCACGTGCTGCTGGCCACCTTTGAGAAGGTAAGTGCCAAGCTGGGACCGTCCTCCCCGTCCTACCTCCATCATCCACAAGAGCCTGGAGAATCCCTGGGAATCGGTTTGGTGCTGCTGGGCTGGGGATGTTTCGGGCTACTCCTCACATGCTGGGATTATTCCCTCATTTCAAGCACCCACCTCTAAGGCATTTGGGCTCAACTCTGTCTTCCTTCCTCCAACAAGTCTCCAGCTTTGCAAAGTGTGCGACCTCCCACAGCTACCTGGTGCTGGGCTGTCAGGAAAAGCCAGAATTCCAGGAAAAATGTCTTGTGGGAGTGGGGAGGGAGCAGTGACAGTCACAGGGTGGGTGGGCGCGCCGGCACAGCAGCCAAGGGGTGCCCACCCATGTGCTCTTTCCTCCCTCCAGCACAGTGATGGCACCTTCTGCGTGAAGCCCCTCAAGCAGAAGCAAGTGGTGAGTGTTGGGGTGTCCCTGAAATGTCTCTGCACACCCTGCAGGGGAGGCACTGAGGGGTTTGGGGGGGCCCCAAAAGCCCCAAGCCTCTCCCAGCCTTGCCCCTGCCTCCCAGGGAGTGCAATTTTGAGGTTATCAATGCAAAGAGAACCCCTGGATATTGAGGAGAGGAGGGCTGGCCTGAGCAGGGGGCTCTGGGCAAGGTGTCTGTGCTCCTCACCCCTTCCCCATGGGATTGCAGGTGGATGGGGTGAGCTACCTCCTGCAGGAGATCTACGGCATCGAGAACAAGTACAACACACAGGACTCCAAGGTGTGTGCCTGCATCCCAGGGCTCTTCCCTCATCCCTTCCTCCCTTCCTTTAGCACAGGTCTGGCCACTGAAACATGCTCAGGGCAAGAGTTTGCAGCACAGCACGGAGCTGGTGATAGCTGGGGATATTTTGTGTCGGCATCGAAGCTGCTGGAGGCTGAAAACTGAGGGATTGAGCTTTTCCCCCCACCCTTTGTGGTCCCTTGGGGGAAGGGTGATGGCTCAGTTGGGGAGCATGGGGCTCAAGGCATGGGATGAGCCTTATGCTCTGCTCTAACATGTAAAAATTGGGGTGAAAGTTCGGGTTTCTGTTCCCTTTGGCCTCACCTCCCAACCTCCTGGAGGAGAGGAATGAGGTCCCAGGGGGGCATTTCAAGAGCAGGGCAGCCCATGGACACGGGCACAGCTTTCTCTGAGCACCCAGCCAGTATTTTAGACCACCCACCCTGGTTGCCACACGGGCTGGGAACCCCCCAAGGATGAGCAGTTCCCTGCTGTCCCTTGGGCAGGTGGCCGAGGATGAGGTGAGTGACAACAGCGCCGAGTGCGTGGTTTGCCTGTCAGATGTCCGGGACACTCTGATCCTGCCCTGCCGCCACCTCTGCCTCTGCAACTCCTGCGCCGACACCCTGCGCTACCAGGCCAACAACTGCCCCATCTGCAGGCTGCGTAAGGCTGGGGGAGCTTGGGGGGCTGGCTGGCATCTCTGGGAATGGGCTGGCAGCTCTGGGAACGGGCTGGCAGCTCTGGGAACGGACTGGCATCTCTAGGAATGGGCTGGCATCTCTGGGAACGGGCTGGCACCTCTAGGAATGGGCTGGCATCTCTGGGAACGGGCT
>VYXF01005528.1:788276-800163 GCA_013397295.1 Polioptila caerulea | reverse complement strand
GCGGCCCCCCGGGGCTGAAGCTGAAGAAGAGCATCTCCAAGTGAGTACTGGAGGGGGTACGGGAGTCTGGGTGTGCTCAGGGGGCTTGGGGGCTGTGGGCAAGGGTGAAACCCTCTGCTTTGTCCCTTTGGCCAGGTCCATCTCACAGAATTCCTCTATCCTGGCCGAAGAGGAGGATGAGAAGTCATGCACTGAGTCCGAGCTGAGGGTCTCCAGGAGGAGATCCCCAGCCCGGCATGAGGAGGTGAGAACTATCCAAAATGTGCTGGCAAGGAGTTGAGGCACTGGGGGGGGCAGCAGGTTTGGGGTAGGCTTAGGACCAGAAAAACTGGCTGGGGTTGCCCCTCCTGGCTCCTCTTCCATCCATAAGGATGCCTGGAGGAGATGTGCCATCCATGCTGAATATCCCCCATGCCATCCTTCCCATGGGCTCCTCTTCCAGGAATGTGGTGCGACGCCAGAGAGTGAAAACCTTACCCTGTCATCATCAGGAGCCATCGACCAGTCCTCGTGCACTGGGACACCCCTCTCCTCCACCATCTCGTCCCCTGAAGGTACAGCATGGAGGGGCTCACAGGTGCTGGCAAGGCAGGAGAGTGGCATTGTGATCTCAGGACTGTCACACTGTGGGGGGAGAAAAAGAAGGGTGGCATGGCCCCTTCTTACCCTGCCATGGACATTGGATAGAGCCTCAGGGCATCACCTCTGCTTTGTCACCTATAGACCTGGAGATGGGGACACCAATCATGCCTGCTTTGTTACTCTGTAGAAACAGAAATGGGGGGCTGTGAACGCTGGGGACCTACTGCTGGCAGCTTTGCACCCATCACATCTCCATGGCATGCAGCCAGGCCTTCCTCTGCACCCCACTCCTCCTCATTGGCCTCTCTTCCATTAGTGGGTGCTGTGCCAGGACTCCCACCCGTGGGTGGGGGGGTCCAGCAGCCCCCTCAGCCCCTGCTCTCCCCCAGAGCCCGTGAGCAGCAGCCTGGCTCAGTCCGTCATGTCCATGGCCTCCTCCCAGAGCCAGCACTCCCAGCTCAGCACCGACACCATGTCCTCCATGTCTGGCTCCTACATCGCCCCTGGCACGGAGGAGGAAGAGGAGGAGGAGGAGGAGGAGGAGGGGGACATGCTCCCCTCACCTGCGGCTGCAAGTGCCACAGCCTCTGATGGAGAGGTAGGGACTGGGGGTTGTTGGTGGAGCCCAGAGGAGGAAGAGGAGGAGGAGGATGTAAAACCTCCAAAACCACTGGGACCAGACTTTTTTTTTTGTTTTCCTTCCATCTTTCCCACTTTCTTCCTACAGTCAACACCTGTGGAGTCCCCGGATCAAAATTTTGTCAGCATTTCTGCTGAGGAGCGCGATGCCGAGGTAACCATAACCATCCCACGAGGAGCTGGGAGCTGTGGTGTCACCTGGCACCGTGGGGGGACCCCAGCTGTGCCCATGCAGGGGGAAACTGGGCAGCTGGGCTGGGCTGGGCTGGGGAAGGGGCAGCTCGCACATATATGTGCCTGTGGGCTGCCCTGGGGATGGATTGGGCAGTGTGGCTGTGCCCCACTGACAGTCCTGATCCATGAAATCCCCAGGGCCAGGGATGTTCCCCCTGAGGGACCTGGGAACAGCCTCTGGCACAGCCCTGGGCTAACACTTTCTGCCTCTCACCTGTGCCACAGGGCAACGATGTGCTGGAGGACGAGGACGCCTCTCCCACCCAGGAAGACGGTAAAAGGCCCTGGGGCGTTGCTGTCCCCTCACTTTCAGCTGTCACCACGAGTGGGAGGTGCTGTGCTGTCCCCAGCTCCCCTGCTGCCATCAGGGAGAGCCCTCGGGGGCTCTGTGGCACTGGAGTCAGGGAAACATCTGTCACAGTGGGGACACCCAGGGGGGCTGAACAGCAGTGGGTGGGGGGAGCCAGCCAGCCAGGAGGACCCCAGAGAGCTCAGTGTGGGACATGGAGCAGGCAATGGCTGGTGTGCAGGATCCAATGGTTTTTCCGACAGGCCAAATGGGAAAGAGGCTTCTCTCTCTGCGTGTTTTTTCCCTTGCCAAGGCCTTATCTCAAATCTCTGAAAATCTCCCCTGTAGAAATCAGTGTCTGGGCTGATTCCCATAGGAAGGGGCTGCAGAGCTGTTCCCTCTGGGATGCTTCCCTCACTTTCTTTGGCCTGTCCTCAACGTGCTTTTGCAAGTCAACACGTGCACATGGTGGGCACTTCTCGCCTCCTGCCTTGAGCCCAGATAGCCAAGGAAAGAGGTGGTCATCTCCATGCCAACTGCCCTGGATTGCTTTTGGGCAACAGGGAGGCCCACAGTGTGCCCCCTCCCACATTTTCAAGTCTCTTTTTAGCAAAAATACGACAAAACTATTTCCCCATCCAACCCAGATGCTCAGCCAAGCTGGAAAGCAGGAACACCCATGGAACACCCCTCCCCAGATCATGGCCTCTGAGCTGCAGAGAGGCTCGTGCTGATGGGGAGACTCAAGTATAACAAATAGGAACAACCAGAGGCTGTGGTGGACATCCATGGGCATCCCAACAACTCTGGGAGCAGGATGGCCTTTCTCCTTAGGACACAGTCCTGTGCCTGTACTCAGCAGGGCTACTGGCACATTTGGGAACATCCCTCCTGGGGTTTAGTCACCTGCATCTGATGGATGCAGGTAAGAACCTGGGGGCTGATCTCTTGTAGAAGCGATGCTAAGAAGCAGAGTTAACCTCCCTCATCCCCAAAAGCCTCCATCCCCCCTGCAAAAGCTTGGCTACGGCTTCTTTTGCCCCACGCATCCAGCTCCTGCCTCTTCCTGGCATCCAAGCAGCTCTCACTGCACCGCTGGTGCCGGAGAGGCTCCTGCAGGAAGTGATGGGTGCCACCACAGCCTGGCTGTGCCAGAGGGAAGGTTTGGCTGAACCCTGGGCAGGTTCATGCACGTGCCCGTGGCCGCATCGTCGCTGTTCCGCTGCCCTCCGATGCGGCTGGTGCGAGGAAAGGAGCAGCTCGGGCCGTGCCCGGGCGTTATTGTCCACTCTTCACCCGCTCCCACCCAGATGCATTGTTTCTATGTCATTTTTGGTTTCGAAAGAGGCTGGGGAGGGGAGAGGAAAAGCCCCAGAAATGCCACCCCCCCAGTGCTGAAAAGGCGACGTCGAGCCCCAGCGCGGCCGCGGCGTTAACTGCCTTAACTCCCTTCCAGGCCCGAGGACAGGCGCTTTCCTCGGTCTGAGGTGTGACAATAACAATGACATGGGCATCGCACACGTGAAAGCGCTGGACAATAAACTGTGCTCTGAGGCCTGCTTACCTGGTGAGTGGCCGTCTGCTGAACATGAACTTGGGGTGGGGGGGACAGTTCCACTCTTCCCTGCATCCCCCCAGCCCTTTGCATTCGTCCCTCCTCTCCCATCACCATCATTCCCACCATCCTGGCCGCTGCCATCCCTGCCAGGTTGTCCTCACTGCACCCCTCCACCCGTCCCTCTGTGGGGCTGAGCACCAGACACATCACCACCCATAGCTCAGGGTGATCTGTCTGGCCTGGGATGTCCCCAGGCAGCTGCAGACTTGCTTTGCTGGGATTCTCTGTCCCTTGGCCAGGGGGCTGCTGGCACCCCAGGAGGCACCAGTCCTCCTTAGGAAGGTGGTTGTGCAGCACAGCTGTAGCCTGGTACAGGCTTGTGGCAGGCACAGCACTATTTTGTGTTGGGATGTGATCCACAGGCAGTCCAGCTGTGCAGCAGGAGCTGCCTGCCTTGTCCTCCTCTTCCTCCAAGGTCAGGGAGATGGGGTGTGTCCATCAGGTCATCTTTTTACAGAGCCCCAACCTTCATCCATCTTTCCCATTTCTTCATGCTTTCTCCCCCATCCTCCTTCCACTTTTCTTTCCTCCCAGCCTCTCTCCATCCCTTTTTTTCTTCCTTCCCCCCAGGCTCCCCTGTCTGCGTGAAAGTTCATGTTCGCTCTGTGCCAACACGGTTTTCTCCACCCACGCTTGTGCCCCTTCCCTGCACAGAGTTGCCCAAAGGTGACAAATGTATTGAACACCCCTGGCCCCTGTGGGGAAGGGGGCAGTGTGCAGGGGACCCTGCCCAGCCCAGCAGGCTCTGCTTCCTCAGCCTGTGTGGGGAAAAGAGCCAAAAAGCCCAAACACCCTCCATGGGGGCTCTGTCAATACATTTGTGGACATGCTGAAAGCAACTCTGCCCCTGCCTTGCCTCTTCAGCTGACTTTGTGGCAGGTCCCAGACCTGCAGCAGGTACTGGAGAGCCAAAAGGGTGGGTGAAACCCACTGGAGGGAGGGGAAATCCTTTCTTCTCCCCTGCTCCTTTGGGAAAGCCTCTTCTCCTGCTGCCTTGCCTGTTCCTGGTGGTTTCTGTGCTGGAGAAACACGGCTGAGGCTCTTGGGGAGGAACAGGCACCTGCCACAAAAGCCCTGTGTCCCCTCCATCACCCTCTGTCAGCAGCTGCCTGAGTCCTGCTGGCCTGGGGGGGCTGGGGAGGGAGCTGGGGGTGTCCCAGCAGCACCTCTGCTTTGCTGGAGGGCCTGGCAAAGCATCCCTTGGCTGTGGCAGCAGCCAAAGCCATCCTTGACTGCATCCCTCTTGGTTGTGCTGGAGAGAGGATGAGGAAGGGGGAGCTTTGCAGCCCAGATGGCTCCAGCACAGGGTCAAATCCTTGCTCTGCTGTGACCTGGGCACTGGCCTTGTCCCCTCCCTGGGCTGGGGTGCAGGAGCTGGTCCCTGGGCTGAGCCCAGCCAAGGATACCCTCTCCATCCTTTGGCCACCACACCTGTCCGTGTGTCCAGCAGCTGGCAGCCCTCAGCATGAGCTGTGCTGCCTGAGAGGGGTGATCCAGCCTTGGCATTTGTGGGGAAAAGCAGAGGGCTGCCCCTCGTGCTGGGACCAGGGGCAGAGGGGGTGCAGAGTGAGGGCTTTGGGGCTGTCCATGGTCCCCTGGGAATGGCAGATATGATGTTCTCCATCCCTTTTCACTTGCTGTAGGATACAAGGCATTTTTCCACCTAATAGTGGACAGTGATCATTGTTTTCTGACTTCCCTTTTTGAGGAGTTGTACCAGTTTGTGGAGATCAGGCTGTTCCAGCAGTTCTTAACCAGGGTAATGTCCATTCCAGTAGGGATTGGAGACAAAGTGTCATATAAGACATCTGACATTTTGGTGCAGTTTTTGGTAGGGAGCAGTGGAAGTCACACTCTGCTCTATAGGTGAAGTTACAAATACATGGATTCAAGTGGTTACAAAGCTGTATCTTTGTGTCATCCACTGTTAAATTGTCTTAGACACACACCCCCTTATCCTGTGGATACTGGGATGGATTCAGGGTCATTATCAGGAGACATTTCGAAATGACAGACACAGTTCTGTGTGCAAACACACAGCTTAGGCTATCAAAATATTACTTTCACATAAAAACTGCTGTCATTCTCTCACCACACAGCTGTCTACCAGTGGTTTGCTGTGCATGTGTATGATTGTTCTTAAAAGCCCAGGCTCAGTGTCCCAATGGATCTAATGCTGTTCCTGCCACAAGGATTTGGTGCTTGGTATATACAGGAGCACTGTGTATTGCTAAGACAAACACTGTGACCTTACTAGTGATGAGGACATAAGAAAATTTGATTAAAGACCACCAGGACTGAAATGCCCTTTCAAATTTCAATGAATAGAAGTCCCTTTTCCCATTCAGTGATTATCCCAGCGGGACCAGAGTGTAACCACAACTGAGCTGGAGTACAGCTGTGTGCTGAAGACCCAGCTTTGAGCAATTCCCAGACCATCAGCCAGCTGGTCGTTAGCATTTGGATATTTTTGATATTTGAAGCTGATCACTGTGTGTTTCCAAAAGTGGATAAGGAAAACCTTAAGGGTTGATCTGTAGTGTTCAAATTATTAATGGTTGCACCCAATTGAGAAATCAGAATTTCAAGACTGATATTGTTCAATATTCCTATTTCAGTTTGGTAACACTCTCTGGTTTATCCAGGAAAACCACTCAGTAGAAGATGTACCTGTAAAAGATGAATATTTGGGTCTGATAGCAGAAACATTGGTCTGCATCTCTTTAAGGACTCGGATTAAGCAGTATTTGTTGTTGTTCAACCAATTTGACCTTGAAATGTTCAGAGGTGATTTTACAGGTTTTGGAGAATTTTTTGGAGAAGTTGTGGAGGGTATGCTGGGCACCCTTAAACCCTCTGGGGTACAGTCATCTTCTATATCATAAGGAGTTAAGATCATTATTGTGTCTTTAAATTTACAGTCCTTTAGGCTCATGGTGAGACAGATTGAGGGTGTTCCATTTTTTGTAGTTTTGTTTTGGCTGTAGCGTTCATAAATTTTCTCAGGGCTTGTACCCAGTTCCTGACAACCCCATTCACTGATTGTGGGGAAGGCAGTTGCCTCCTGGCCCTTGAGATCTGTGGTGTTGGAGAGTCTGCATCCAGGACAGTCTCCAAGCTGGTGACATTTGATAATGACGTTTTTGTCCTCTCTGTAATGGAAGAAGGCACGGGAGGTGGTTCCTCAAAGCTTCTTTTGAAATCTCTGCAGATTTCAATCTGGTGGGAAAGAGCTTTGGGAGGAGGCGAAAGTCCCCATCCCAGGGGTTTTAGGACAAGAGTTTTCACTAAAACCTATAGATCCATGTCCTTGTGTGGATCCTGCAGAGCACGAGCTGCAGGGGCTGTCCCCAGGGTTCAGAGCATCCTCTGGCCACAGCCTCTCTTGGGTGGCAGAAACAGCTTTGGAAAGAGAAAATGGGGAAAGGCATCTGCCAGAAAGGCTGGCACCGAGGTGGGGGGGCTGGGGAGCTGCTGTAGAAAACCTGAAATCCCCTGAGGGCTCTTGCTGTTTAAAGGCACAGCAGGGCCAGCCGGTTGGGTTTCACCAGGATGGGATTTGGGAGGTGGTCTGCCCAGGGCAGGTCTGCCAGCTGCTGACAGCAGGGGAGACCCCTCCAGCAGCACAGGGGGTGGGAGGTGGGTGGGCACAGGGCTGATACCCTGCCCCAGGGCCAGGCCACATCCTGCTGCCCCAGCCCTGCTCCTGGGCAGCCTCGCAAGGGTGCACTGAGCAGAGCTGGGTCTCTGCACTGGAGCACTGCAGTGACTTAGGCAATATCAAGCTCTTAATGGGATTTCCGTGTGCATGTACATGTGGTCCTGTTTAATTATCCATTCCCTTCGGGATCTGCAGACTTAACATGCCTTGCTCTCCAGCCTGAGCTCGCCATGAAAAGCCAGTTGAAATGGCAGCTGTCACCTCCCATAAATCAGCAGGCAGCAGGATTTTGTTGCTCCCCCTCTGAGAAAGCCTCAGCCCTTGGCCTTGGCATGCCCTCACACAGTCCCTCTGGCTCAGAGCTGCCCTGGCCATAGGGCTTAACCTCACTGGAGGGTGCAGCCAAGCTTAGGGGTGCACCCCCTTCCTAAGGGCACCACACAGCCTCTGATGGGTTTGGTGGTGGGACATGAGCCACGGGCCGAGCTCTGCCATCACCCTGCCCCAGCTGAAGGGTGCTGCCTGAACTGGGAGCCTGCAGAGGAGGCAGGGGGACCCAGCTTCCCCCGCACCACAAGCATGTCCACCCCTGGGTTCCCCTCGGCACCAAACCCCGGGAGGCTCCACGCATGGGGACCCCTCACCCTGTGCCTGGCAGCAGCTCCCCGGCCCCCTCCCAGCCCCGTTCGCAGGCAGTGAGACCCCCAGCCCCCCCGGTCACCCCGTTTTTGCTCGCTCGTGTGCATGACCCCGTGTCCCCGCGCCGCCTGCGCTCCCGCCTTCACCGTGTGCCTTCTGGTCTCTCCTGCCACGCAGCCGCCGTGCCGGACTCCTGCCCCATTAACATTGAGGAATAGGTGAGACCCTGAGACCCCCGGAGCTGCACCCGCCTCGTGCCCCGTCCCCCGGGGGGTTGGCTGGCTTGTCACCCGTTGCTGGTGGCCTCCTCACTGCCCAGGCCAGGGGGACATCCCTTCGTGCCTGGCCTGCAGCCCCACAGGGCTCCTGCATGTGGCCTCTTGATGGGCAGGGGGGGCACAGGTGACCCCCTTTGTTTGGGTTGTTGCTGCACTTCCTGTTTGGCCCTCAGCATTCCTGAGAAATTGGGGGTTTAAGGGGCTCCCCCAGCCTGGAGAGGTAAGTGCAGGCACCCCCCAGCCCTCACTGCAGCCAAAACCCAACTCGAGGCTGCGCAGGTGGGTGTTACTTTGGGAGAATAAATTATATCCCCATGGAAAAATGAGCCAAGTGCTTTGGGAGTCCCTCACTGCCATTTTCTCCCCCCAGGCCCAGAGGCAGCCAACAACAACGTGGGGCTGCAGCAGACCTGGCCCCGCCGCCCCCCCAGCCCCTGGGACCTGGAGCAGGCAGCGGCCGCCCTGCCCGTGTGAGGGCTCAGCCTCGGTGGGGGCACAGACCCCCCTGCCCACCCAGAGGGACCCTGGTGTCTGGGCACCATGGGCATCACCACCTCCACCCCTCGGCTGTACCAGGACTGATTCTCAAAAGAAAAGACGGCAACCTTGACTTTTCCATGGAGACTGAAAGCCATGTCACTTTGGAGCCCCCCACTAGCACCTTCCCATTCTCTGGCCCTAACGGGGATGGGCTGGGGTCCCCTCCTGCCTCCCCCGGTCATCTTACACCCCCAGGCTCCTCTCCTCCGAAGTGTGGAGCAGATGGGACAGGGTCACCTCTCCAGCGGGGTTCTGGGATGTGGGTGGGTGGGGACAACGGGAGGATGATGTTCAGGGGTGTGGGTTCAAGGATGAGTGTTGGGGTTGGCATCCTTGGTGCATGAGCTGGTGACTGTCATGGGGGGCCGGCCCCCCCCATGTTTGCTGGCCCCTGCCCTGCCATGTGCTGTCCCCATGCCATGGGATGTCCCCATCCTGCACTGGCAGTAATGGTGCCCCCACAGCTCCCCCTCCCTCTGCTCTGCTCCTGAGCAGCACCTGGGCTCCTAGGCCTGGCCCCGAGGTTGCTTTTCCCGAGGACATGGAGCAGGATGGTAGGGGTGGCCAGGAGACCTGGTACCGCCCCCAGCCCGGTCATCAGCCCCTGGGGCATTGATAATTTACCCTCTCTGTCTTCCGCCCTGCTGTGAGCTCAGGGCTCTGGGCTGCGCCCTCTCTCTGGAACAAGTGCCAAAAGTGTCACCCCCGTCCCACCCGTCCTGCCCACCCCATAACACTTCGTAGCAAGGGGTGGGTGAGGGTGTGGGAGCTGCCTCCCATCTCCGTCCCCATCCCTCTGGCCAGCATTGGGCTGATGGCATAAGTGGATTTTGCTCCAAGGGCAGACACACAGGCATAGCAAAGGAGGAGTGATAAAGCCACAGACCTTGGGGGTCTGGTGGGCCAGAGAGCATCAGGGACAGTCAGGAATCAATTGGAGGAGCATCAGACCTTGCATCCCAATCTACTGGGCTCTGGAGCTGTTTGGGGTAGCCCAGGGTGGGAAGCTGAGCCTCCCTTTCCCTCACCTGGTTTTGTCACACAAAGGCCACCTCCTCTTTGCAGGACACAGCTGTGTTTCAGAGCCATCTTAGTACAGAGATGTTTGTGTGCTGAAAACAACATCCCTGGAGGGGGTGTGTGTGTGGAAAGCAGGTTCTCAGTGCCATCCCCCCAGCAGAGCACAGGCTGTGCTGATGATGGCTGTGGCTCCTAAAGAGGGATGAAGCCCTTTTAGGAGCTGTGGGGGTGTTTTCCCTGCCTGGCTCACAGCCAGGGCCATGGTAGCTGCTTGCTCTGTGGCCCCAGTGTGGATCCTGCCAGGGGTGGGTTTGGAGCTGGCCATCCCACTGCTCTCTCCTCTGGGCTGGCTGTGTCTCCTCTAAGCTCAACAGCTCCCAAATTCCTCCCTGGGAAGCCGTGGCTGAGTGCTTGATGTGAGGGGATGACATCTCCCAAACGCCATCCTGTGGCATTCGAGCTGGGAGCTGCAAGCAGCGAGGGGGGCTGGAGTGGTGGGGACCAGACTTGGGCCCCGTTTGGGGACGTGCTGGGTGTCCCGGCCCCAGGGAACCACAGCACCACTCGGGGAGAGCTTTGGAGGCTCACCATCCTGCTAAGCTGAGAAAATCACAGCAGCCAACTCTTCCCTAAGTCTCCAGCATGAACAGGGGAGGGAAAATCGGGCTGATGCTCCAAGGGCACCTTGTCTACCAAAGCCCAACCTTCCTCATGGTTTCAAAGGGGGCAAGGACAGCTGGCCGTGCAACGGTGCTTGTGGCTGCCAGCAGAACAAGGAGGACTTAGGAGCGACCATGAGGGTTTTCTGGCTTCTCTTAGCGGTGTCCCCAAGGCTGCAGGAGCGGCCAGGCAAGCTCATGGGATGGCCGCAGACCCGGGGTGGCTGCGGGAGGGCGCTGCCCCTCGCTCAGAGCCACCGCGGCTGCGATGGAGAGGAGCCAGGAGGATGCTGTGGCCGAGCAGTGCTGCTGCCTGGCTGTGAGCAAAGAATCCATCCTCTGGGTGGCACAGGAGAGACGGGATTTGGGCATGGGTGACACCAGTGCCTCCCTCGGCCACCCAGAAGGGATAAGGGGCAGGCAGGAGCTGCCGGCAGAGCGTGGGGTGAAAGGTGACAGCCCCTTGTCTCACGGGGCAGCCCCTTGTTCCAGTGACCCACGTGTCAGGGATTTAAGGAAGGAAACCAGATTGCTGCTTATGATTTTGCTTTGAGCATGTTCTGGATTTTAAGAGTATGTTTAATAAAGGGTATCTTATGTCGACAAAGTGTCCAGAGTCATTTTGTGGTTGCAGGGTGAGGGCAGTTGGGGTTTGGGGGATATAGTGTGTAAAAATCCTTTTTGGCTGGGCTCCACTCATCTGTCACCCTGGTGCCTTCTCCAAAACAGCCCAGCTGATTCAAATGTCCTAAAGCACTTCCCAAGGTCCCTTCCAACCTGCATTCCCAACTATCCTAAATCCTGCCAGTATGGAGAAAGGGCAATGCAAACTCAACCTCTGCAGGAAGAGCCTGGCCTGGGGTAGAGGCATCTTCCTGGGATGCGGTGTGGGTGGGATGAGGACACCCTGAGGGAACTTTACCTGGGGAAGAAGAGAAGCAACAAAGAGCTGGGAGCTCATGTAGGAGAAATCCCTCCAGGGGTGGGGAAGAAAATGTGTGCTGGGAGCTGAAGTCTTGAAGGGGAGGAGTGCTATAAGGGAGGTTATAATTTGGGTTTAGTAGAAGGGGCTGATGATGGTGGGGAGATTAAGCTTGCAGCTGAATCAGAGCTGAAATCAGAATCAGTCAGATTGGGAAACACCTCTGAGATCATCGAGTCCAACCCATGACGGAACAAGCTGGGGGAGAATGGCTTGCAGATGGGCAGATCCTTCAAAGGGATCTCTCCCTGGCCTCTGTTAAAGCTCTTGAAACAGCAGTTAGGGGGCAGAGATTTCTTAGAGAAGCCCGTGGCTGTAATTTTTTTAAATTAAATAAAGGCAGAATCCATCCTTTATTTTTGGAGTCTGCCAACCCCCCTTAGCTTTGCCCTCATCGCTGTGGGTGCATCAGGAGCAAGAAATAGAGTGGGGGAATAGGTAGGAAGAAAAGGGTTTGGGTTTCCCCTGGAGGGGCAGGACCCAAGTTTTCATAGAATCATGAATGGTTTGGATTGGAAGGGACATTAAAGATCATCCCAAGTTCCAACCCCCCCACCCCACAGCCAAGGACACCTTCCACTATCCCAGGTTGTTCCAAACCCCATCCAACGTGGCCTTGAACTGTTCCAGGGATGAGGCATCCACAGCTCCCCTGAGCAACCTGTTCCACCACCCTCACGATAATTTCCTCCTACAATCCACACTAAACCTACAGTTTTTCCGTTTGAAGCCATTGTCCTCTTTAC
>VYXF01005528.1:773866-787866 GCA_013397295.1 Polioptila caerulea | reverse complement strand
GGGATGCGGCGGGGTCGGGAGGGCGGTGGGATGGGGAGGCGCCGTCAGGGGCGGTGGGTCTGCGCGGGCAGCGGCTCTGGTTACGCGCCCTCCCTGGCGCTCTCTCCTGGCCCGAACACTCGGGATTTCGGGGTTTACACATCCCCGACACAGGACTCCCCAAAGTCTGAAGCTGCCAGCTTGCTCTGAGGGTGTGTTTGGGGTGGGATCCCACCAGTTCCTCCAAGCCATCCCTGAGTTGTTTCTGGGTAACGCGGGAAGGTAAAAGGAGAAATAGCATCAAACCGAGAGAAGGTGGCTGCGAGGGGGAAGACTTTAAAGTATTTTGTCCTGGTGTGAAATGCTGAGAGTTAGTCCTGTGACTGCCAGGTACCCAGAGATGTGTGTTCCCAAGAAACACCCTCACTTTGTGGGATGGCAGGGCTGGATTTTGGTTGTTTGAGGGATTTTTTTTCTAATTCTTTGTTCAGCCAGGAGCTTGCTGGGCAGCAGGTCAGTGGGTGACACTGAGGTGAAGGTGTTTGAGGGAATTTCCCCGAGGTTCAAGGGTGCTAAAGCCCCTTGGGGCCGACACTGCAGGTCCCTTGCACAGCGCACCAGGGATGGGTCTCATCCAGCAGCTCCAGGAGCACCCAGGGTGGCCCTGCCTGGCTGTCAGAGAGAGGCTGCACCTTGGGGAACCTCACGCCTGTCCCTGTTGTTATTGCAGGATCTGCCCCATCCCCTCCCTCCCCTTCCCGTGCAGCCCGGGAGGCGCTGAGGGAGGCATGGCGTGGCCGAGCCGAGCGCTGAAAGCCAAGGGCAAGTTGAAGGGCGTGGAGGAAGACCTGGATGACAGCCTGCCAGACCTCATGTGGCTGAGGGACTTCACAGTGGCCCAGACTGGCCTGCCCCAGTTATACTCTGGCTCAGACCCCCAGGACTGTTACACCATGAGTGAGAGTCTGTTCAGCCTGGTTGATTTTGAGTCCCCATGCTCACCCCTGGCTGCTGACCCGGCCTGCAAGGGCACACGCCACACTCCCTGCACTCCTGTCTCCTCCTCCACCTCCTCCACCATGCACCATGACGTGGCTGTGCCCCCTCATCTCGCAGGGGACATCGACTACAAGACCAACCCTCATGTCAAGCCACCCTACTCCTACGCCACCCTCATCTGCATGGCCATGGAAGCCAGCAATAAACCCAAAATCACCCTCTCTGCCATCTACAAGTGGATTACTGACAACTTCTGCTACTTCCGACACGCTGATCCCACCTGGCAGGTAGGAGAGGAGGAGCCTTGGCCACTCTCCCTGCAGGGCTGAGCGGGGCTTTCTGCAGCCTCCACCCTGCAGGATGAGATCCTGTGGGGATGCTGGATCCCACTGGGAAAAGAGTGACACCAGCCACCAGTGGGGAAGGGCTGGAATGGGAAAGAACTTGGCTGGGCACAAATGCCACTGCCACGTGGGTGGCAGAGGGAAGGGGCCATTCTGGGGGAGAGCCCAGAGCCATTCTGGGAGCAGGGAGGTACTCGTGGGGCTCCTGGTACCTGAGACTTCTCTTGCCTTCAGGGCAAAGGCGTCTCAGTCCCTACATTTCTGGAGTTCTCATGGGGCCCTGAGTACCTCAGGGTTGAGCACACATGGAGAAGTTGCCAGGTCGAGCATCCCTGGGTGCTGAAAACCAGGCACAAGAGAGGGATGGAGATGCCACTGGTTGGACAAGTCTCTCACTGGGAAGGTTCTGAGCAGAAATGCTGCTGCTTTCCAAGCAGGGCAGAGCACTGGAGGCTCCATCACTGGGATGAGCTGGTGAGAGCTGCAGAGGGAAGCCCAAGAGTAGTTAACTTGGGCTGCTGTCCCCAGTGGGAAGAGGACAGCCCCCAGGCTCACCAGCTTTGGGGACAGCCTGAAGCCCAGGGGCTTTTCCCAGCCACCTTAGCTCACTGCCCTCCTCTGTCACACGAGGAGACCCCTGGCTTATGAGGTTTTCTAGGGTAGGGCAGGGCTGGAGGGCCCTGGGAGGCTCATCCCTCCACTGGGGTTATTCCCATCCCAAATCCACAGTGTGCCACTAATGCTGATGGCAGCGCCCATCCAAGCAGGGCTGGAGAACCCCACTGCAAAGCCCAGGCATTGCCCACCTTCTCTCCAGGCAGGTGGGTCTGCAGTGGCTCTTGAAGCCCATCATGGGGAAGGGAACCTTTCCTGGTCTCCTCCAGGGCCACCTTGGTCCCCCTTTTACACTCAGGGGACCCATGAAAGTGATTTGGAAGCAGGAGCTGGGTGCCAGCAGGTTGACTTTCTCCTGCACACTTCATGGCTGGGCATTCACAACGTTTTTAATTAAATGTGTTCATTAAAAAAAGAAAGAAGGTTTTCAATCCCTCTCTGCAGAGATGCAGGGGGTACCCTGAACCGTTGCAGGCAGGAATGATAAATATGTTGACCGGCTGAGTAATAATTCAGCCTGGGCTGAGTAAAGTTTGGGATGGGGAGGAGAGATGGGCAGCAGAGAATTCAGCTTTCAAGTCTCTGATCCTTGTAAAATTTCATTACACAGTAAAATTGCAGTTACCACAGCCTGGATTGTGTGGGGGAATATCCGTGTTACTGCTTCTTCTTTGTATCTTTTTTTTTTTATTCCCCCTTTCTTTTTTTTTTTAAATCTTTTGTTTATTTTCACTTCTTTTTTTCTTCCTTTCTTTTTTTTTTTCCTTTTCTTTCTTGTTGAGGCTGTGTTCTCATCCCCTATGCTGATTCCCGTACGTGAAGACAGCCTGGAAAGGTCATGCCACCCATAGTCTGGGGGGGAGATGGATATATTCCTGTGGGAGCTGAGTGCTTTGGAGAGGAGCCAACAAATGCAAGGAGCTTCAGCCCAGAGGAGGGTTTTGTTGTGTGTGTGTGTGTGTGTGTGCACATGTTTTTCAACAGCTCTAAGCAATTGAGCCTTGTTTTTCCTATTTGGCACTACGGATTATGGATGAATAAGCATAAAGATATCCAGGCAACATTAAAAAAAAAAAAACACCTCTACCATATCCAATCTCTTACTACAGTCCTGGCTTTGTGGAGTCCAGTGCTGGGTTATTTGCCCAATAACTGAGTTTCCTTTCTGATTATTCACATTCAGGGTTTCAGAACAGCTTGATGGGAGCAGAAGCTCCTCCTTTTCTTCCCTCCCCACCTTTTTTTCCCCTCAGTTTATCTGAGCAGTGGCTGATGAAGATGCAGTGATTTCACACTGAGCTTCCCTGGGCCAAGAAGCACCTCTGGGGACGCACAGGGTGGAACAGCCCACGTGTCTCTCCGTGTTCTCCTGGCTGATTTGTGCCAGCCTGGCTGGGGGAAGGCATGGTGCCTATGTTTTGTCCAAATATTTTGCTCTCAAGGCTAACAATAGACACAGTGGAACTGGGGGATGCCTGCAGGGCCCTGATAGCCATCCCCCCACAATGCTGCCATGTGTTACCCCTTGTAAAGAGGCCAGGACCACTGGGTGTAGAGATCCACCTCTTCCTCCCTGGCATGAAGGATGATCCAACATCCTCCAGCCTAGCTCCATGCCTAGAGCAATTCAAGCCAGTTCTTCCAGTGCTCTGCATGATCCAAGGCCATGGCTCCAATTTCCAGCCAAGAAGAGCTGCCCTAGAGCTTCCCATTGGGTGGCAAGTTCTAACTTGAATCCCTTGGCTCCTGCCACCTTTGGCTGGATGAGACAGGAGGAAGGAAAACTGCTGGAGACTCAGGGGTGAAAACTCAGGGCTTTGAGGGACTTTCTGCTGGGCATACAGCCTTGGTTGTCTGGATGTTGCTAGTTCTGCTTTGTTTCCCCAAGGGTCCTTGCTGAAAACCTCGACCAGCCTACCCAGGCAGGTAGGTCCTGCAGCAGCAGACAAGCATTCAGCCATTCATCCTTGGTTTCTTTCTCTTTTGGCTCCAGAACTCCATCCGGCACAACCTCTCCTTGAACAAGTCCTTCATCAAGGTGCCTCGGGAGAAAGACGAGCCAGGGAAAGGGGGATTTTGGAAGCTGGACCCCTACTATGCCAACCGGCTCAAGTACGGGACTTACAAAAAGCGGAGGATGTCTCCGGTGCAGATCCACCCGGCCTTCTCCGGGAGAGTGCAGAAAGAAGCACGGCACGTTGGCAGCCCGGCCACCTCCTCCTGCAGCTCCAGCAGCGTCCTCGAGGCCAACGTGGCATCACAGCAGCTGCTCAAAGAGTTTGAGGAGACCACCAGCAGCCAGAGTTGGAACGCAGTGGGTACCAAAGCGGGGCAGAAGCGCAAGCAGCCCTCGCCCCTGCCCACGGCCAAGGCGTCCCGGCTGCCCAGCTCGGCCCTGATGACCCAGGAGGAGCAGACTGAGCTGGGATCACTGAAAGGTGTCTTTGACTGGGAAACTGTCTTTAACACCAACCCCAACGGAGACTTCTCCAGCCTGGTGGATATGGAGCTGCCACCTTCCATCAACCCTGTCACATGCGACCTGGAGTGGACAGGACAAGGGCAACACGTGGAGTGTCCCCAAGGGCAGGAACAAGTCGTCACTGAATCCAACCAGTACAGCCTGGACTTTAATGAAACCCTCATGGCCACGACTTTCTTGGAGCATCCCTGGGATGAAGGGACAAGCGATTACCTCTCCAACTGTGTCAACATTGACCAGGTGTTTGAAGACATCGATGCCTCTTTGCTGGCAGATGTCATCAACCTGAGCAGTCTGGCACGCCTCTTGTAAGGCTTTGGTAGGATGCTCTCCCCAAGCTGGGACTTACAAGGGACAAGATTTCCTAGAGATGCCCATGGTGACTTTTACCAGCTTCATTGTAAGTTTATTCCCAGAAACACCAGGGAAAAAATCCCACCACTCCAGGAACTGCCTGCTGTGTCTCTCCAAAGGACACCTCAGAAGTCTCTAGTTTTCTCAAGAGAAGAAAGTTAACACTACTTATTTTTTAAATTTTACTTTTAAAAAAGAAATGTGAATTACAATGGGCTCTTTTCCATCAGGGCTAAAATTACCTGCGAAATCCCATCTAAGACATGAGATTCCTGGTGGCTTAGGATTTGATAGACAAAAGTGCAATTTCCACACCTCTTTGTCTCTCTGTTTCTCTCTGTCTTTCCTTTCTCTGTCTCAGTGCAGTTGGTAGGTACAGTGTGATAATTAGCTGGTAAGAAAATACAGGTCCCTTCTGGATTCTCCAGGTTCAACATCCCAGCTGATTTGTGCCTAGGGAAGAAGAAAAGGTTTATAAACTCAGCAAGTGTGCCTCTTTAGATGTTTTTATATAATCTATTATATATTATATATTCAAAGAAATCTATATTTTTTAGCACTAGAATTTCTTAAGGGGGGAGGGGAACACTGGAAATGCAGTTTGAGAGTTGTTTTATATTTTCACTGTTTAAAGGTGTTTTGTTCACTGTTCTGCAAAACAAGACCACAGAAGGGAGGACTCCTGTACCAACAGGTTTTGTGAAGAATCCAGGAATTGGCCCTGGCAGGAGAGGAGCAGCAGGGACCGGGATGCTCCCAAAACCAACTTTTGTATTTTTTGTACCCGAAACCCTCGCTGCAGTTGCCAAAGGGTCTGGAGCACCATGAACCCTCTCTTTCACCCTCTGACATAGCCCCACTCTGCTTTTTTGGTCTGAGACTGTAGCTCTTCACTTCTCCAGCTCATCCATCAGGCTCTGAGTGCAAGGAAAACCCCATGGCCTGGCCCTCAGCTGGTGGCGATGGAGCCACTCCACACTGAATGCTCCCAGGTGGGACTGAGGAGGGAAGGAATCCACATTCAGGCTCCATCCAGGAGCTCAGGCCAAAGACTGTGCATGCAACAGGCTCTGGGGACAGCAGTGGACATGAAGTCCCATCCAGCCGGGAGAGACTTCGGGATTGACACAAAGAGAAGCTTTGGCCCTTTGGCTCGGTGTGCAGTGAGGGCGTGGCAGGGTCGGTGCAAGGGAACTCAGAAATATTTTGGGAGCGGGGTCAAACTCTGCTGAAACTTGACTTGAAGCTCTCAAGAACCAGATTCTTTGCCTCTGCTTTGCTGTAGGCTGTGGGAGGTAGAGCAGCCATTAGGTAGGAGCAAGTAGAAGCTGGAATTTTAGTGGTGTGTCTTAGACTTGGCAAAAGAAATGGAGGATTGTAATTAGATTCTGTTTTGGTTACAAAAGCACTTAGGAGGGGCTTTGGGGTCTGTGTAGTTGTTTGTATTGACATTGTTTCTTTTTACTTGCTGTTTTTCTTCTGTTTTCCTGCTTTGGGGATTGTGTTGGAGAACTACAGAGATACTTGTGCAATTTAACTTTTTTTCATGCAAAGTTATTTACAAATTAAAAAAAAAATAATAATAAAGCAAAAAAAAAAAAAAAAAAAAAAAAAAAAAAAAAAAAAAAGAGAAGAAAAAACCCCTTTTGCCTTCTTGTTTCCTTTCCCCAGCCCTGTTTGTAAACCCAGTCCCAGGACAGGGGAGCTGTCACCCACTTGCACAACTGTGCAAATTCCCTGTGGGGAAACTGAGGCACAAACCACCCTCAGTGAGACAAGGGTTACACACACAAGGTTGACCATGCCTGCTGTCCTGAGCCCTGGCAGCTGCTCCAACCCTGGGAACAGCCTTCCCTGGCCCTGCAGGGAGCTCCTGGGGCTGACAGGTCCCTCTCCTTGTGCCGTGTCTCCAGCTGGCCCTGTCGATGCTCCAAGATGCCCAAGTGGCTTCAGAGCCCTTTTGGGTACAGGGTGGGGAGAGGAGCTGCACAGAGATCCCTCTCCAGACCCTGCCTGGGGCTGCTCCAGCCTGGTGCTTTGGGTGCACCCACTCCTGCATGTCCCAGCCCTTTTGCCCTGAGGACACAGCCCCAGCCTTCCCCCGGGGAGCACATGAGGAGCACCCTATCAGCTCCCCAGTGATCCTCCAGATCCCCTCGGCACCAGGCACTCCAGCAGCCAGTCCCAGAGCTGCTACAGCTGCTCCCAATCCAGCCAATCTCAACCCAAAATAAGTCCTGGGCTCAGGACAGACACCTGCCTTGGTCTGCATGTGCTTTGTGCTGGGAGGGCAGGATGCTGACCTTGGGGAAAAGCAGGGTTATCCCTGGGGGAACAGCTTGGATATGTCTGAGGGGGGAACTTAAAGGCAGATCTGAGCTTTCCTTTCAGCTTTGGGATATTGGGGGCCATGAATACCAGAAGGCATTAAGGAATTCCTTGTCCTGGCTTCTCCTTCTCTCAGCTCCTTGTTGGAAGCACTGGAAGAGCTGCTCCCTTTTCCCCTGCCCCAGGACTGGTGGCACTTCCCCTGCCCCTCAGACCACTTCTTTTTAATTTGTTTTGCTAGGCACAAACACGTAGTACTGTTTTCAAACCCCCTGGAAAAGAGAAGCCTCCAGCATCCCCACCCTGCCAGGGGCCTGAAAAAACAACCTTGCCAGGAAAAAATATTCCAGCCTGCCGGAGCCAGTCGAGGGGTTTAAAGTGAGAAAGGGTGAATATAAAGGAGGCACCAGGCGAGGTCTGAAACAACCCAGTTTTGTTCAGCAGCTGAAAGCAACCAAACCGACTTGGACGTGAGTTTTCCTTTATTTCAGCGAGATAGTTTGGAGGGGGGGATGTTTTTCCGAGCGGCAGCCAGGAGGTGCAGAAGCTGGGGGTGCTGTGAGCGGTGGCATCGCCTCCCCTGGGCGCGGGACAGAGCCCGGCTGTGCTCGGTGCCAGGAGGGAGGTCAGGACCCGGCAGCCGCCGACCTGCCCGGGCTTGCCGGTGGCAGCGGGGCTGCAGCCGGGGCTGGGGCTGGTCCAGCCCCGCGTTGTGCCCCGGCTCGCCCGGCACAGGGGCAGTGGAGGGTTGGGGACACCGCGCTGGCAGTGTCCCCCCTGCTACCAGCAATGAACCCCAGCCCAGAGCTGGGGTGTCCACCAGCACCCACCAAAGAGGATCCGGGAAGAAACCAGCCTCAAAAAAAGTCTCTGCAAGCTCAGCTCGCTGCCCTAGTGAGGTCGTTCCCCGGCTGGTTATTAAGCACATGGCAATTATTCCTTTATTATTTATTTCTGCTATTTCCCTAGCCGTCCCCTCATCCATCATCCCTCCCTGATGGGCAAACATTGACACCTCAAACCAATCTCCCGTTCACAGAGGGAGAAAAAAAATATACACATAAGCCCTTCTTTTCTCTCCCTTTCTTGCCGTGTCTTTCTTTTCCCTCCATTGAGTGTGGGGCTGGCATGGAGCCATTCTGGCAACAGCCGGCTTTCACTTGCTAATCATCCTAAATATTGAAAATCAACCCTAGAATAAACAGCTCAAAGATTGGGGCCATCTCTGCTCTGTTTGGAAATGCTAATCTCGCTGCCTTTTGTTTTCCTTGTGTGGATTTGGTGCCTTGAATTTGGAAGAGGTCACAGCTCATGGGTTCTCTCTTCATCCCCAGATTTCTAAAAATTTTTTCCCCCTCTCATCGTAAAAAATTCAGCCCATTTTAACATCCTAGGCTGGGATGGCTGGAGTGGTGAAGGGGGGAGAAGGGGGAAATAGGATGGAGGAGGGTAGGGAATGGACTTGCCTTGCATAGCAATGAATGAACCTCCAAAGTTTGGGAAAAACCAGGTTCCCAAACACGCATCCAGGAATTCACATGGATGTGAAATCTCTTGGAAACCAGGGAGATCTGCTTGGTACAGCAGGTCCCTGGTGAGGATGGGATAGGGATGGTATTGGAGCATCCCTATGCTCCACACAAGGCAGGGCTTGGGGACACCTCCGGGTCTCGCTGCTCTGTGATGCTGATTTTTTGAGTGTTTTATACCTGATGGGCTGGAGGTGCCGCAGCAAACTCCAGACAGGCTGTGCTGAGCCCCACGACTGGATTCGGATGGTTTTGCCGGGAGGGACCTGGCTGGATGCAAACACATCTCTGCGGGGCTGCAGGGGCGCCGGGGGAGGTGGATTTGGGAACAGAGAGGGGGGCAAAGCCCCTGTCCTGCTTTTCCAGCAGTGACCTTGCACTGCCAGCAGAGCCCAGCGGGACCTGTAGCACTCACACAGCCCGGGTGACTCTCAGCACCCTGATGGGGACACTGAGACAGGGCGGATGCGGGTCAGAACCTGTTTATCTGGGCAGAACTTTGGGAGCACGTCTGCAGCTATTTCAGCCCTGTTCTTGCGCGGTGTGCGGGGCGCTGCACCCTCTGGCACGGGGGAGCACATCCAGCAAAATTCCCCTCGGGTGTCCACGTCCCTGTGCGCCCCAGGGAGCCCCGGGACGGGTCAGTGGCCGTTGCCAGTGGCTGTTCCCGGCTGGCACAATGTCCCGGCAGGCCGGGGCTTGCCCTGCGGCGGGGAGGGGGGCAGTGCCGGCGGCTACAATGCAACAGCCCCTGCGTAAGAGCCGTCACATGGACACGCTCGGCTGCCCCTTCCTCCTCCTCCTCATCCTCAGCCCCACCGCCCCCTCCATGCATGCCCGGGAAGGGGGGGGGCTGCAGCCCCACAGGGTTCCTGCTCCTCCAGCCCGGCTCATGCCGTGGAAAGGGGTCCCTGTGGGCATGGGGGGGACACATCCAAGCCCCCAGTGGAGAGGTTGAGCTGCCGGAGCCGTGCCAGCATCGCCTCCTTCTTTGGGAAACCACGTCATGCCAAGGTCGAAACTTGGCCGGTTTGCAAACAAGCACTGGGGCCACGGGGATTTCTTTACAAAGGCTGCTTTTGCAGGTGATTTATTTCCAGGTTTGGAGCGTTAGGACCATCCCATGTCTTGAGATTGTGAGGGGTTTTTTTTCACTGCTATCATGACAGTGAGAAAATGGCTTTGGAAATCCAAAGCAAACACATTCCATTGGTGTCTGAATCCTTGGGATGGGTCTCAAACCCCTCAAAAAGAGTGGAAACAGGGGCAGGCTGCAGGCTGTGCACTCCTTGGACTCAGCTCTCCTATGGGTGCTGCTGTGGGCAGAGCCAGGCATTTGGGGAATGGCCCAATTTGGAGCAGTGAGGGCCAAATATCCGGGGCTTACAGATGGGGCCAGTCAGGATGAGCAGTGGCAGGTGTGGATCCTTTAAAGAGATACTCCTGTGCACAGGGACCACTGGGCTGGAGGCTGGCACAGGCAGCAGGAGGGCTCAGGGCATTACGAGAGGCGGGTGTTGACCTAGAAATCGCAAAGAATTTGGCCTGGCACCATGCTGGCGGGCAACGTGCCAGCCTGGCAGCCGAGGGAAGCACGGCTCTGCTCCAGAACCGTTGCTCCTTATCCCCATGCCGGGCTGGGAGAGGTGAGTGCTGCCTGCCCCAAGAGCTCTGGGAGCATTTGGGGCTCGCTGGTGTCAAGGGGCCCATGGGATTCTCATTGCTCCTACCACAGGTACCAGGTATTGCTTGTTTGGGGAGCCCATGCTCCCACCTGGTATCAGTGCCAATTCTCAGCTAGGGAACGGGAGGGAGCAGCCTGGCTGGGGGGAGTAATGCTCCATCCTGGCAGCTTTCGGTAACGAGACACATTAACAGGCAGGAATGTGCAAACATCCAAAGGTCGGAGCTGTGCAAGGCGGCTGTGGTGGCTGCAGTCCCTGGGAGGGCAGTAGATGGAGGCAGGACCCCCTTGTCCTGCTGCAGGCTGACAGGGATGACTGAGGAGAGTCCCCTCTGAAGGGGGCTCGTTGGACCTGCACCCCACAGCAGAGCCCATGGCCTCACCGGGCAGCTTCTTGCCATCCCTGAGTGAATTCCTGCCAGGGGGATGAGGCCAGCTGCAGCCCTGCATGGCCTCCCCGTTCCTGTCAAGTGGGGAATGTGTGCCCAGCACCAACCCGCAGGGCAAACACCCCCCTTCCTTCCCCAGCAACGTTGTGCAGGAAGAAAATGAGCATCATNTTGACCTAGAAATCGCAAAGAATTTGGCCTGGCACCATGCTGGCGGGCAACGTGCCAGCCTGGCAGCCGAGGGAAGCACGGCTCTGCTCCAGAACCGTTGCTCCTTATCCCCATGCCGGGCTGGGAGAGGTGAGTGCTGCCTGCCCCAGGAGCTCTGGGAGCATTTGGGGCTGGCTGGTGTCAAGGGGAGGCTTTCTCATTGCTCCTACCACAGGTACCAGGTATTGCTTCTTTGGGGAGCCCACGCTCCCACTTGGTATCAGTGCCAATTCTCAGCTAGGGAACGGGAGGGAGCAGCCTGGCAAGTGTTGGGGGGAGTAATGCTCCATCCTGGCAGCTTTCGGTAACGAGACACATTAACAGGCAGGAATGTGCAAACATCCAAAGGTCGGAGCTGTGCAAGGCGGCTGTGGTGGCTGCAGTCCCTGGGAGGGCAGTAGATGGAGGCAGGACCCCCTTGTCCTGCTGCAGGCTGACAGGGATGACTGAGGAGAGTCCCCTCTGAAGGGGGCTCGTTGGACCTGCACCCCACAGCAGAGCCCATGGCCTCACCGGGCAGCTTCTTGCCATCCCTGAGTGAATTCCTGCCAGGGGGATGAGGCCAGCTGCAGCCCTGCATGGCCTCCCCGTTCCTGTCAAGTGGGGAATGTGTGCCCAGCACCAACCCGCAGGGCAAACACCCCCCTTCCTTCCCCAGCAACGTTGTGCAGGAAGAAAATGAGCATCATCCCCCAGGCCGGCCCCAGCTCACAAAACACAGTGCCCTGGAGATGCCCTGTGCCCTGGACCAAGGCTCCTGCTACGTGTACACACATCCCACCCATCCCAAACCTATCTGGGAACCTCCTGCTCCAGGGAGCCTCTGCCATGTGCTGGGTGGCACTTGCTGGTCCCCAGTATGTGCCAGCTCCTTGGTGGCCCAAGGGGCTTGCCCAGCACAGGGGGTCTCTACCCTGCTCCCCGCGCTCTGGCAGAGCACTGAGTAAACTGTGATGAGGGGAACCTCGTTAATCCTGGGCTTTCATTTACAAAAAGCCATTTAGAACTGGCTCTGCAGGCAGTTATCAGAGCACAGGGGAGGTTTTCCCAGCAGGACCTTAATTCCCTCCACAAATAAAGCCAGAGGGAAGGAGATCACAGCCTGGATCTGTGATAGTTGAAGGCTCGGGGGGGCTTCTGGGGCCAGCCTTGAAGGGGCTGAGTGCCTTGTGTGCCTTCCTTCAAGGAGCAGGGAGGGCTGTTTAGGGATTTCCCTGCTAGGCTCTGCTTCAGGACAATTCCAGCCATGCCACATCCTTCCCTGGAGCAGCAGCGCTGGCATGGCCCTGCTCAGGGCCACACAGGAATGGCTGGGAAGCTGCTGAAGGCCAAGTGCCAGCCCTTGTCCCACACGGACCTTGGCAAGTGTGAGCAGTGCACATCCCTGTGGCACATTGCAGTGCTCTGGACCCAGGTTAGCATCAAAGTGAAGTCAGAAAGGCTCGAGCGTTACCAGGGAGGCAAAGTCCTGTGGTGGATTCGGTTCCTGTCTCGTCCCTTCAAGTTCATGGACACATAACAGCCAAGGGAACGTGCCTGGGTGCATCCCACACCCTGTCTGTGCACACTCACTCCCTCTCTCAGGGGCTCCCTGGGGGCTGGTCAGGCAGCTCTGAGCTATCGGTTTTCTGTCTGAAGATTAATTTGGCTGAAGATTGATCACTATTTTCTGTTCAGCTGACCTGAGGGAAGACAAAACATGCTGTGACTGAGGAGAAGGGAACGCCAGTGATGGTGTTCCCAAGTGTTCCTGCAGCATGGGGCACTAGTGGGTCACACCATGGGTGAACACAGTCCAGGACAGCCCTGCAGCCCAGAGTGGAAGGTCTGTAAATTTATGTTAATTCTGACTCCACCATACTCTGATGTCTCTCGTCTCCCATACCAAATGCAAAGCCCTTTCGGAGGCTCCTGGCTGCATTAATCTTGTTTTTCTCTCACTGCATCCTCAGGCAGCACCTGTGGCTTGGGAATGCTGCAGCCCTGTTGCATCCCCAGCATCCCCTCCTCACTGTCGTCTCTTGCAGGATCAGGATTAACCCTGCCAGTGGGAAGCAAGAGTAGGAATAATTAATATTTTTTTCCATTAAAATTGTTTATCATTTATAAAATGGCAGTATATTTTAATGCAGGAACTGTTCCTGGGGTGTGCAGTACCGAGCCACAATGCAGGGGACAGAAAGTCCCTGCTTTAAGAGATACTAGTAATTGAATTTCTCCAAATATTGTCAAGATCACACTTTGGTGTGATAAAAAAGGCAATCAGTAGAAATTTGGGGGATATCTGAGTCTATCCAACAGTTCACTGCCAAGCCCTGAGCAGGCAAGGCAAAACCCCTCTCCGCCTCAGTTTCCCCCCCCTGCTAATCAGCCTCCCTTCTCTTTCCTGAGTCATTTCGGATGGCCAACGCCCTGAACACCTTGTCCTCGGCGAGAAGTGACTGTCACGTCCCCGCCAGCAGGTGCCACTTCCTCATGCCTGTGGCGGTGGAAACTCCGGTTGCTGAACAACGGAGCGGAGCCGCCGTTCGAACCCCGCCGCCTCCACACCCCGAAGGCGCTGGGCTCCCATTCGAGCCGCTGTCTCGGGGTTCGGAGCGCTGGCACCAGTTCTGTTTTAAGGCACTAAAAGGGACTCGTTCGCTCTCTCATTACCGACCAACCCCCAAGCCAGCGCCGCGCTGAGGATGCGATCCTCGGTTAGACACGTTGAATTCTCCCCCTTCCCTGCTGGCAGCGAAAATCCCTTCTCCGGCGGGGGAAAAGGGAGGGTTTGCGCCTCACGGAGGGGGAAGCAGAGGTGACTCAGCATTGCTGCAGGGCCGCTGCTGTGTCAGCGCGGCAGCCGCGGCGCGGGGAGCGCGCCCGGGCGGGAACGGCGGCGGGAAGGGCCCGGGATTGGCCCGGGATTGTCCCGGAGCTGCCCGGGAAACAGCCGGCCGTGACCTGCGGGGATCGGCAGCCCGGACACCCTGGTGTGCTTTGCCTCTTTTTACCACTCTCTCAAACCGCAGCATTCCTACCTTTTATTTTTTTCCAAAATATCCCCTTGGAGTCTTTGCGTCTGACCAGCAATCTTCCCCCCCC
>VYXF01005528.1:741521-771102 GCA_013397295.1 Polioptila caerulea | reverse complement strand
GCGGCGGTCCCTGCGCCTGCCCGTGGCGCGCCGCCGCGCCCATCATGGCGGCGCGGCAGTGACGGGCCGGGCGCGCTGGGAGCGAGCGGCGGAGCGGCTCCGGCGCGATGATCCCGAGCGAGGAGGTGTCGGCCCGCAGGAGAGAGATCGAGGACAAGCTCAAGCAGGTGCGATTGGGTTTGGGACGCGCTGCGGGCGCTGCCGGGGGCTGGGCCTGGGCCCGCAGCCCCCTGGCGTTGCTGGGGAGACGAGGCTGGGTCTGGACGTCCTCACCGGGCCTGGGGGCACCCCCAGGTCCCCTTCGAGGCCCTCGTCACCCCCTCCTGGCTTGGGAGCACCCCCAGGTGTCCTTCAAGGCCTGGTTTGCAGGGTCGGGGCATCTCTGCTCCCCGCTTTGGGCCTGAGCTTCCCCTCTTCGTTCTTGGGAGGATCAGTGGGCTCTCCCGTCAGGTTCTCCGGTGCAGCCTGTGAGACCAGCCCTGACAGGCTGCAATTCCCCCTCTGACTGTGGGCTTTGGGGTCTTAAAGCCAGCCCTTGCAGGCTGCTGTTCCCCCCCATCTGTGGGCTTTAATGACTCAAAACCAGCCCTTGGTGGCTGCTTTCAATTGGACACTTGAGTTCCCGGCGGATTTGGAAGGTGCCAGTGCAACACCTGTGTTGTGCTGTGGCAGGGCAATGTGTGTTCTGAGTGTTTGTGCCTCAGTACACCATTTATATTGTATTAATTATATCAATCACATCATAGCATATACCTCATATTATAGTATCACAATATTTTTTATTGTGCTGATGCTCGTGGCATTGAAGGGAAAAGACAAACTCATGAACCCCTCACTCATTACATGATACATAACCTTGGGTTTCTTGCCTTGATTTCTGCTAAGAGGTGGTAATTTTAAAATGTGGCTGCAGAATCAGCATCAGACCAAACATGGCTTGCAGCAGAGTTTACAAGATTGGTAAAAACCAATGTGTAATGTTTAATGACTTAAACCTCAAGTGTTCAGAATTTAAGAGTATTTTTTCATCTTACTCACAGGAAGAAGAAACTCTGTCCTTTATCAAAGAGAGCCTCGAGAAGAGTGACCAGCTCACCAAGAACATGGTAGGCAGGTCCTAATGTTGGGCCTGGCTTTACTTTTTCTAAAGTTTTTAGGTTTATTAGTTTTCAAGGCTGTTGTGCCCATCTGAGGGGTGTGGAGTGATGAACCACTTTGGGCTTCAGTGACTTGGCAAAGGGGAAACCTGAGAAATTCTTCAAAACTGAGCTTCTCTTGTGCTCTGCTGAGGACTCAGATGAGCTCTTGCTCTCATCTCTGCTACAGTCAGTCCTCTCTCATGGGGAAAAGGTTTTAAGAAACCTCAGACTAGTTTGTGCAGCAGCATCATGTTGTTGCTTCATAATTCAGGTTTTGTTTGGAGTTTTATTTTGCGAGTGTTCTGTGTAAAGGTAAAAAGTAATGATGTTGTAATTGCTCCTAAGCCCTCAGTTTATATGCCATATATCCAGTTTTTGTCTCAGTGCTTTAAGTCATAGAGGCACCACCAGAGAGGTGTAAAAAACATGACATAGGAGTGAATCTCGTAGGAATTACTTTTTGGCCTAGAAAAGATGACACTGAGGCACCCTTTAATGAGCTTGCTGTGGTTTTCTACCTGTCAGGAGTATTATCACAATCCTCTTTAAAATCCAAATGTCTGTGGTGGGAAAGAAGGTTCTCACTAGACTGGTCATTGTGCAGCTTCTGTTTGGGTCTCAGTGGTGTGGGGCAAAGGGGCTGCAGGTTTGTGCTTCTTTTGCTCTTTTTTACATGGGGCACCTACAGGCAGTTCCTGTGGGTTTATTTTCTGTTGGCCAATGAAATTTTGCTTGTCCCATACATTGCCTTGGAACATTATGTTCACTCTTTGCAAACATTTAATTTGGGATTGGCCCATCCCTATATGGCAGGTGATCTGTTTTGTGATTGTTCGTAAAAATCAAGACACAGAGGGATGGAAACAGCTGCTGAGGAGCCATGGCAAATTAGCAGCAGAGCCCAAAAAGAAAAGCTAGGCTCTGAAGATCCCTGACTTTCCTGCTCTAACTCCTGCCCCACTCCATAGGTTGGAAGGCCTCAGCTGTTGGTTTCTCTCCTGGTGTGCAGGTTTCAATCCTCTCCTCCTTTGAGAGCCGTTTGATGAAGCTGGAGAACTCCATCATCCCTGTGCATAAACAGACAGAGAACCTGCAGCGCCTGCAGGAGAACGTGGAGAAGACCCTGTCCTGCTTGGACCACGTCATCAGTTACTACCATGTGGCCAAGGACACAGAGAAGATCATCAAGGAAGGGTGAGTTGAGCAGATAGATCCTGCTGGGAGCTTCATCCTGTTGGGTTTTTGAGATAGAGGTAGGGGAGCTGACTCCACACAGCCATGGTAGGCTCTGTACCCTTCCCACACTCCTTCCTCATCCCTGGTCCTCACTGACTTGACCTGCAGCCATTTCCACAGGGCAAAGACAGCTCAGGCTCTGCATTGGGATCTCTTCCAGATCTTGCAGAGGTGCTGCCTTAGCAATTTCCATGAGCACTGGTGGCTTCCCTGTTTTCCTCTGCCCTCTTCCCAAAGGTTTTCCCCACCCATTGAGGTTGTCACTGCATCCAGGATGTACAGAGCTGTTTTGGAGCCTCCTTGTCTGGAAGGGTGTTGGATGGCTCTTGTGTGGAGTGGGATGTGCAGTTCTCTCTGCCTTCCCATCAGAGCCTGTCTGGGAGAGGAAAGCAAGGCTGAGAGTTGTGTGCTGCTCCATCATCAGTACTTCTGGTTGGGTATCCTGCTGTGGCACTGAGTACAGGCAGAAGGGAATTCCATGATCTCCTCCTAGCTGAAGAAAAGGGGATTGAGATTTCCCTTGCTATTTCTATCCTGAGTCTGGTCTGGTGCTTTCTTGTTAGTTTGTTTGTTTGCTTCTTGGGGCACTTCTTCTTATTTCTGGTTTTATTTTTAGCCCCACGGGGAGGTTGGAGGAATACCTGAATTGCATGGACAAAATCCAGAAGGCAGTGGAATACTTCCAGGACAACAACCCAGACAGCCCAGAGCTGAACCGTGTGGTGGGTGATGGGCCTGGAACCCATGGATGAGAGGGGGACAGACACAGCCCTGCTGTTTGTGCCCTGCTGGGAGAGGCTGTGGGTTTGCTGCCTGGGGAAGGTGGTGTTTGGGCACAGCTGAAGGAATGATTGGTTTTCCTTCTGTTTAAGCCTGTATTGGGCAGCATTTCTGCCCCTGGCATTTTGCTCTCTCTCTGTTGTGCCAGGAGGACTCTGAAAGCAGCTGTTGCACCTGTGGAGGAGGAGCAAATTGGAACCTTCTCCTGAGCAGCTCTTGTCAGTCCTTCAGCTGCTTGAGCAGAATGAATGATCTATTTAAATCCCACTTGAACAACTCCCAAGCATTTTTAAAATTTAATTCACTTTAAAAGTCTCTCAGATACAGGCGTGGTTGGAGTTGGAAGCCTGCAGTACTTGACAGTGGTTAGGAAGGATGTTCTTATGAAAAGTACTCATGAGTGACTGATTACAGAAGTCCTGTTCTGCTTCTGTCCTGCTGTTTTGTGCCAGAAATCCCTCTTTGAGCGGGGCAAGGAATCCCTGGAATCGGAGTTCCGCAGCTTGATGACGCGGCACACCAAGCCAGTGCCACCCATCCTCATCCTGGACCTGATGGGTGGGGATGAGGAGATGGACACACAGGAGGAGATGTCCCTGGAGCACCTCCCAGAGAGTGTCCTGCACGACATCATCCGCATTTCAGGCTGGCTGGTGGAGAATGGCAGAAATCAAGGTGGGTGGTGCTGCCTGTTGTTCCCTGTGGGCAGCACTGGCAGGACGAGTGATGCCTTAGTGACACCTTTTAGCTGAGTAGTTCAGTCTTTCCAGCACCTGAAGATCCTAGGTTTTTTTTTTTTTTGTAGTGAGACTGAAGTTTGTCAGTTGAACAGAATGAGCTGTGTAAAAAAAGCACAGATTATGTTAATGCAAAGTCTGTCCTGTAGAAAGAATTCACTGCACTTGCACCTGTAATGCCTTCAGATGAAGCTGCAGCTATCCAGTGCTCTGGTTTTATAAACGTGCAAGACACTGGGCACTTACTCCCCTTTGGGAAATATTTATGACCAGAGCCCTTTGTATGAAATGTGATCAAGGGCAAGGGGAAAGCAGCACAGAGTTTCTTCACTCTGTACGTGTCTCTCCTTTCCTGTTCTGCTGCATCAAGAACTGCCTAGAGCTTTATAGTCCTTTTATTAACTTTTCCTTCAGGATTGAGTGACTTTGTAGACTTGTACAGGAAATGTGAACTTTCACATTCGTGCAGCTGCAAGAATCACTCCCCTCAATGATTTACTTCTGAGGAGGGGATTACTGTGCCTACCAAGTAGATGAACATCCTTAAAAGCTTCTTAAGAATTTTTCCAAGATCAAAGGCAACTCATGCATATAGAGCATATTTTATTAGTTAGTTTGCATTCTGCTTTCAAATGACAAGCACCTCATTAAATTCCCGAGTGCCCTGAATCCTAGAAAGTATGTAAAGTCTCTCATGCTGGAGTTGACAATGTCTTACACAAATATCTCCTGTCAGTTCCACCACTTAGTGCTGGTGGAATTAATGTTCTGTGTAGTGAAAAGGCTGAAATAAAGATTGCAAGAGAAGGGAGAAGTTTTTGAAGAAAATAGGAGAGGCTCTGGGAGGGAAGGATGCTGACTTGGGGTCCCACACCAATGCTTGTAAGTCCCTGCAGGGGCACAAAGTGTTCTGCTTTGCCATGCAGTGTTCCAGTGTGCTTATAAACTCACTCTTGCCTTGTCTCCTCAGATTTCATGACAGTTTACTTCCAAATCCGCTCGGTGCAGCTCGACCGCTCCATCAAGGGGCTGAAGGACCATTTCCGTAAGAACAGCTCCTCCTCTGGGGTGCCATATTCCCCTGCAATCCAGAACAAAAGGAAGGACACCCCCACCAAAAAGCCAATCAAGAGACCGGGTGAGTCCCTGAGGAGGGATCACTGCATTGGGTATTAACACATCTTGAGGCCTTCTCATTGCTGAGGTATCTCTGTGTCTAAAATGTGTTTTTAGGACATTTAGGTGAGATTTTGGAGGTAAGCACTTCTCTGCTCTGGATTCAGCATTGGGATTACAGACTCTGTCTGTCAAGCCATCAGGTCTGTTCTCTGGGTGCTGTAAAGGGAGCAGAGAGGCCCTGTATGCAGGGAGAGGAAAGGCCTTAGCAAAGGAAATGAGTAAAAAGAGACCTGAGGGAGCTGTAAAAGGATTTGATCTGAGAACAGCTCAGATCAAATCCTCAGCCTTGGCATATGGAATATAGCCTGTGCCACAGAAAGCTCATGTCTGATAAACCTCACTTCAATCATTAGCTATGAATTAATTATTATTGTGCTAGGAAGCAAGAAGCCCCCAGGAGTTGAGATGGGGATTAGGTAGGTGGCTACAAAAATGAGATACAACATTGTCAGATGTTTAGAAGGGCTCTTAAAGCTCTTGCCTCAGCCTGTCTCAGGATATCCTATGAGTTTGGCTGGTGCCAAACTCAAATTCCTCCTCTCCTCACAATGCAGTTTTGGTGCAGCTGCTGAGGTTGGTCACTCTGGAGTTTGGGAGTGTAGGGCTGGAGTTCCAGTCTCTGGAATGTGCCATCTAGTGGGAGCACAGCCAGGAGGGACAGCAAAAGCCAGCACAGGGATATTGATCTCTGTGTCCCAGCACTCTGTTGTCTCCTGTAACAGTGATCACATCAGAAAAGTTCATATTTCTATAGCTTTACCTGGCCAATACTCCCCTTCCCTATTTTGTCCTGTTTTGTCCAAATACTCTTAGTGGGTTCAGGAAAGTAGTAAGAAATGTGGGTAGGGACTGGGAGTGGATGGGATGGGGAAAGGGAGGAAGCAGAAATACCCATTTTAATTGTGTTGTGTTTATTTTTATAATCCTGATGTGAATGCAGTCCTCATCCCAGGTAATGTGTGTCTATGTGTGTGTGTGCTGGCCCTGGTGCTCACTCTCTTCACTTCTCTGTGTGGAGAGGCTTTGCTGGGCCTCTTCTTGCTACAGCAGAGGGTGTGCCTGGGATATTTGGAGAGGGAGGGCTGCCTGGGGAAGGCTGTGGCATCCAGACATCACCCCTGGGGTCTTTTGAAATCAATCTGTGCCATTGCTGCTGTGCCCTGGAGCTGTCCCTGAAAGCTGATGGAATTGGTGTGTGAACTTCAGTGAATTTTCCCCTGGCAGCAGAGAACCACCCAGTAAGGCTCAGAAGCACTGAAAGGTGCCAGTGGGGATCTGTAGTTGAGCTGTGGGAAGCTCAGGTTGCAGATGCTTCTGGTTTGGTATCTCAGTTATCTCCTGATTCTGAAAAGATTCCTGTGTTTTTATTGCTGTGAATTCAGCATGGACAGCAAACATTGCTTGGCAGCCTGACAAGGGATTGTATCTCCCCTGTGCTTTTAGGTAAAGAGTATGGAATGGGGGAAATTCTTTGTTTTCATGGGCAAATTATTGAAAAATCCCAAGGATTTTGTATAAGAGTCTCAGATCTTGGATGCTCCCATAGAGAGGAGGCCACACGTTGGAGAGCACAGGTTCCTACAAACAGGATTTCTCCAAAGTGGATGCATTTGGGCATCCAGAATTACTTGTCATGAGGAAGGTCTCAGCTGTAGATGTGCCAGAAGATTTTTCATGTCTTTATGCCTGGTTCAGTTGGAATTTGTGAGATGGAGCTGATAGGGCATGGTCTGAATGCACTTAAAGAGCTGATAGTGCATGAAGGAGTGTCTCAAGTGATCCATTGTGTATTGTAATGTCAAGAAAAAATAGTGGCTCATTTGTCTCCAATATTCTGTGAAGCAGACAGAGAACCAGACTGGAGCTCTTGAAGGACAGTGGGTGTTGAACCTCATACACCAGCCATCTCTTATGACTGCTGAATTGTACTTAAGTGAAATTAAAAATTGAGAAAAATAGAGTCTTTGGGTGGAGATTCACTGTTTTTTTCTGCAGTTCCATCAGCTTTCAAGCACAGCTCTTGAGGTGGAGGTCTCACACCATCTTCACACTGGCACAGTGGCTCTCTTCAGAGGAACATCATCTGGTGGTGTTTGAGTCTCCTGGGTTTAGCCTTTGTTCAAGTTGGACAAAGTTTTTTTTCTGTTCTGTCACTTTATTTCAGTAAGTAAAGCCAAGTTCTGCCAACCTGGGTTTCAGACAAGGGGGTTTTCTGACAGTTCCAACAAGAGACTTGATTTCCTTGGTCCTTGAGGAAGAATATCCCAGTGCACACCCCAATGCACGCTTTAACCTATTGCAAGGGGTAAATAACAAACTAAATCTGATGTGCTATAGCTTTTTTTTAACCACAAAACAAAGCACAGGAGAGGCTAAAGGGAAGGTGAGGTATTAGGGGCAGGGTAACAAGGCAGAGGTAGCCCCAGGGACTGTGCTGAATTCTAGAGAACATGCTCCATATCCATCTGTTATTTCAGAGGGTCTTCATCTCTCTGTTCCTGTTCTGTCTGTTGGTGCACCCTGTGCTGTCTCCTGTTGTTACATCATGTAGTTAAAAATCTGACTGCTGGAGATGCTTCTAAAGCAGAGTTGTCTCCTCTTAAGTGACACTTGACAGGTCAAGTTGAGCTGATGGTTTGTGGGCTTTTTCTGGTTTTAGTTTGCTGTTTGGGATGTCAGCACACCCTCTCAGAGAGCAGGTGTATTCAGGCTCCCAAACCATCCTGCTGCAAACATAGGTGCATAAAATAAAGTTTCTTTGTGATGCCTGTAGACCCTGTGCTCTCTTTTCTGTTGAGAGCAGCAGGCAGCTCAGCAGCTCTGCACTTTTGGGGAAGGATGGGGCCACCTGGCCTGGCTGCCTACAAAAGCCAGAGGGCATTGTCTGGATTCATGCAGATTCCTGCAGCTGCTGCTTGAGAAAAGAGGAGGTGTTGCCCTCCTGCTTGGATAGAAAACTACTAATGGCAGAACAAGAGAATTAGTTGCATTTGGAAAAGCATCTCATGCATACCCAAACCCCACTCTATAGAACAACTGGGCCACAGAAGCAAAGGTTTCAGGTGTTTTTTGACCTTTGGAGGCTCTTTTCAGACTACAGGGGAGCTCTTTTCCAGTTTCCTTAGTGCTCCAGTGAGGTGGTACCTAAAGGCAGGTTGAGTGGCAGAATAAATTGCCCATTCCTGTTTCCCAGACTGATCACTGCCTGGCTTGAATGTGATGTTTTCATTAGTAGCTGAAACACACTCTCATTTGGTTAGAGAGCTGCTTAATAGGGGAAAACAATCCTGGGATAAAAGCATTTGGCTTCCACTGGAATCTGTTGAAGCCTAATTATGATGCCAAGTCAGAGGGATCCAGCAGCACTGAAATGATGCCCCTGGCCACTGAACACTCAGTGTGTGTCAGTAAACACAGGTAATTGTGCTTATGCAAATAAAATGCAGCATAATCAGCTCCTGAAATTGAGAAAAAGGAAAAAAAAACAAAAAAGAGAAGAAACCATCAAGGGTGGGCTGTGAAAACATCCTCTGCATACCTGTGGAGTGAGAGCCTGCTGACAGCAGTAGCAGTTGTACTGTCTGCTTGGTTTTCACACCAATTCACCCTCTATTTTTATTCCTTTGTATTTTTCCCCTCCCCCTGAATGCTTGAAAATGGGAAAGGTGGAAGAACAGTGCCTGAGTTGAGCTCTGCAGCTGCTGGGCCATGGGAGCAGCAGTAAGGAAGAGCCCTCCTTGCTCAGAGGAGCTTGCTGGTGTGCCCAAGCTCTTGAGGTTTCTGGAAGTAGCTAAGAACCAAGTGGAGATGTGGGGTGTGAAGAGCATCAGGAAGCTTGGAAGAAGAGGCATAGCCCTCATGTGATCATATGGCAGAAGCTTGGGAGCAAATGCATCAGCCAGCAGGGGTGTGAGACTTCCCATCTCCCAGGGTTGGGTCGGGATGGGAGAAGTTTCCTGCTAGAAGAGTAAGTTTCATAGATTTGATTTTCTTTTTTCTTTACACAATGGTTGAGAACACTCTGAACGGGTAGAAGGACAATGTTACCAGTGAAATACTACATTTTGGGAACCATGTTCTGTCATTTAGTAAGTGCACCAGGTTAAGGCAGTTTGGTAATTCAAGGGGAACTTCTCTCTCCTGCTCTTTGCCACTGTCTGGGGGACCTGAAGTTTCCTTTCCCTTGGCATAAATCCCTTTATGGGATGAAGCTGTCTGCACCCTGGATTGTTGTTCTGCAGCAGTGTGTACTTGGGCTCCCTTCAGCATTTGTGCAGCCAGCCCTCATTTCCAGGCTGCACTGGGGCTCACGGTTAGTGGTGGAAGTAGAGATCTCCTGCATGTTTAAAGTATTCATTACATTGTAGCAGAAGACCAATTCTTAATTTTGGCAGCAGCATTTTTATGGTTTTGCCTTCTTCATTTATTCAGCCTGGTTCTGTTTCATTTGGGTTTCCTATAGAAACCCCTTCCACCTTCCCAAAACTTCCAGTTCCCTGTTGTGCAGGCAACAGCAAAGCTCTGCTATGAGAGGGTGTCGGTGTGCTTGTGATAATTGTAGCTTGTTGCATGACAACTAACCTTTTAATGTGGAAACACTGCCTAGGCTTCAGTTGTCACATTAATGCTTTGTTTTGTGTTTTCCAGCTGTATATCCAGCATTGCCTTTTGTTCAGTTCTGTCTGGTTTTTTGTGTGTTTAAAGTATAAATCTTTTAACCCAGTGTTATTTTTTTTTCCATGGTTTTAATTGATTTGCAGTTCTTTAGAAGAGAAGTGTCTTGGGGATTAGGGTGGCTTAGTGCAAGTTAGACATGGGTGGGCAGCATCCATTATTCTGGGATTCCTGTGATGGGAATTGCTGCTGCAAAAAAAGCCCAGGGGTTGTCACCCTTTTACTGCTTCCTGTACCATTCCTTGTCTGGGCTCTGGGGCTCCTGATGGCTCTTTATTGATTATGCTCAGAAAATACCCCTCAGAGAGGCACCTCTTACTAAGTGGCTGCAGTTGTGGCTCAAGGAGCAGGCAACATGTTGCCTGACAGGAATTGTCCATGTGCAAAGCCCTGCTTCCACAGCTGAGGAAAAGCAGCAAACCTTGTGTGCTTGGATGCAGAGCCCCAACTTCAATAAACCCATTACAGAGAAGGGAGCTTCATGCCTTCCCTTCTCTGGTTGTGTTTATCACCCAGCCATACAGTGCTGTGTCTCCAAACTGATTCTGTATCCCTGGCTGGAATTTATGCCCCCAGTCTCAAAGCAGGAAAACATTCTGGGAATGCCATTGTATCTGCACACTTGGAAAGGAGTTTGGGGTTCACGTTCCTGTGCTGAGCATCCTCATTGCAGCCCAGCATCCTCTTGCTGGGCCCAGGTGACTTGCTGGTGGAGGGCTGGTGTTCTGGGTTTGTTTTCTTTCACTCATTTTCTAGGTCTTCTTGTCTCTTCTCTCTGGTTCTGGTGACAGGCACGATCCGTAAGGCTCAGAACCTTCTGAAACAGTACTCTCAGCATGGTCTAGATGGGAAAAAGGGGGCCTCTAACCTCATTCCTATGGAAGGTAATCACACCTCAAGCTACTTCACCCTTGACTTTCTCTGTGTATCAGCCTTGCTTTCCCAGGTGGGGCTTCCATTAGTTCAGTGCTTGGTGGACAGCATTGGATTGGGGAACCAAGGAGATGCTGGAGGGCCAAGTGTTATTTGTTTTATTTATTCTATTTATTCAGAATTTGCTATCTGAATTTCAAAGTCTCCATAAGCATGAGTAGAGGTGGAGAGGAATGTTACCTTAACACTGACCCACCACAGCCACCTGGGTAATGGAAGCTCTGCTGATATCTGCTTGTGGTGTTCCTGTTCTCTTTACTTTTTGCCTGGACTTTGAGACATTCAGTTTCCTAGTGACCTTTCCAAACCTGGTGCTGAAGTGTTTGACCACAGGGAGCTCGGTGCATTGTGCCTGTACATCTTCTCTGTGCACACCTGCCAAAATGGTTGTCTCCTGTTTTCTGACCTCCTCTGCTCCTAGAGGTTGTGCCAGAGAAGGGAGAAGATGCTTCAAAGCATCTCTAAGACATTCCTGCCTCCTGCTATGAATCCATCCTAAGCAGGTCTCTTCAGCACCTCTGCTGTAGCCTGCTAAACCCCCCAGATAAACAACCATCACCAGACGGTGACTTAACATCACTCATGTGGGGGAACATCCTCATGCTGAGCAGGAGAGGGCCTTTGAGCTTGGATTTTTAATGGTTGTGGGTAAAAAATTGGACTCTGATGCCTGCAATTCCATTCAGAACATATGGCAGGAGGCTCAAGGGACTCTTGTGGTCCAAGAAACAGCTTATACTCACACTTCTCATCAGGTTTCAAAGGGTTGCTACCGCTGTGTAGCCCAACAAAAGGATTTGGTCAGGAAGCATTCCTGGGACTGTAGGGAAAAAGATGTCCAGCAGCTCAAATAAGCCAGGCTTGAAGCAGCTTCCAGCCAGAGTGAGAAGCCTTGCTGTGACCACCCTGGATAAATTGCCTTCTGTTTGTGCCGGCTGCCATCTCACTAGGTCATGAGCATGACTTACGCGTTAAGCACCTTTCCGATGCCCTGAGCGACAAGCACGGGCCAGCTGCGGGTAAGTACCAGGTTGGCACTGGGAACCAGCTGGTCCCCCCTGCTTCCCAGTGTGTTCCACTCTTGTGGCATAGCCAGGGCTGTTTCTCTCCCTGGGCAGTCCTGAAGCATGAGCCTCCTCTGGCTAAGAAGCTCTGTCTCTTCTCAGTAGAATTCACTCCTACTAACCACACCCCCCCAAGCCCTCAGGCAAGGAGCCCAGCTTTGTCCAAGCAAAGGTCACCATGCTGAGGGACATTTTCCTGTAGGTGGCTGCAGGCCTGTTGGGTGCTGAAGCAAAGCAAGCAGGAAAGGGATCAGTGCAGCACACACTGCAGTGCACCACTGCACCCAGGCAGTCTGTGTGTCCTCTGCTGACCAAAACTCTTGAAATACCAACCTGAGAGACCTGTCAGCATAGGGAAGAACTGGTTCTTTTTCCATCAAAAGTCTCTGGGAGGAGAGAAGAAGCAGCCTATAGCTTAGAGAAAGCCTCTGTGTGTCATCTCACTGTCTTGCAGGATGGGGTCTGTCTGTGTCTGTCCTGCAGACACATCCAGCAGTGGTTGGCATGATTTGGGGCTGGCCCTTGAATCTCATGCCTACCACCTAGGATCTCTGATGGATCTTTGACCAAGACACTCATATTCTAGGACTCAGATACTTGCATTTGTATGCAGCATTGTGTGGCAGATAACTCACCTAGCTGTGCTGATATTCCTGCTTCATATGTAAATGTTCATCAGCCTGGTTTTTATTTTGTTTCTGCAAGTGGGAAGAAGCTGCCTTCCAGGACAGCCTTTATTTCCCAGAAATGTTGATGCCAAATGGCAGTTCTTCATCTGCATGATGGATGGAGATAAGGAGTTCTAAAAATACAAGCAGAGATGTTGAATAATTCACCTCAGACCTTCCTGAGTTTAGTACTCTGTGTTCAAGCTCTTGATTAAATTTAGTCTGTGTCCCAGAAGAGCTCCAAACTTCCCTTCTGTCATGAGGCTGGAAAGAGGTGGTGCCCTGATGAGCATTTCCTGAACTGCGGGTGACTTTTCCTGCCTCCTGCAGGGTACTCAGAGATTCCCACACACAAACCCAGGGCAGGAGTGGTGAGAAGATGACTCTTGCTCTCATACATGGATGAGTGCAAAGCCAGAACCAGCTTTCCAAGAAGAACCTCGTGCTCCTTGTGTAAACCAAAGGCATCTTGCCCTTGCAGGGAGGGACGACGTCTTCGACATCGAGATCGACGCGTACATCCACTGTGTCAGTGCCTTTGTCAAACTGGCCCAGAGTGAATACCAGCTCCTGACAGAAATTGTCCCAGAGCACCACCAGAAGAAGACCTTTGATTCTCTCATCCAGGTCAGTTGAGCCTTTGTGCTTGTAAAGGATGCTGGCTTGTCCTCCAGGAGCTGTTAAGGGAACCAGGGCCTGCACAGAGCCTGGAGAACATGTGCTCAGAATCCCTCACTGGTACCACAAATGACACATCACCCAATGTCCATCTGGAGTGGGTGTCCTGCATTGAGCCCTTTGTGCTGCCTGGGCAGAAGTCCTGTTCCTTCCTCATGGGTCTCTGGCTTTGTTGCAGGAGTCATTGGATAACTTGATCATGGAGGGTGACAACATTGTCTCAGCTGCCCGGAAAGCCATCATCCGACACGACTATTCAGCTGTGCTCACAATCTTCCCCATCCTGAAGCATCTCAAGCAGATGAAGCCAGAATTTGACCAGGTCTTGCAGGTAACTGTGGTGGGATTGGAGAGGGTCCTGTGGCTTTGTGTTATTTGGAGAACTTTTTGAAATGGATTATCACAATCACTTTGAACAAAACCATGCTGCCTCTGTCTCCCAGCATGGACTGCAGTTACACAAATGCACCTTGTTCCTTTCTGAGCTGGTGAACCAGCAACTCAGCATCTCTCAGCAGCAGCTCTTTTCAGTTCAAGTCCTGACCCTGATGGACCACCACATCTTCCCTTTCTGCCTGGAGAATGTGGAATTTCATGTGTTGTTGAGGGTGCTGTAAATATTCTGGCATGTGGGGGGCTGAGAATGAGATACTGGGGTGGGGGATGAGGGAGGGTAGGTGCTGGGTGGAAGTTCAGGTACTATTTGTTTTCCTTTTCTGATCTATTGTGGAACTATTCCAGGGAACTGCAGCAGGCACTAAGAACAAACTGCCAGGGCTGATCACTTCCATGGAGACCACGGGTGCAAAGGCACTGGAAGAGTTTGCAGACAACATTAAGGTAGGATTCTCCTGAGTGGTCTCTGATCAGACTTGGAAGAGGTTTTTTTGGAGCAGAACCCCTAGTTTAGCTTTCAGCTTTCCATGAGACCATGTCGTTTCTGACTGAAGCAGGAAGTAGCTGGATTGCTTGGGACAGTCAAATACCAAATGCTTGATGCTGGTTTCAAACACAGAGGGCCTTTGCCTAAGATCCTTAACAGGCATACTACAAATAATTTGACATGAGTATCCAGGCCTCCAGATACCAACTCTATCTCAGAATTAATCCTATTTAAAAAGAAAGGAAAATTGCTGCCTTGAAAAGTTTTGGAGGACTCATGTTAAGCTGTTCCTGTGTAAGATGGGTTTGGTGAATGGTAGGTGAGCTGAAGGTGTGATGGTCACATGCTGAACAGAGCCCAGGTTCTGAGCTGCTGGTGCCTGGTAGCTCTGGTTTCTGAGCACCAGGAGATGGCACTGCAAGAGCTCGGCCTGAGGGTTTTGGGAGGGGCTGGATGAAGAAGCCTTCAGCTCACCTGTAGCACCAGTTGTATTGGAGGTGTCTCCCCTTACATGCTCACCTTATGTCTCTCTCTTCCCTTTTTAGAATGATCCAGACAAGGAGTACAACATGCCAAAAGATGGGACAGTTCATGAACTCACCAGCAACGTATGTGATGATGATTTGAACCATCCTTTATGGAAAACAGCTTCTGAAGGAGTTTTAAAAAGAGCAGTAGGGAAACTTCCTAAATTAAGGTGTCTTGGCATTAACAATTACACAATTACCTGGTTTCCATGGCAGGATGAGCTGGTGACCCTTGCTCAGCCATGGTGGGACTGTGTGGGGAAAACCCAGCAGTTTAGAGGAGTGCAGTGATTTGTTTCTTGAATGCCTGGAAGTGTGGGGGGACAAGTGTTTTTTCATGATTCTTAATAGGACACAGGAGATGTAATGTTGGTTGCTCCTAAATTCCATCCCTTGCTTCCAGGCCATCCTTTTCCTACAGCAATTACTGGATTTCCAGGAGACAGCAGGTGCCATGCTGGCATCACAAGGTACATACATGCATGGGGCTTGCTTGGGCATGCAGTTCCTTCCTCAGATTCCCTGGACATCTTCCCTGAAGTGACCAAACCTCAACCAAACCATGCACTGTGAGCTTGTTCTCCTCCTGTCCTTCACCCTGTGCTTTGTCTTGTCCTCCAATCTGCCTTGACCTCATAGTTGATTGTCTGGAGAGCTCCAAGGGATGCAGAGTTCCCTTCTGGCCTTCCACACTTGCTCCTGGCAGGTACAATGAGGATGATGTTTATTGCTGGTGTGCTCTGAGAGAGGATGCCTGGGTCATTTAGCTCAGAGTCTGGCCCTGGCCTGGTGCTGTGTGACTGTACTGGAGTGAGGGTGGCTGCTCCAGCTGGGCTCTGTTGTGAACAGCACCATCCTCTGCTCAGAGTACAACAGCAACAGCAAAAGACTCCTCAGCCCTGGGACATGGGTAAGCTGGGATTCTGGAGCCATTTGTGCATCCTGTCAGAGGCAAGTGTTAGTTCTGCTCTCCAGGCTGCTGAAGAGACTCACTGCAGAAATAAATGCACAGATCAGAAGCTGAGAGCTGCTCGTGTAGCAGGGTGGTGCTGCTTCTCAGCTGGAGTGGGATTTTGGTTCTGTGCAGAGCAGCAGCTCCAGGCTGTCCAGAGCTCTTGGCCTTGGCAGAGCTTGTGCTTTCAAGGAGGTTGGAATAGAGCAGACTGGAGGTTCTGGGGGCACAGGGCCCTGAGGAGGCGCAGACTGGGGAAGGTTAAAGGGCACCTTAAGAAGCAGAGGTAGGAGGAAGCTTAGAGCTGCCTCCAGACTGTTACCTGCAAAGTTCTGCTTGGAAATTTTTGCTAATTCTAAATCAACTCAAACTAAGATGTCTCTGCTCTTGCCCCATCTCCTCTAGCCACTGCCTTGTGCCTTTTCCACTTGCAAGCTCAGTGTGCTCAGGCCCTTCTGGGCCTTGGCTCTCTCTCCTTGGCCAAAGAAGTGGTCTGAAATTTTTCTTGGAACAATCAGCTGTTTCCCATGTTATCCCCTGAATAGTGATGTCAGCACTCTTTGGAAGTCTTGACATGCTGTCTTGCAGTGAGATCTGTCCTAGCTGATTGAAAAGTCAGCATAGATTTGAGGTAGCTTTGCCTTGAAAGTAGATTTGGACTGATTTGGAACGAGGTGTTATGCTAAATACAGCCAATGACAATGCAAACAATGTCTCCAGCAGGGGAAGGAGGCTGGATTCTGCCTTTTCTCTGTGATCTCCCTTCCATTTGTGGCCTTGGAGGGACTCCTGCCTGCTCTCTGTGCACCTGCCTGTGGCTGCTCTGTGTTAATATCTGCTTTGTTTTCAAAGGAATGGTGGTCTCTAACCTGTCTTTTTGCACTTTTGCATTTCTTTTTCTCTCTCATCCCTCCCCTTTTCTCTCTGCTCTGCCTAATCTCTGTAGTTCTTGGGGACACATACAATATTCCTTTAGATCCCAGAGGTAAGCAAACTTACCCACACCTACCTGTTCATATTTCCTTGGACTCTGGTGATGTATGTTAATTCTTTGTCCTCCAGCAGTTGTAAATAAATTAATGCATAACTGAAAAGGGGGAAAAAGGGAGGGTAAATAATCCTTGCCAGTGGGCTGGAGAGAATAGGGAGGGCTTGTCAGCAGCAGACAATGAGGGATGCCACAAGAGCTGAAACAGGCTGAGGGCACTCTGATGGCACTGAATCTCTTTGGCACAGGTAGCAGATTGGCCCAGCTGGTGTCGTGCTTTATCCCATGTGCACTCAGCTCCTCATTGTCCAGCTCCCAGCAACAGGAGCCTCGAGGCCTTTCCCATGGGGTGCTGGTGAACTCAGACCACCCGAGCTGGGTCTGCCTGCCAAACTCTCTGGAGGGGGCAGGAGGAGGTGGCCACCCCACGTGTCTTGTGGGCCCCATGCCCACAAGCCCTCGAGGGCAGAAAGGCATCTCCAGAGGAGGAGCATGTGCCAGCCTGGAGTCAGTGCTGCCTGTAGGGGCAGCGTCCCGTGCTGGCACAGTCCCTCCTAGAGCCAGGCAGGCCCTGTCAGCAACCATGGGGATGGCTGAAGCTTCCCAGAGCCCTTCTGCTGTTTCAATTGCTGTTGTGTGCTTGCTGTTAACAGCTCCAGCTCATTGTTCTCTGATTGCCAGTTTTTAGTGCTTACTGACCCTTTTCAGGTTGGGGGAAAGGATGGGGAGGAAGAGTTTAGGGACTGTCTTTCTGATCAAAAGGATGTTCTCTGAGCACCTGGGAGGAAAGGAGAGGTTTCTGCCGGGGTGCTCTGCACTTGATGCAGACACAAGGACTGTGGGTGCAGAGCTCTTGCCCCCTCACCCTGGATGAGCTGCTGGCAGTGGGCTCTGAAGCAAGAGTGATTTCACTGTCCATGGGAGCTAATCCCTTAGCAACAGGGATGAGGCTTGTTGGAATAGAGGCAGGCTGACCACACAACCCCTCCCTTCCCAGGGCATGTTAACTGGCCTAAGACTTTCCTTTTCAGAGACCAGCTCCTCAGCCAGTAGCTACAGCTCAGAGTTCAGCAGGCGACTGCTGAGCACCTACATCTGTGAGTACCCTGCACACCTTGGATGCCTTAGGATTTTAGCTTTTGTATTTTTCATATATTTGTAATCCTGCAATTCTTTAGTGTATAACTCTAAATTTCACATACAGTGTTAGCTCCTGCTTTCCCATTTTGGTGAGACAAAACAATTCTTCTCCAGGCCGGGGAATCAAGGACACCTCACTGTCTCAGGCCTTGAAAAATGTAAACAAAAGTGAGTGGGGGGAGGAAACTTGGGGTAAATTACTTCATTACCTGAAGCTGTAATTGGAAGATTAACCCCCAATATGCAAATGGACCAAACTTATAAAAGTGTGAAAAACCATGACTCACTGTCCATTTTTGGATGTGGCCCCTGGGAGCAGGGTGGGCTTCATCTGCCCAAAATGTACCTGAAGGCCCTTCAATAAATATAACTGCTCTTTATTCTTTTAATTCTGTCTAGCCTCTGTTTTAGGTAGCCCCTAGAAGGCATTACTTGGCTGCTTCTGCCCCATGGACACACCTTCACTGGGCTCATTCCTGGGTGAAGAGCACAGGCTGTGTCTCTTCTCTGTGTGATCTTTCCACATTTGAGCTGGAGTCTGCTGGGAGGGAAGAAAAAAGGGTCAGACTGGGAGTTTGATTGTTAGAATAGGACAGGAGAAATCACAGTGCAGCAGCTTGCTGTGCTGCAGAGCTGTTCCCTTAAACCATTGTCACCTTCAACCCCATGAAGGCTCCCAGCTGCCAAAGTGGAGTTTAAGAAAGTGAAATCAGTGATTTCTCTTTCTGTTACAATGGAGATCAGGTCCTTCTGAGACCTGAGCTGGTGTTGTGGCAGGTTCTGGGAGTTCCTCTGAACCCAAAGTGCACTTCCATTGCCAAGGCATGGAAGGCAGTAGTTTGCAGAGAGGCTCTGGTGACTTGCTGAAGGAAAATCTGTGTAAGGACTGTTAAGAACATGTGATTGTAGCCTTTGTACAGGCAGTCAGGCCTGTGCTGTTCACTTTGCTATGGGCCCACAGCTTGGTTTGCTTTGTCAATTATAAGTTTCACTGCAAAACTTCTTGTTCTGTGTTTTTTCCCTCTTTAAGGCAAAGTTCTGGGCAACCTGCAGCTTAATCTGCTCAGCAAATCCAAGGTTTATGAAGACCCAGCTTTGAGTGCCATTTTTCTGCATAACAACTACAACTACATTCTGAAATCTCTGGAGAAGTAAGTGTGTGTCTTGAGTGAATCTCCCTCAAGTCCAAGGCTGATTGGATGGTTTTGGAGCAGAGCTCTGCATTGAGAGCATTTACTTGCCAGCCTGTCTCATATCTGCTTTTTCTTCCATCCTTGAAACTGCCTCTTTGAAGGTTTTGCAGTATCATAAACATCACATTACCTGAGAGTGGAAGATAAAAGCATTAGGAGATGCCTTAGGTTTTAGAGAATCCTTTGACCTTGGGCAGATTGAGGATGTGGCTTTGGAAAGTAACTTGGACTTGCTTCTGTCTCCCAGTTCATGCAATTCAAGGAACATTTTATTGTGAAGGGCTGAAATGAGTTTGTTGATGGAGGGGGTTGAAATGCTGCCATCCTGAGAGCAACTGGCTCAGGTGCTTCCTCAGGTTTCCTGCTCTTCCAGGTCTGAGCTGATCCAGCTGGTGGCTGTGACACAGAAAACAGCTGAGAGGTCCTACCGGGAGCTCATTGAGCAGCAGATCCAGACCTACCAGCGCAGGTCGGTGCCATCCTCTGCCTCTCACTTGCCTTTGTCACTTTGGCAGCTCTTTGGGAGCCAGTGCTGCTGGAGCAGTGGGACAAATTCACCTTAACCAGAAACTTGTCTAAAACCAAAGCAGAGTATTTTTGGTTTCCAAGTGATTAATCCAACTTGGGAAGGGGTCACTGTGGGAAATTTTGGGGTGTGTGTTGTCTGAGTTGGCCTTTGGGTCACAGGTCACAGAGGTGCTCTGGTAAAGGTGTGAGTAACTCTTTGCTTCTCTCCATCTCATTGCACATGCAGCTGGTTGAAGGTGACAGATTACATCTTGGAGAGAAACCTGCCTGTCTTTCAACCAGGAGTGAAGGTGAGAGGATGGGCAAGGATGGGCTTGACATGACAGAAGTTGTCAGAAACATCATCTCCTTTGTCATAAAAAATTCTCAGAGACCTTCTTTATATCTCATGCCAGTATCCCTGTGCAGAGTGAACACTGTGGCTGGCACAAGTGGACAGCAGCAGTGCCTTCTGATCTCCCCTGCCCTAGATTCATCCAAGTATTTTAATCTCTGCCTCCATTCTTACATCTTCACCTGAGCAGATGCCTCTATTTTGGATTTTCAAAACCCTGAGATGTTCCCTTGGAAAGGGCTGGAAGCATGAAGGAGTCTATTTTATGTCTGTTCTGGCTGAAAATTATCCTTGTTAAACCTACTTCAGCTGAGTGTAGGGTGTGCTGCTCTCTGCATCTCTCTCCTCACTGCTGTAGGAGAGGGAATCCAAACCAAGTACTGGATGTTGCTTAGGCTGGATGGGGAGTTGGGGGCAGACATTGGTGTTGGGTATTTATTTCTGGAGATGAAATAAGATCCTTTCCCTCCTTGTTGCAGCTCAAGGACAAGGAGAGGCAGATGATAAAGGAGCGCTTTAAGGTAAGGAGGTGTTGGGTGGTGTCAGGACATCCCCTGATTGATTGGGACACACAAATCTGCCTGAGGGGACCCCTTGGTGGTCAGCAGGGCTGGGAAGGAGCATCAGGCCTTGTGAAGATGTGATTGCAGCTGGGATGCTCACTGAGTTTCTCTTTGGACAGGGTTTCAATGATGGGCTGGAGGAGCTGTGTAAGATCCAGAAGGCCTGGGCAATTCCAGACATGGAGCAACGGGACAAAATCCGCCGGGCACAGAAAACTATTGTGAAAGAGACCTATGGTGCCTTCTTGAACAGGTGAGACCTCTTGCAGCACTGTCCTCTCCCCTTCAGCTTTACTGAAGTCTTTGGGGCCTTGCATAGCCTGAGCAAGGCACTTTTCTACTGTCCTGTCTTATCTTCTCTGCTTTGCACACTCAGACATCCCCAAGCTGACCTTGAGTGTTTGCAGACACCTCCTGTCACCCTGATTCCTTGGTCAGTAAGCACAAAGCCCTGAGCACCCTGGGCTGTTCATGTGAAATTTGTGAGGCCAGCTGTTAACCAGGTCACTTGCTCTATTCAGGATGCTCTGTCACATTTGAGTGGGGTGTGCTGGAGTGGAGCTGATTAGTGACAGAGGAGGGACCAGTGGGTCTCTTTGCTGTGTTCCAGTTGTTTGTCACCTGTTTTCTTTTGCAGATATGGCAACGTGCCCTTCACCAAGAACCCTGAGAAATACATCAAATACCAGGTCGACCAGGTGGGGGAGATGATTGAGAAGCTGTTTGACACATCAGCATAAATTTCCAGCTGTGGTGAACTCTCCAGCTGCCAAGTACAAGCCAGTGCTCTCTCAGCAACCCTTGGGACTCCCTTCCCTTCTCCTCTGCCCCATTGTGGTGGGCAGGGTGTTATACTTGTATTTATCAGATTTATAAACCTGTGGAAACACTAACTCCTGGCTGTCTTTGCTCTGGATCCATGAGATAAGGCAAAGTTTGCCCTGTGGGCTCCTATGTTGGCACATCCAACACCTCACCTGGGTTTGTGTTAATTCCTTGATGTGCAGCTGAAATGGGGAGTGTATTTAAAAACAAAAAGAAAGAAAAATACACGACCAAAAAAAAACCCATATGGGTACAGCCCTTCTGGTAAGGGCAGGAGGCTGTGAGCTCCAAATGGTGCCACCTGCTTCCCCAATGGGTTTTGGCAATCTCACTTTGGTAGGATCCCAAATTATTTTCACATTGTTTATCTCAACTGCTGTTTAGTTCAGTGATGGGGCTCGATGCTGATTCTGGGGTTTGGGGGTGCCTGGCAGGGCTGCAGTGCACTCATGTACAGGGATGTTTTACCCCCAAACTGGACCTGTATCAGTGCTCTGCTCCATGAGAGGCGGTGGCAGTAATACACGACCAGGGCCTGGAGCTGTGACAGAGCAGTGAAAGCAGAGAGAGCTCTGTGGTGGCCTGGCTGGGTGCTGCTCCTTATTGACATGAGGCAGAGCAAGTGTTCCTATAGTAATTTTTACTCAGCACCTTCCTCCCATCCCTGTTTCTCTGTCTCCTGTCTTCCTAAATCTGATCCACCTCTTCCCTGCGAGCAGCCAAGCACATTCCCTTTGTTTAACCCATGGGCATGATGTGAAGAGCAAGTGCTGCTCTCCTGTGTGCCTCAGAGCAATCCTGGCAGGCTTTGATAGGGAGCTGGGCTCTGACACTTTGCACCAAGGCTTTTCAGAGCACCTGTGCTGTATCTGTGGTCTCTGGCCAGCCCCTTCCTGCTCCCTCCTCCCTGTCTGCTCCTGCCTGCTCCATTGTTTGCCTGTAACAATTGAAATACAGGGTTTCCATAGAGCGAGGAGCACTCACAATAGCTGCTGCTCTGCAGTTTGGAGCAAATCCATTATTCACCTGAGCAGTGTTTACAGCAGGGTTTGCTGGTGTCTGATTAACCCAGCAGTGCTGGATGTTAGAACCTGGATGAGAGCACAGGTTGTGCTGTGGCAGACCCAGCTGCCTTCCTGGGCTGTGCCTCCTCAGGCAGATGTTATTCAGGTGGCTCCTGCACTTTCTGAACCCCTGACCTTCTCTTCCTCAGCCTGGTGTAGCAAATGCCTGAAAACCAGCAGCTTTACAGCTGGTCCAGCCCAGAGCTGGACCACGGTGTGAGTTCAAGTCTTGACCACTGCACCTGACGGGTCTTATGTGTCTGACCATGCAGGCTCACAGTGCCAACACAAGAGCCCTCCCCGCAGAAACCTTCCTCCTGCTGTCAAATCTCAAATGTCTGTGGAAACCTGAGATCTTGTGCTTGCTGTTTTAACCTCTGCCAGATCCCAGAGCCTCCGGAGGCCGGCAGGCGCCGGGCAGTGTTTTTATACACAAGCAAAGCTCTGCTGACTTGTGTATCATGCAGTGTTGAGTCTGCTGGATACACACCCTGACATTCACCAGAAGGAGCTGGATTCCATCTTTCTGGATCTGTTTCTGGCACTGCAGCAGTCTGATATGAATTTCTTTCTTGAGCAGAGCGTGTGGAATTCATGCTGAGCTGTAAAACATGTTCTATTGCAGCTGATCCCAGAGCGAGGCAATTCACCTGGAACAGTCACAGGGAAAGCCAGGAGAGGGGAGGGGGAGCTTTGCCTGCAGCTTTACTGGAGCACCTGACCTTTAGTGTGCAGGAGCTGAAATCCTCCCTGAGCTGATGCTTTTGTGCCCACCAGAGCCCAAAGAAAATGCATGAGATCATTCAAGGGTCTGGGATGGGGCCACATCCTGTTCTCCAGAGGCTCTGGGAATGCCTCTGCGTGGCCCCCACCAAATGAGGCCTTTCTGGGCTTTGCTGTTGACCAGGAAAAGCTGTACCAGACCAGGGCTGGGGGGCACATGCTCCCAGAGATGGGATGCAGAACATCCCACTCCCTCCTGGTCACTCCCTTACCAGCACCAGTAGCTGACTGCATTGTTTCTACCTCAGGGATGCCCTGGCTGCACCTGGAGGAAGGAATGGGAGTAAGAGGCTGCTGGGGACTGAGAGCTGGGCTTGCAGATGTCTGTGCAGTGAGGAGCTGGAGGTGGTGATTCCAAGGGGGAACAGGTAACTTCTGCTTATTCCAGGTGGAAATCAAGACCCTCATTTCCCTGAGTTAAAGGGAAAGCTGAGCTGGTCCCTGATCCCTAAATCCAGCCTCCCACTCAGCCTGGCTCTATGCATTCCCTGACTGTCTGCCTCTCCCCTGCACAGGGAATGAATGTGGGGAGCCATACCTGCTCTGGAAGCAGCAGCATGCTTTTTCCTGAGCCACCCCTTCCTCAGGGTGGGAGTGAGGGAGCCTCCAGGCTGAGCTCGTGTCCAGCACTGTGCAGTGCCAGGGGAGGGCTCTGTGTGCTCCTTGGCTTTTTATGGTAAGGAATGTGTTTGCAACACGTTAATTAAGAGCGACCATGGCAGCCAGCACAGTCTCACCCTCTCACAGCTGAGCCCTTCACACCCCTTTAAGTGCTGAGAGTGGAGCCTGGAGTCATGCTGAGACCATGGCAAGGGGCCATGGATGGGGCTGAATCTCCTCTGCTTCCCCCTCTACTTTCCCCAAGGCTCCTATGGGGTTTGACACCCTTCCCTCACCCAGACACAGAGAAGGAGTCTTTAATTTCCAACGTTTTGGAGCCAGAGCCCCATTTCTCCATTGTTTATTTTTTTGCTGCCCAGCAGCTCATGCTGGGGCTGTGCCAGGGCCTGGGGGTGCTGCCTGCTGCATCCTCAGGCTGGGGAGCAAATTTGGCAGAGTAAGTATTTGGAAACAAACCCACAAACCAAAATAACTTCTCTAACCCTAATGATAAATCTGTATGGAAAGTTAGTGTGAACTGAGGTTTCAACCAAGTGTTCCTCATCTCCCTGCCCACTCTTGGGCTTGATGGGAGCTCAGTTTAGCCTATTCGTTTTTCACTTCCACTTAAATATGCTTTTACTAAATTTTAACTGAAACATAGGGACTTGCAGTGCTCTTAATTTAAGATAAAACCTCCCAAAGGAATGGACCAGGAACTCATTTCTCTCAGCTGGGAGCGTGTTGAGTGTCAGCAGATCGTGATGCTCTTGTCTTTTCCATCTGTGCCTGATATGCTCTTATTTGAGGGGGAAAGCAGCTTCCCAATATGGTTTTGTGTTGGCAGCAAAACCTTATGTTTGGCCTTGGAGAGCTCATCAAGGCACGGGCTGGGTGTGAGGGCAATGGTTTCCTCCTCAGATCAGCAGGGACAATCTCAGATAAGCTGGAGGGTTTTGGTTTTTTTTTCTCTAATTCTGTATTTGCTGTAAACAGTGTAATGATCAAGTGAGACCCAGTTCATGGGTGAGGATCCATAAAATGAGGAGGGGGGGTTGGATGTGTCACAGCACAGAGCCCTGATCTTGTGAAAGCCCTGACCTCGCTGTCTGAGCCCCTCTCTGCTCCTGGAGGGGCTGAGAGCAGCCATGTGAGCCATGTGCATGTCAGAGGGGATCTGGGGGTGCTGGAGGCAGCAGTGAGGTGCAGCCCCCCACCCAGGCAGGGGTGCAGAGCCTGCCCCCAGCCTGCTGTCACCCTTTGGGACCTCATTGCTGAACAGTGACCAGAAATAAGCAGGTGCCAGTGGTGCCCACAGCCTGGGAGAGGGGCTGCAGTGATGCTTTGGGCTGGGAGCTGAGTTAGGAACTCCTGGAAAACGTCTTCAAAGTGGTCTTGGCATGGCTGGGCAGCTCTAGAGCAGTTAGAGGGGCAGGGCAGGGTCAGCCATGGGCTTGGGAGGCTGTGGGAAAGGCTGGGGTGAGATGGATGGGGGAGCAGAATCAGTGTCTCTGACAGGGGACCTGGGGATATTGCACCCTCTGCCATGGCAGCACAGGGACCTGTGCCCTGGACAGCAGAGAGGTGGTGGGCCAACCTCTCAATCCCCAAGGTGAGCTGAAAACTGTCCAGGAGAGTGGATTGAACCCCTCAGTGTGTGTGGGATCCACTGGAGTCAAAGCCTGTGGCTCTCGGAGCAGAGGTGGATGAGGGCACAAGGAAAACAAGGCTTTTGGCTGTGTTTGTGCAGCTGCTTCAATGTTTTCCCTGGCTGTGAAGGGTTGAGCGGGGAGATAAATGCAGATGTAATTAATGGAGCTGCTTATATGCTGCTCTCTGTGACTTATGCTGGGAACAGGACTAGACTAAATATCACCATTACTGATAGGAGGAGGTGGCCAATTTATGGCCCTCTCTGTGGGGAGAGGAAGATCTGGTTATAATAACACTCAGCAGGGAAAAAGAAATGTTTTACAGTCAAAAGCTTCTCAAGAAATAAAGGCCAAGCACTGGGGCTGGGTGAAGGAGGGCTGCGTCAGGACCAGAACCCCAGGGAGAGCCTGGACAGAAATACCCATCCCAGTCCTGGGGAGCCCTGGTGTGGGCATTCACAACAGGGAAATCTGTGCAGACAGACTTAGAACCTCAATAATGGCAGTTTATAGAGACCTGGCCTTTGTGGAGGCTGTTGGGGTGCACACCTGGGAATTGTAGTGGTGCAGGGCACAGCTCATCCCAGCTGCCCTGCACTTTCACCACCACCTCTGCCACGGGGTTTTCAAAAGGATGACTTGACCCTAGTCCAGTGATGGACTGTGATCCAGTGATCCTAGTCCTTCTGGTAAAGAAAAGGAAGGTCTTCACTTAAAGCCCTTGGCTGGTGGCAGTGATGTGCTCAGGCACCCGTGGAGCCTTTGCAGGGTTAGGAAGTGGGAGTGTGAATCACAGCAGCCTCTTGTGGGCAGCTGCACTCAGCGGGTGCAGTGACATTCCTGTGCTGCTGTGCCCCTCACCAGGGATGTGCTCAGGCATCACCCACATCCCCAATCCTGCCTCAGCTTCCCTGCAGCCAGCAGGCCCCACCACCCCCCAGCTCTCCTCTGCTGCAGCCGTGGGGCTTCTCAAAGGAGCTGGACATGGCAGGTGGGGTGGAGGGGTTTTATTGAGGCTTCCCCAGCTTGCTGGGCACCCCCAGCTCTCATACAGCCCCTGGCTGTCCCATCTCAGGAAAGCAGTGTCAGTGCCCTGTTTGTCTCCACGAGCATCTCCCCTGCTTGAGATGCTGAGCAGTCCCCAGGCTCTCCAAAGGCATTAAAATCCTTCCCCTACCATGGGTCCATGGCTGTGCTTCCTTGGCAAACAGCCTTCCTCCCTTTGGTCCTTCTGTGCTTTGCTCCTGGATTTTCCTACCTGAGCTGGATTTGCACCCAGCGCTGCCCCAGGATGCAGCTCCTAATCCAGGATACAAACAAACCAGGACTTTCCAAATGTCCCTAAAAATGCACCCACTAACTCCAGATGCTGTGCTGGTTGGAGGGGGCAGAGTTTTTCACAGGCTCTGGGTGTAGATGCAACAGGGAGTAAGTCCATCCATGACAGAAGAACAAGTGTTTTCACATGGCAGTGAATTTTTGGATTTGATCTCTCTGCTCTCAGCAAGTGCACGGTGGAAGCAAATCCTGTCCTTGGTTGGTTCTTGGCTTGTATCAGCAGCATTTGAATGAAAAGGGTTCGACTGGACCCATTTCAACCCAAAACGCAGCCCAGCCCCAGGCCTGCGATGCTGCAGGAGGCTGCAAAGCCGTGGGGTGGGAGGAAGCTCTGCTAGCTGACGTTGGAGGTGACAGAGGAGCCATCAGCTCTCTGCTGCTGTCCCACCCGCCCTGCCTCCCCCCAGGGCTGAGCGGGGACCCTGCAGCGCGCGGCGGAGCGTCCGGGCACGGCTTCGCTCAGCTGGGTCACCTCACTGAGCTCAGCCTCCAGCGTGCTGACCGTGTTGGCCTGCGCCACGTGCACCTTGTGTGCTGCCTTCTTGTGCAGGAGGCAGCTGAAGATCTTCTTGAAGCCCTTGCGGAAGTGTTTGGAGACCAGGGCGTAGACGATGGGGTTCACGCAGGAGTTGGCGTAGGAGATGACGTGCGAGAGGATGCGGAGCACGTACGTGGAGTGGTTGAGGGGGAAGTACCCAAACCACACGCAGAGGATGACCAGGTGATGGGGCAGCCAGCAGAGGCAGAACAGCACGGCCACAATGATGATCATCCTGGTGACCTTCCTCTTGGCCTTCTTGGACTCTGACATGTCTTGGAGAGGGTCCACAGACCGCCACAGGTAGCGAATAGTGCGCACGTAGGTGAGGCTCAGGATGAGCACGGGGATGATGTAGCTGAAGATGAAGGTGCAGATGTCCATGATCTTGCGCTGGGAGATCTCCCAGATGGGGTGGCACACAGTCAGGTTGGCCAGCTGGAACTCCTGGTAGTAGCTGAGGTAAGGCCCTGAGAAGATGAAGGAGAGCCCCCAGATGAGACAAATGGCCAGGAGGGCATTCCTGGGTGTCCTCAGCTCCCTGGAGTGCAGGGGGTATCGTATGGCCAAATACCTGCACGGGAAAGGGAGAGGGACGTGGCTGAAGTCCTGGGGAGGGCACAGAGAGAGCATCACCAGGGTTGGAGAGAGGGCAGAAATGATGGATTTGAGCTTTCCAGGGCAGCTAGTCACACAATGGATTCCCTGGTGCTTCTTACAGACCCTGTGCAGCACAAAGGATTGAGGCAGGTTCTCTCCCTGACCCTGTCCTGTCACCCTCTGCTCCTCGCAGTGGTTGTGGGGACAATGGGGGTGATCCCAATTCTGTTCTTCCCCTAATCCAGCAGACCTTCACTTGACCATCACTGTCTGGCACAAGTGATTGGAGCCGTGAGGATACAAAGGCAGGAGCAAGTGCCCAGCATCCCCAGGCACAGCATTCCTGACACACGTGAGAGAACATCACCCCTTTTCAGTTCTGTAATCAGCTGACCCCTTAATTGCACCCAGATCTGAGGCTTGTGCAAGCCCTCCCTTGCTCTTCCCTCTGCTCCCTGGGATGCAGGGGACGAGGCAGCCCCTGGATGTGTTTTGGCTCCTGGGGGTGCTGTCAGCAGCTGGTGCTGTGCTGGGATGGCAGGACACATCCAGCCGGGCTCCAGGGCCACCCAGGGGACTGGCATATGGACTTTCCACATCCCATCTTGCAGGTTTTGGGCACTGAGTGGAGCAGCAATAGATGATCCCGGCCTCTCCCTTGCTGCAGGGTCATAACTCACCGGCCCTTGCAGAGGCAGGGACTGAGGTAAAGCACAGGCAGGAGCAACAAGCTTCCAGCAGAAACCCACCCTGGAATGGGCTGGGGCAATCACTGGGACAAGGGACAGCACCAGGACAGAAAGGGGCTTTTTGCTAATAGAAGGGGAGAGAGGGAAAATCTGTGTCTCAGCTCAAACATCCCGTGTTTTTTCCTCCTCAAGGTCTGCCTGCTTTGCTGGGGGCTCTTGGGAGGGTAAGGGCCCTCTCTGCTGCACAGGGACTGAGCTTTGCTTCTTTCTCATTTTCCAACCCCGCTTCACTGCCAGGGCTGGTGGATAAATCCCAGTCCTTCGGGGTCTGAAAGCTTCCTCCAGCTGGACACTGGGGCCAGGGATCCCCCTCCAGCCCTCTGCACGACCTCATACTGGGTGGTTGCACTTCTTTGTGCACATCAACTGGGAAATGCTCCTTGATTCCCCCAGGAGCCCCGGGAGATCACAGCGAACAGGATTTAGCTGCAGGGGATTTTGTCCCCTCTCTGCCCCAGTGGGATCCAGAGAAAGTGGAACCTGAGGGTGCAGGGACATCCCTCCCCTTCCCCGTTCCTTTTCCTACCTGTCGAGGGAGACGGTGGCCAGGGTGAAGCTGCTGGCGTACATGGTGAGGTAGATGAAGAAGTGGACGGCCTTGCACATGAAGGGCCCGAACACCCATCCCTCCAGGGTGTAGATGGTGGCTTGGAAGGGGACGCAGAAGAGGATGAAGCAGAGGTCGGCCACCCCCAGGTTGAGGATGAAGAGGTTGGTCGTGTTCTTCACCTGCCCGTTGCGCAGCAGCACAGCCAGCACCAGGCTGTTGCCCACCGTGCCCACGAGGAAGATGATGAGGTACACGAGTGGGATGATCACGGACTCGGGCTGCCAGCCCCCCCCGGAGCCCGCCAGCGAGCCGTTCATGGCCGGGAGGGCACGGACAGGGGCTAGAGGGGGGAGCGTGCGTGGAGAAGGCACCGGGGGGCACACAGGGTGAGGGGGTGCACGGAGAGATCAGAGTGGGGTGCACCAGGGAAGGGGGTGCAGGGAGAGCACGCTGGGGAGCACAGAAGGGAGGAAAAGGGAAAAGGTGCAGGGAAAGGTCAGTGAAGAGCGCACCAGAGATGCGCAGGAAACGGGTGGACAGGAAAAGACGTGCAGTGGAGAGGGCAGCAGGGATGCGAAGGAAAAGGGGGTGCACGGAGGGGTCACCGAGGATTGCACGGGAAAGGGGGTGCACAGAGAGCACGGCGGGGAGCACAGAAGGGATGCACGGGAAAAGGGGGTGCACGG
>VYXF01005528.1:696103-736324 GCA_013397295.1 Polioptila caerulea | reverse complement strand
GGCCCGGGCGGGCAGGGACTGCGGGGACTCGCTCTGCTCCGGCCTGAGCCCCGTGCAGGGGCGTCCTGGAGATGCGGGCGGTGCTGGCCTGGGCCTGCGTGAGGGTTTGGTTCGGATAAAGCGGGCCAGCCTGGCTTTCCTGATTTATGGAATTCCGCTCTACCTGTGCTGCCTCTCCTTCCGAACCGCCTGACAGCTGGCGTGAGTCCCCACAGCGGAGCTGTGTGCTGGGCCCTGTGCTTTGGGGTCACCCGTGAGCTACTCGTGGTGATACTGCAGCTTCAAGTGAGCAGTAATATATAAAAAAGATCTTAACAGGTGACTGAGGTGGCAGACTGGCTCCTGCAGATTTAGTGCTTCTGAAATCTCGGCGTGTAAAGCCCGTGGAGGTTTTGTAGGTGAAACTTCGGTGTGAAACCAGTCCAGCTGCACAGCTGTGATAGAGCTGGGTTTTATCTTCTGGGTCAGAGGGGAGCCCGAGGGAAATCAGATTGCAGTTTTCCACGTGGCAGGTGTTGTGTAGTCAGTAACTGTTCAGTAAGATGCAGACATAGCAACTGCCTTGGGAATGTCTAGGTCAATGAAAAAAATAAAATAAAAAAAAAATAATTGGATATGAATTCAGCAAGTAGCTGTGCAGGGTAAAAGAGAATCTGAAAAAAATCTTGAGTAGACAGCGAGGATGAGGAGGGCTCTGTTGAGACATTGCAGTTTGACTGGGTTGTTCTGCAAATATAGAATAATAAAGTGTGATACGTTGTAATAACTATTGGTGCAGGTTTTCATACTTGAGAGACTTTCTTTTAGGTGTTAGATAGACATTTGTGGTGTATGATAGACATTTGGCATTTTAAACTTTAAATGTTTGGTGGTTTTTTTAGGTATAGTAATAGTGTTTCTTTTGATGGGGTTATGTTACAGTCTGGTTTTCTGTTGTGGGTTTTCTTTAAAGGCTACTTGGTAAAGCTTAGAAAGGAAATTTTAGGATATTAATATCTATAGCACAGAGACTTCTTGTTTGTGGTGGAGGTTTTATTTCACAGAACAACCTGGCTTGTAAACTGAATGAAAAACATCAGATTTACTAGAATGTGTCATGGCTTTATTTGGTAGGAATGACTGAGGGAATAAAGGGGGTGCAGGAACTCGGCAAATACACTGAAGGATGCAGAGACTGGATGGAAATGGTGGTGATTGTGCCCCAGGTCACAGGGCAGTGCTTTGTGGCACAGATGCTTGTTACAGCAAGACTAGAAATGTGCTGAAAAACTGAGATAATCAGCCCTGGAGTTACTCCCAAAAAGTCTTTTTATGACATTCTGTGCTCAGAAGGCAATTTGTTTATGGAAGCTGTGCTGGGGAGGCAGTAGTAATTCTGTTCAGGGTGGTTTTATCCTTTTCCTGAGCAAAGAGACATTCCAGGGCAGGAAAGCTTCTCTATGTCAGTTTTTCCTTCAAAGCTGTGTCACAAGCGTGGCTGGAGAGGTGCTGTAGCCAGGCTGGGGCAGTCAGGTGTGTTATCCTGGACAGGTCTTTCAGCACAGCTGCTTATCCCAAGATGAGCTCTGGTGACAGCAGCACTGCTGTGGGTGCCTGCAGGAGCAGGTGCTTGGGATTTGTTTCAGTCTTTGCTGACAGGAGCTCTTGAGGGAGCTGTGGACTCATGAGGTGCTTCAGAACCATCAGCTCAGCTTTCTGCATTCAGGAGGTTCTGGGCTGCCCCGCTGTTGGGAGTGTGTTTGTCTCCTGGGATCTGTGGGGTTCCCTGCTGTTATTTTGGGGTGGGAGGAGGAGCTGGTGCCAGCTGCACTGAGTGTGCCTTAACATGAGCCACAGTCCTGCAGATCGTGAAGGAGTCACAGCAGCAGCACGGCCTGAGGCATGGGGACTTCCAGAGGTACAGGTTAGTGTTGGGAGCTGCTCCTGGGGCTTGGCTTCACTTCAGTTAAAATGTAACCCCCCTGTAGCAGGCAGCAGAACCCATCTGCCAGGTGAGTGCCCCTGACAGGCTGTTCCAGGTGAGGCTGTGTGTGCTGATCTCCCTTGGCTGTGCTGTGGCTGTGCAGACTGGCTCTTGCATCTCCACTGCCCATAGCAGCTTGTGTTCACACCTCCCTGACAGGCACTGTACTCCTCCAGAGCTCAGTGTTCAATAAACACACGTAAACCAGTCAGTAATGAGCTCATCACCCTGATTTTTCAAGATGATGAATAACTGTGTGTCTTCTTACCTCGTTTTCTATTAATTGCTGCTTTTACAGGTAGTGTTTGAGCTACTGTATGTCCCACTTGGAGTTTTAATTTTTAAAACATTGCCTGGTAGAGCCTTTAGTCTTTTTTTTTTTTTTCTATTTGGATAGAGCAATAAGCAGAAACAAAGTTGTCCTTTGGCCAAGCTGACTGTGGTTGTCTTTTTTTAGGGGTTATTGCTCCCGCAGGCTGAGGCGGCTCCGCAAAACTCTCAACTTCAAGATGGGCAACAGGCACAAGTTCACTGGGAAGAAAGTAACTGAGGAGATTCTCTCAGACAACAGGTACAGGGACTGGATGGAATTGAGAATTCAGTTGTTACTGAATTTCCTTTCAGTAATTTCTGTTTCAGGTGGAAAACTATTCTGTGCAGTATCACCCAAAACATTTCTTTTTAGAGGTGTATGTTGTTGATGCTAATAAAAGTTGGGGCTGTAGTACAGGTGCAAGAGACTACTTCAGCCTGTGAGAGAAGAAGGAGCAGCAGCAGCCTGATCCTTCTCTCCCCTCATAGTTGCTAAAATGGCTTCTTTTCAGAATCAGTAAATTCCTGTGACATTGAAGAGGAAATGCTTTTTCATGTCTGTTGCAAGGTAGCCATGGGAATATGCTGGTAATGTAAATGGTGTAGCCAGCAAGGTTGTGATTGGAGATGCAATCCCTTTCATTTGAACAGAAATGCTGCACTGCAAGTTTTACTTAAATCTTCTAAATTTGACAGAATGCTCATCTGACAGAGTATGTGGAGAATAGCCAGGATTTTGGGCTCACTTCCCATCTGTTAGGAATACTTGAAATGTTTCCTGTCTTGTCTTTTCTTGTGAGAAAACAACACATGATGCTGCCTTCACCTGTGTTAAGAACATATTGAACCAGTTCGAGGAGTGGCCTGAAATGATCAGTCCCTTGTCTTTGTAGTGTCTGTGGTACAGAATGAAATCTAATTCTCTTGCTCAGTGGGGTAATCACACTTCTGAGTGAGAAACACAGCAGAAACTGGTCAGGAACAACAAGATTTTGTGTGCTTAAAACTTTAAGATGTAAAAGCGTCTGCCACTTACTAACCAAGCTGAACCTCTGCTACTGAGCTTGGCAGACTGAGTGGCAAAGAACTGGTGGTGATGCAACTCTTGTCTGAGTGTCACTGTTGTCCCATGGACCCTCCTATGCCCTGCAGGTATTTGCTGCTGATCCTGATGGATGCAGAGAGGGCCTGGAGCTACGCCATGCAGCTGAAGCAGGAGGCCAACACGGAGCCCCGCAAGCGCTTCCATCTGCTCTCGCGGCTGCGCAAGGCTGTGAAACACGCTGAGGAGCTGGAGAGGCTCTGTGAGAGCAACAGGGTGGATGCCAAGACAAAGCTGGAAGCTCAGGTAACCACTGATGCTTCTGTCTTGTACGGCAAAGGCTGAGCAAGAAACGTTTGGGATTTGGGGTGAAGAAATAATGACTATCTCTCGATAGATAATAAAAGTACAAAGAATTGAGGGTGACTCAGATGGTGCTGAAGAAACTGCTACAGAGTTACCTTTTTGTTAAATGGGCTGAAGTAGCCACCTAGAACTCAAGATTTGGGGGTTCAGTTCCTGGAAAATTGGAAACAACTGTTGTGACCTCTTTGAACAAGGGGCTGCAGTGCTGTACTCTTAAACTGCATAGCAGTTGTATAACATATTGTGGGGGAAAAAGTATTGTGACATCAGTGGGCCATTGCATAACAAGCAAGAAATATCTTTGCTTTAATTTCTGGGCAGCCTTGTCTAGTGGAAAGTGTCCCTCTCCATGGCAGAGGTCTTGGAACTAGATAATCTTTAAGCTCCTTTCCTACCCATTCCATTCTGTGATTCCATTTTATGATTCTGTGGTTCCTTAGAAATGTAGCAGAGTCAGGTAAAGGAGAAGAGGTAGGTAGCTGTAAGCTGTCATCCAAATCAGCTGTCTTTTGTGGGAAGCACCAGTGAAAAGGGCAAAGCTTAGTCACTCACTGCAGGAGTGACTAAAGGTGGCACTAATGAGGCTGTGATGGTGGGGAAGTGACCTTGCCCTCGCTCTGTGTGCAGGCATACATGGCTTATCTCACTGGGATGCTTCGCTTCGAGCACCAGGAGTGGAAGGCAGCAATGGAGGCTTTCAACAAATGCAAGTGAGTCTCTCACTTCACCAGTTTGGTTCAGTAAATAGTATTGGATCACTTTAGTTATGTGCAGCAACTCGGTGAGTTGTTTAGTTAATTGTGGGAGGTGCTGCTGAAGAAATAGCATCCTCCAGAGCAGAGACACAAACTGTTCCCTTAGGATAGCACCTCCCAAGTGGCACACACTGCAGTGTTAGTATTTGTCCTTTGCTGCAGGACCATCTATGAAAAGCTGGCCAATGCTTTCACAGAAGAACAAGCTGTGCTGTATAACCAGCGTGTGGAGGAGATCTCGCCCAACATCCGCTACTGTGCCTACAACATTGGTAAGGGCAGGGGGGCCTCATCTGTTCACAGGAAAGCAATATTGAATTAGTTAAACCCTGGTCTAAGTGACATTGAGACCATGGTATTTTGGGCAAATTCTGCACGTGTTCTGGGACAGTTTAGCAAAGCAGAAAGGACCTCATTTTGCAACAGCACCTGTGGTTATGTGTAGAAAGGCAGAATAACAGTTTGTGGTAGCTTGCCTATGAAATCAGCATGAAATTACTAGCTTGTCCCTAAACTGGCAGTATAAAATCTAATGATTAGTTTTTGTATATGAAAGTAATTTTGAAGTCAAATGGAAATGTGATCTCAATTTGTTCATTCTCTTAGGTGACCAGTCTGCCATGAATGAGTTGATGCAGATGAGACTGAGGTCTGGTGGCACTGAGGGTCTTCTTGCAGAAAAACTGGAGGTAATTTATTTGCATGCCTCAACTTGAAATACTCATCATTACTGTGCTGAGCATGAATATTGCTGCAGCAAACCAGTCAAGAGCCAGAACAGAACAGAAGTGAACAAGCAAGCCTAGGCTCTGTGGGAAACAACACTTTCCCAAAAAGCCCTTTGACTTCAAAATAGTCAAAACTCACATGAATTCAGGAGGTTCAGTTTTGCATCCCTGTAAGTTCAAGCTCCTAAGCTCAGTGTGTTCTGTGCAGGCACTGATCACCCAGACTCGGGCAAAGCAGGCAGCCACGATGAGTGAGGTGGAGTGGAGAGGGAGAACAGTCCCAGTGAAGATTGACAAAGTGAGGATCTTCCTGCTGGGGCTGGCTGACAACGAGGCAGCAATCACTCAGGTAACCCAGCAGCCCTCTCCATCCTGCCCTTTAACCATCCTCTTCTGTGCAATACCTGCTAGCTGAACTAAAAGCTTTTGAGTAATCCCATTTTTTTCAAAATTTGGGGCTGGGAGGCTAAAGGAAAAAGTGGAGGAATACTGATTGTAGCCTAAAGCTGCAGTGCAACCCAAAGTGCAGCTGGGGACTGCTCTCACAGTCTGCTGAGTGGGGTAGTCTGGGAGATCTGTTCTGAGTATTCCTGCTCCTTGGAACATTCTGTGCTGCCTTCCAGCAGCAGGGTGATAACCATTATTATTAGTACATCACTTGGAAATGGAGGTTACATTTTTAAGAGTAACTGGTTTTGAATTACCCTTCTAATTTCTTTGTGTGCAATACCTGCATGCTCCAACTTCAGAGTAGCCAAAACAAAAAATATGTATATTGACCATGGTTTTTTTTCAGCCACAAATAGCCATTTGCCAGTAGCAGGTACTGTGAGATCTATTCCATTCTCTTACTGACTTATGGAAATCTTCAAAAGCAGGAAGTGGATTAATAAATGTCAGGATGTAAATCAGTTTCATATGTAATGGTTCTGAAACACTTCATAGAATCATGGAATATCCTGAGTTGGAAAGGACTCACAAGGATCACTGAAGTCCAGCTCAGTGGAACTTGCAGTGGCTCATACTGTGCATGTCTTTAGCATTGTAGTCAAGTTTTCCATGTGTAGTTTTTTCCTTGGAAATGGTGACCACATGGGGTATCCTGCTTTTCAGTGGCTGCATACACACTCAGAGTTTGAAAAGGCAATGAAAGGATTTTCAGTAACAACTCTTGCCACTAAAAATGGGATATTTGCAGCATTAAAACCTTTTTATCACCAGGAGAATAATAATGATAAAATAAAAACCTTACGGAAGTGTAAAACCAGAGCAGGGGATAGTGGTAAGAAGAGTGTGAGTAGGATAAACAGGATGTGGCTGGGTGGGAAACCTGATTGTTGCTCATAATGTTAGAAATTGGACATTGCTGAATGGATTTGGTTTCAGGAAGCACATAAATGTGCCCAGGAGGAGGAAGTACAGCTCAAAATTCCTTCGTTTAGCGTCCATCCTGGCAGCTGACAGTTGGACTTTTTCAGTTGAATTGCTCTCTAAAGTAGTGGCAGAACAGCCTGAATTTGTTCTCCTCTTGCTGCATTCCTGGGAAGGTCTGACTAAACAGAGGAGTTGAGTGGACTGGTGAGAGCTGAGCATGCAGCAGCACTATTTACATTCCCAGAGGGCTAAAACTTGCCTTTTTGGCAGCACTTCTGGAGTTGTGTCAGCTGTGATGGGCAGTCCAGCTTCAGGTGAATGAATTGTGCATCCTGGGAGCTTTGGCACCTTTCTGCTCATCTTCACTGAGCTGAAACCCTGACATAACAGCAGTGCTCTGCAGGTTTTAATTAGGAGTAAAACCAGTCTGTTTTGTGTAAAAATTGAGTCTCCCAGTGCAATTATACTATTGTCTTTGGTGCTTATTGGTAATGGGAGGAACAGAACAACTAAGCCAAACTGAAACAGGAATCCAGGTTTAAAATTGCTTATGTCAGTCCTTCTGTAGATTTGAAGGCACCAGGTACAAGTGACAAGGCTGCAGGACAGCATGACACAGGTGTGCTCCTACCTGGTATTGCCTCAAGGATTCTGTGCTCATCTCTAGATTGCAGCAAAAATGGGTGGTAATAACTGTCAGAGATGTCACATAGTGCTTTAGACCAAAGAAAACCTGACAGCTGAGCACTCCACACTTTTGCAATTGGGTTCTGTGGGCTTGGTTTCCATGAACCCTCTAAGATGAACCTGTGCAGTTCTGTCAGGACAGTTGAACCAGCAGCTGTAGCACTTGTGTCTCAGTCCTATGATGTGATATCTCCCAAATCAGAACATGTGTGTTTATGCATAGAATCAGCTTAAGGAGTTTTTGCTTGGAAAGAAAAGCCTTTGTTTCATTGCAGGGCCCAGCCCTTGCCCTGTTTGTGCCTCAGTGATGATCTGGCCATGTCTGTTTTCATTTTTGTGCTTACAGTGAAATTGCTCTGCTGCTCTGGGTGAGGTTGAGAATGCAGTCAGACTCGTCTCTGGTTATTCTCAGGAGTCAGTCCCACCTTAAAAATTCTCACAGCAGATCTTAAATTAAAAATTAAAAAAACCTAAACCCAAAAAACCGCCTCCATCACAGGATACCTGAGGCTTTGTGAGGGAGTAACAGTAGCATTACTGATTGAGTCTGCAAATGTGGGAAGTGGAGAGGAAGAGACTGTAGAGTTGCACAGTAGATAAACAAGTGAGCATGGTTTTAAAGAGTTTTATTCATTTGGACAACTGCAAATTTATGGCAGCAAAGCTCATGTTACATTGTTACATGACATGGGAGTAGTAGAACATGGTGCTGGTGCTCTTGAATTCTCCTTCAATCACTGAGGCTGAGGTTTGCTTGGGAGTAGTTTTTTCTTACTGAATCAGTGAGTCTTGTAATCTCCACCTGGTTTCCTTCTCAGCATCTGAATAAAGGCTGAGTTTGGGAGCTTGTTTAATTGGGTACACGATATGCCAATAAATTAGGCAAAGGTCAGGCTTCAACTTGTTTTATAAAAGTTGTTTTCAGGTTCTGGTTTTGGGGCAGAAGGCCAAAAGCTGCTTCACTTTTTTTTAACCAAACTTACGGCGACAGCAGAAAAGCACTCGGTCACTCCTGCTGCTAAAATATAGGGTTACTGTAAAAAATGCTTCAAATAAGCAATTTACTGCCACTGTGAGCATTGCTAGAGTGGGAGTGGAGGAAAGATAATGATCTGCATGTTCTTACCACATGGGAAAAATTAAATCAGCATAACAAGAGCTGTCTGCATTGGTAGTTTGCCAGTTCAGGGCTGCTCAGCTCTTGTGTTGCTGGGCCTTTCCCACAGTGCAGGGAGCAGTGCAGGTGCCATCCTGGAAGGGAAGGGAGTTTCTGGGAAGGAAGGTAAGTGGTGCAGGACTGAGGCCATGAGCTAGGCCTTCACTGCTATTCAGTTCTCAGCACCAACCCCATTCTCCACAATTTCTGGCAGATTTCCCCTGAGAATGTGCTGCAGACAGGCACAGATTGGAGTTTTAACTACTCAGGGACCTTAAAGACATAATTTGGGAGAAACTCTGTTTAATCTCCTTAGTTATTTCATGCATCATACAAAATTTCTGATTTCTGATGTGTCTTGAATCTCCTTTGCTCTTAGGCAGAAAATGAGGAGACAAAAGAACGTTTGTTTGAGTCTTTACTCAGTGAGTGCAGAGATGCCATTCAGGCTGTTCGGGAAGAGTTGAAACCAGACCAGGTAAGCAGCAAACATCAGCTTCTACTTCCTATGACACCCCCTTTCCTTGGGGCTGATGTAGTGTTAAATTTGCTGGGATTTCTTTAATAAAGAGCTGCAAAATTTGAATTTATTCTCTTCAGAACTGGAGTGTGGAATAGCAGTGAAGCCCTCCATCTTTTGCCTACAAGACTGTTACAGCTTCCATGGTTTACCCAAACCTTGAGCTGTTCTGTGTTTTTCATCCCTTGGCTGCCAGTTTTAAGTGAATCATGCAGTGTTTTGTCTCCATTGCCCACAGAAGCAGCGAGAACACTCTCTGGAAAATGATTCTGGGAAAGTGTCCAACATCCAGTACTTACACAGGTAATGGGCGAACATTGCTGCCAGTGCTAGTGTGAAGAAGCCATGTTCTTATGTCAAGATTTTATTTCTGTTTGGTTTTGTTTTATGGAGTTTTTATTCCGGGCCTGTGGGATCCCAAAGGATGACTACAGATAAGGATCTGCTTCAGGCAGCTTTCTAAACACATCACTCCACATTCTCACATTGACCTTCCAGATGTTTTTCCGCCACGGCTCAGAACACAGAATAATGTCCAAGGAGCTCTGACAGTGCTGATGAGATTTCTCTCTTCATTTTGGCAGTTATTTGACCTATATCAAGCTGTCCACAGCCATCAAACGCAACGAGAGCATGGCCAAGTCCCTGCAGAAGGCCCTGCTGCAGCAGCAGCGCTCCGACGAGGACGGCAAGCGCTCGCCGCGGCCCCAGGACCTCATCCGCCTCTACGACATCATCCTGCAGGTACTGCTGAGAAAACACAGCCAGAGAGCTTTAGTACAAAACCTTATTGTGCTTCACAGCACTGCAAGTGAGCCACTGTGAATCTGAAGGGTAGCTGAGTACCTTGGAGTACCTCAGGGATGTTCAATACCTGCACGAAACATGAAAACACTCTTAGTTAGAGCAGAACCTGCTGCTTGAATGGGTGTCCTTTGTTGTGTAGTCTGATACAGTTTTAAAATGGTCTTTCTGACTCTTGTGCAGCACCCTTAGAGCTGCCTTAGTTTCTGCTGGCCAGGGCAAGTAGGAGCTAAAAATACTTGTTCTTCATAAGCAAGTTCTCAGTTTCTCACATAATTTTGGAGTTAACTGAGGGAGCCTGTGGCTGAAGCTGTTGTGAATGGGAGAGGGAAATGCCTTATGAAAGAATTAGTTCATGTGGAATCTAAGGAGTCTTTGTCCTAATTCCTGTTTGTGTCAGGAAGTCTGTCCTGAGGGCAACTTGCACAAGTTTCATTGAGAGTCCTTCACAAGGTTAGAAAACTGATCATTAGAGAACTGGAAACTATTTCCCTGGGAGTGTTCTGTTGACTTGTCAAAAGGGGCAGCTTTCTCTTAGACCAGCAGATTCCAGAGGAAGGCAATGCCTGCATTTGTTATTCTCTCTTTTGCACAGAACCTTGTGGAACTGACACAACTCCCGGGCCTAGAAGAGGACAAGAACTTCCAAAAGGAGATTGGGTTGAAGACACTTGTGTACAAAGCTTACAGGTGACTGAGAAACAGCCAGGTTTTCTTTAGCACACATGACACCTCCAGAAGTTGTAATTCCACAGCTCTGTGTGCTGTGCAGGCCTTTGATGCACTCTCCTCTGTCCTTTGAGACTGATTCCTAAAGGGAAGCTGCCCAGTGCTACTTAAGGGTATCTCCTATTGTCAGTCATTTGAGGTGGCAAAAGCTGTGGATAACAAACACGTCAGGAATGCTCTCTTGACTGTTGCAGGTGTTTCTTCATTGCCCAGTCCTATGTCCTGGTGAAGAAATGGAGTGAAGCCCTTGTGTTGTACGAGAGGGTGCTGAAATACGCCCGTGAGGTTCAGTCAGGAGCTGGAGCTCACAGGAACAGCTTAAAGGTAACAACCCAGTCCTGAAGCTGAAGTTTTATGAAGCAACTCTGTCCCACTATTTATTGTTAATAAGGTGCCAGGCCATTACAATTCAAGACTGATCTTTAAGTAGGGAGAAGGGTAATGTTCATTGTAGCAGAGACTTTCTAGTGATATGGGAACACTTCACCTGCCACTCACTTGGAGGAGGGACAGACTTGCTCCAACTCTAAAAAAATTTACCACTTTTTCTCACCTGTGCATTTTCTCTTTTACAACTTCTGTAGTGCCTGAAGCACAATGCTGTAGCTTTTCCCCTTCTGGGAAAGCTTATCAACACTAGGAGTTAATTTCTTAGTTCTTACTCTGTCTGGTTTTACCTTTGCTCTGACTCTTAGACTGGCACATTTCAGGCTCTCAAATTATTTCCTTTAATGCTCTAGGAGCTGCCTGATGTTCAGGATCTCATCACTCAAGTCAATGCAGAGAAGTATTCCTTGCAAGCAGCAGCTATTTTAGGTGAGTAACACAGCTGTACTAGAACTCTGCTCTAATGTACCTTGACTAAAGTTCCTGCAGCTATTTCATGCCTTTTATTTCATTTCTGAAGTTCCAAATTATTTTCCATCACTATTCATGTGGGCTCTGGAAAAGTACTTTTCCCCCTCAGTTCTGGCTGCTTCTAGCTGTGTGTAGTGCAGGTAGGCAGACAGTAACTGGACATTGGCATCTTGCTCCCTGCCCAGAGATGTTAAAACCCTTCCTGGGGATGTGTGCTGTTTTGGGAACCTGCACAGAACAGTTTAGTTTTCATTTTTTTGCTGCAAACACTTTGGCCTTACTCATCCCAATTTTGCCTGGCTGGTCAAGCTACTAAGAAGAGGGAGAGCAGTGATGTTCTCTCTGTCAGTGTCAGCCTGGTCAACAGAACTTTGGGGGATGGATGAACTCTGAGATTTCTTGGGCTGCTGTTTTTGCTGTGCCTGCTGCTGGAAATCCAGGACAAGGAATGTGTTGCCCCCTTGATTGCCTTAATGCTGCTTTAACAGACCCTCCCTGGGGTGTTCTCATCCTCTTCTGCTGTGTGCTTCACTGAGAGTCTGTGCTGCTTTCCAGACCTTCTCATGACAGTGTGAAGGAGAAGCTCCCCTGCTGCAGGGCTGTGTTGGCTGTAGATGTGTGTGTGGTGCTTACTCTAGAAATCAAATTGATTCTGCTGAAAATACTGTCCTGTGCATCCCAGAAAGCCAGGATCATGGCTAACCTTAGAGTACAGCTGCTTCCTGAGACAATCTTGCTCTACACTGAGGTCAAACCTGTTATTCTTACCCCCTTTTGTTCAATTTTGCAGATGCAAATGATCCTCATGAGACTGAGTCTCCATCTCAGGTCAAGGATGGCAAGGTAAGAGCCAAGAGCTCAGGAAAATTCCAGCTGTGCTCTTAGTGACCATCACCTTTATCCTGTTACCTGAGTGTCTCTCACAACACAAGAAATGCCACATTGATCAGGATTTGGTCGTGACTGGTGTATTTAGGAGATTTTATTAGGCCTGGTGCTGAAGGTACCTGACACAGGAGCAGGAGCTGGGAGGCTGCTTGCAGCTTCCAGTGGGGCAGCTTGCTTTAGTTAGCTTTCCCTCTGCACCTGGGAGGGTTTTCCAGAGATCCTGCAGCTGTGCTTTGACAGGAGATTAAATAATTTTCAGAGGCCTCAGGAGGGAGCTTGAACTTCTCTGGTCTCAGTTGCTGCTGAGTCCTGTTTGATGTTTGACCCTTTTGATGTGACTGGAATTTAATTTGTGTCCCTGCCTCGGTCTCTTGTAGCCACTCTCGGAACGGTTTGAGACTTTCTGCCTGGACCCTTCCCTGGTCAGCAAGCAAGTCAGCCTCGTGCACTTCCCACCAGGATTCCAGCCCATTCCATGCAAACCATTGTTCTTTGACCTGGCCCTTAACCATGTTGCTTTCCCACCTCTGGAGGACAAGGTGGAGCAGAAGGCCAAGAGTGGCCTCACAGGATATATAAAGGGCATTTTTGGATTCAAAAGTTAACCAGGACCCCCAGAGGAGCAGAGGTTTTATTCTGTGTTGAAGGAAAAGCTCCAAGAGGTTCTAGGACACAAATACCTGCACCTGAAACCAACTGAGGGAAGTTTTACCATCTTCTCCCTTGTGTCCTGTGTTTATGTCTGTGCACACACATTCTCTCCCAGTGTATTAAAGACCAACAATTATTCATAAACAAACATACACTCTAAATACCTGAAAATAACCTGGAGCACAGAGAAATTCCTTTCTGCTTGGAGAAGTTTTGTGATCAGTGGCCTGTCCAGGGCTGGTACACATCTACTTACCATGGACCAGGGCACAGATACAATTTGATTCCTGCCTCTGCCCTGTTATTTGACACTATAATTTGTATTTTGATCTAGAAATTGGGCTGTAATTGGGAAACAGAGGCAGAAGTAGATGCAGAACTAAACCAGCAAGGTGAGGCTCCTACACCATGGCTGTGGAACAGCAGCCAAGGGGGAAACTTCTCCTTCCCTTTCAACCCAGAAGTCTCTATATTTTTTAAGACTGTAACATTCAGAAATTACAAAATAGAGCCTCTTTTCCTTATCAGTAAGGATGGCAAACATCAAATATTGATGGTTACTCCTGCTGTGGTGGTGAATTTGTACTCTGGGCCAATAGCACCCATCTTTATTCATACACACACTTGGTTAAATACCTGAATACAGTATAGAACCTATTCCTGAAAGTATTTTCCTGGGAAAATAGCTTCATGGGTGGTTTTAGAAATAGCTACTTGCTCTTCTTGGGAAGTTGGGTCTCTTGGTGTTTGTTTTGTCTCTGATCTAAACCTTGCCTGAAAACAAGATGATCTTTTTCTGGAGTTCATCTGTTGCTTTGTTTCTTGTCCCTGGTCAGTAGCTGCACCTGAAATGAGGGATAAGGAGCAGGAGACCAGTTGGTTTGTGAGTGATACTTCATCTCTGTCATGCCAGACAGTGTTTTTTATAAAAGCACCCAGGTGCCATGAGATTGGGCACTTTGAAAGTGCAGATAATTTCATAACTGTGATCACTTCAACAGGAAAAAACCCCACAGCACATGGGCAGAACTGTTCCTAAATAAAGCATTTGGAAGATTCCACCAGCACTGTGTGAGTTTTCACTCAGCCTGTAGCTGGCAGGTGAAGCAACAGTTTGTTCTGGTTGTCTGGACTAAGTGTTTTTTCTCCTTTTTTAGGCATTTGATTTAAGGTTGGAAACAGAAGGACTGTTTTGAATTATTGGGGTTTTGTTGTAATGGGAATTTTCCTTGCAAGGTGCATGTCAGATGAATGGGGGAATGAACAATTCCCATTATTTTAATATGAATGTTCTCTTTGTTCCAAGTTGAAATGATTTGTGAGTTCTTGAAGTACAGAAGGACTGTGTGCTCAGAAAGAGATGGGAGGAGGAGGAGGAGGAACTTGTTTGTGTTTAATTTTTGCAACATGGAAACAAAATGAGAATTTCTGGTGTTGTAGCCAATTCCCTTTGCCTCTGGATTCCAGGGGCATTTTGCAGAAGAAAAGGAACTGTACGGGTGAAAGAAATGTGGGCGACTTTATTCATCAGATGGCAATTTCTAGAAAACTGGGTCTGGACTGGCAGCTTTCTCTTCCCCATAAATTCATTTCCTTTTAGGCAGGGAAAGGCTCACAATGACCAGGCTCACCTGGTCCCTGTGTCCAGCTGAGCTGCTCTTCTCAGCTTTTGGATGAAATCTCAGAAGTGTTCTCCTTTGGTTTGCACCAAACTCTGCCTTCCTTCCACGGATCTGTGCTGTGCCTGGATTGATTCCAGGGAAACCCCTACTGTGGCCACTTTGTAGTTAGAGTTACAAAAACCTGAGAGCAATTGGCCTCTTTTCTGCCAAACCTCTTTTGGCAGATAACTGATGAGTTGAACACAGATAAGAAATCTGAAAACAATCAAGTTTTATTCCTGACCTCTGAGGCGTGTAGTTTGTATTGGGAACACCGAGCACTGTTTGCCTCCCAAGCACTCAGAGGATCGAGGTCACACCATCACCTGGAGCTACTGAACCCCTGGGGAATGGCCACTTAGCTCTGAAGGAGATCTTCTGCCCCAAGGCTCAGGTAACACCACTCCGAGGTGACTTGACTTGTTTGTTTTGGTGTAATGTTAGTGAAAGGTGAATGGAGTGGGGTTTGTGAGCAGTGGTGTGGCTTAAATCACGGAAGGTGCTGATAAGGCTCAGGAAAAGGAACCTGAAAATGTAAAGAAGGGAATAAAATTGTTATTGCAGTCACCTGTAGGATGCAGAGCAGACCAAACTGACAAAACTGAGCCTTTTAGACCTGCAGTGGAGCCTGGGCTGGCACAGATGAGGCTCATGGAGCTGCAGGGGGACAGGGCAGGCAGGTGAAGTGTCTGATGTGCAGAACAAACCAATTCCCCTGGGTCTGCCCAGGTGTTGGGCCTGGAACAGCCAGGGCCAGGTGCAGAGCACTGGGCTTGTGGAGCTTGGAAACTTCCTCATTGCACTGCTCTTTCATTGCTGTTCCTTTAAAGTGCTTGTGCTCTTTCCATGAATTAATTGGCAACGAGGCCATGTGATTGCCCTCAAAACAGGAAACTCCAGCAGAATGGTCAAGAGGATTGCTTTCAATCAACTTTTCCTTTGGAATATCTTTGGGAGTAGCACTGGAATTTTAATTACAGGCTGAGCTAGCTGTGCCTGGTACCATTGCATCTATTAAAACAGGAATGAGATGTTCATCATGGCCCTCACCACCACCAGTGGCAGACCTGTGTCTGAGCAATGTTTATTCGTGGTTGTGCACTCTGAGGGGTCTGGAGACAGTGGATGGATCTTGAGGGCTTCCTGGGGGACAGAAGTGAGGAGCACGAGGGAAACTGGACAGTGAAAGAACTGAAAGGTGGCACATGGGATTGTAACAGACTGACCTGGGAATTCCTACACAAGTGTCTGCCTCTGAAAAAAGGGTTGGGGATATTTTAAACAAGGGATTATGTTGCTAGAAAATTGTCACCTAATCCAAGCTGCTCCAGCTGTAGGGCATCCCAGGTGGGCACTGCCCGGAGTTTTCTGGGCTTTTGTGGCTGTGTCTCTGGAGCAGCAGGTTGTAGGTTTGGCTGGCAGATGCTGAATTGAGGTGTGGGAAGACCCTGTCCAACTGCAGTGGGAGTAGAATTCATCCTTCAATCCCTGCTGGGGGATTTCCGTGCTCCCTCACAGCCTTTGTGAGCTGCCCTGTCAGCACAGGTACAGGTACCCCGTGGGCTGCAGCCGGGCTGGAACGGAGGTGTTCGCTCACTTCGGGAGCGATTTGATGTGAGACTGACTCTCTGTGGCTGCTCTTCCTTCAGGATGGGATGGCTGTTTTCAAACAAGGACAGCTGGAGGGCGGCTTTGCTGCCAAGCCGGGAGGGAGGGATGGAGGGAGCGATGTGTGGTGGGGTCCGGGCAGAGGCGGGCTGGGAGCAGCCGCTGTGCTCGGGCTGTCCTGGGGCTGCGGCTCTCCCGGCTGCGGAAAGGCCGGGACTGCAGCTGCCCGTCCAGCCCAGCTGAGAACCCGGGCTGTCTGTCTGTCTGTCTGTCTGTCTGTCTCTCCTCCCCGGGACCAGCCCCTTCAGCCCCGGCTGGGTTCAGCGAGTGCCTTCACCGGGAGCTGATCCCGCAGGTCCCCAGAGGGACCGTGCTGGGCTCGGGTGCCTGGGGCTCACCCAAACCACGCCGAGGGTGAGCGGGTTTGAGAAATGCAGCCCCTCCCTGCCTCTCTCCCTTTGGGTGAGGTTTCCTGGGCCTGACTGTGCTGCTTTGTGCCTGAGCAGGGGCTCGGTCCCGCAAAGCCGCGCTGTGACAGCTGCTGTCACTTGGCTCTTGGGGAAGTGGATCACGGTGGGATTTGGGTGGCGACAAAGCAGGGAAGTCCTTGTTCGGGAGCATCCACCCCCGGAGTGTGTGCTCACTCTGTGTTTGCTTTGGGGATTTCCTTTGTGGCCAGCAGCACCCTGCTCAGTTACAGCGTTGAGCTGAGCCCAAGTGCAAACTCCGTGTGGGATGGAGGAGGCTGTGTCCATCCCCAGCCCTTCCCTGGGCTGCTGCAAGGGACCTGTGGTGAAAACCTTCCCACCTCTGGCCTAAAAAGCAGTAATGGCTCCGAGGGGGAGGTTTAAAACCACTTTCAAAGGGTGTCATTTACATGTCAGTCGTGTGCGGGCAGCCCTGGGCGCAGCTTTCATGTTCCCCGGTGCCATCCATTCCAATCCAGACCCAGGTCCGAGCGGGCACTTGGCATTTCTAGGCACGGCCACGCTGGGATCTCAGTCAAACTCCTCCACTGCTTAGCACCCGTCTGTCTGTGGTTATTAAAGTCAAAATTCTTGCTCTGGAAATGATCCTGTCCCCGCCTCGCTGGGCTGCAGGACGTTTCTGGCCGTGCACAGCACAGACACGGCACTTTGCCCCAGGCTCACACGCTGTGCATGAGGATTAGTGACTCCCATCCCTGCCCGTGGTCAGTCTAGGGAGCAATGCCGGGGCTGTGGTGCCCGAATGACTAAAGAGCAGCATCAAAGCCTCTGCATTACCTTCAGTGCTTGCCTTTTTCCACAGAAGCAGGAGAACGTCTAATTTTCTCAGAGCATCAAATTAAATTGGGGAAGGTGAGGCCTGGCCACGCAGAATTAGCTGTGGCAGACACATTCATCCTGCTCTGGTCCCTGCCCGTGACACAGAAGCACTTGCTGCTGAGTCAGGCAGCAGCAGCTCACAATTGGAGCTTTGCAGGTTTATGGGTGATTAAAAATCATCTGGGGCTCTGGGCTGGAGGCTGCAGTTTGGGGTATGAGCCCCCTTGGCTCAAATGTTCTTGGCTGCTGCACCCTCTGCCCTCACAGATGGATTGGAGGTGTTTTGCAGGGGCTGTCACCGTTCTGTCCCCTCCCTGCCTGAGTCACCCAGGAGGGCTTTGTCTCCCCTCCCTGATAGCCCTGTGGTGCAAGCAGAGCCCTTCCGTGAGCTTGGCTTGGTTTGGTTTGTTTTGGTGGGTGTCTGAAAGCATGATCCTTCCTAGCTGGTGCAGCACCCTCCTTCCTAAGGGCCTCTGGGTCTTGCCCGATGGGGTGCTCCAGCTTGGGCCCCTCCTCTTTGAATGCCTGCTGCTTCATCAGCTCTTTGTGTTGAGGTTGTTCTCTCGAGCAGGAGTATCTGTGAGCTGTTCCAAGCACAGGTTTCAGTTGGCCACCACCTGCAATACACCATCCTGCAGGTATTTTGCTGGGCCTTTGCCTGAGTGTGGAGAGCCCTCCAGTTTAACTTTCTGTCATCCCAACACGGGCTGGTTGCCTGGTGCTTTATCCCAGCGTTTGCAGGGGATGGTTCCTTCTCCAGGGCACTCCTGTTTGGGCAAAGCAGCTTTGAAAGAAACACTCCAAAAGCTCTGATCTCCCACCCTGATTCCATGGGTTCCTTCTCCAGCTGTGCTGTGTGTGAAGGCTGTCTCTGCAGGCAGGTGTCATTGTGTTAATTATGTCATTGCCTCGTTAATGATCTAGGACACATCTTGTTCAGATCCCATCGCTCTGTTTGGGAGCAGCTCCCTTCAGCCGTGTCACTGGATAATAAAGCCAAATTTGCAGGCTGCATCCTGTAAGTTATAAGCAAGTTTTCCAGACAAAGTGTCCTGAGAATCTGCCATTAGTGAATTTATTTTGTGCTATTACAGCCTTGCTAATCCTCTGGGGAGAGGAAAATGAGGCTAACGTGTTAACTGCTGCAGGGAATCACCCTGGTGTCCTGCTCCTTAGCTCTGGGGCTTGAACTCAGAAGGAGCTGAGGGATGCTGGAATGAGCCTGGAGAGGCCGTGGGGTGGGAAGCAGGCAGGTCCTTTTGATGTCTGAAGGGTCTAGGGATGAGTAGTCCACAACTGCCCTGGGACTGGGCTGTGATGGGAATGTGCTCTGTATTTAGAGAGATCCAAAGGAGCAGGACAAGGGCTGCCCATTTGTGCTGTGCTGGATTGGGCCACCTCTGGTTTCTGGGGAAAGATCCCTTGGAGCTGAGCTGGCTCTGCATCCAGAGCCCCCTGACCTCTGCAGACCCTGGCAGGGTGCTGAGCCTGTCCCAACCCAGGGAGCTCCTTAATGGGTGTTAATTCCACCTGCAGGGAGGAGTCCTGGGGCCTTTGCACTTCCCTCTGCTTATCAGCTGGCAAAGATAAGGCTAAGCAAAACAAGGTTTGAGGACCCAGTAATTTTAGACTCCAGAAAATCAAGTGTCCTATCATGCCAGAGGTGAGGCAGTTTTTTCAACTAGGCTGTTCTGAGGCTCTGGAGTTTCACTTTGGCTTGTGGAGTATGAAAACTGCTCCACAAGGAGGGAAAAGGGCTGGAATGGGAATTGTATGAAAAGGTGCCATCCTTGGTGTCTGCAAGGCAAGCAGAGGCTGACGAGTGTGTGGGACCAGGCTCTGATTCCTTCCAGGGTGGAATCTTTTATGCTCCACTCTTCTCCATGGCTTTGGAGACACTCAGAAGGGTTTCCCCGTGGCTGAGGTCAGCTCAAGTGTTACAGGCTCAGTGTCCAGCTGCAAAGACCAGGTATCCTTTGTAAGTCTTGGCCTGGGATGCCTGTACCTGCTGATCCTATTGCCAAACAAGCAGCATCTCTGCAGAGCAGAGCATCCCTCATGGATGCAGAGGGCTCCCTGGGGATGTGGTGATGGGTGCTGCTGGTGAGAGGGGCCCTTGGGTTTATTTGGTGTAAATGTGGGTCATCACGAGCAGGAGCCTTACAGGGTGAGGAGATGCACAAACTGCTTTTCCATAGGTATTTTATAAACAGCTCCAGGCTGTTTCCAGGTGCCAAACAATTGCAGACCAAACCCCAACCACCCTCTGCATCTGTGCTCACTGGTTGTTCCTGTGTTTCTCCTCCTACATCCCAATGGTTAAATTTGTTGCAAAGGTCCTTCCCTTGCTCTGCTGTGGCTCCCACTGCTCCGTAGAGTCATTTAGGACCTTAAAAGTGGAGTTTCCCCTGCAGTGCCTGGCCAGAAGCAGCTCTGGGTGGTGTAATGACACGGGAGGTTTGTGCAGTGCTTTGATTTTGTTGCATCACGTCTCAGGGGGTGAGTTCAAGAATGAAGAAGTTCAAAAGCAACGAGGTGGAATGGAAAGAAAGCTGATCTGAAGGAATGGTGTGCAGAGGGTGTTCAGGAGGGGAAAGGCACAGGGGAGGCAAGAATGTTGTCATCCAAGAAGGCAAATGGTCTTCGTAGGTAACAGTAAATCATTTCTGGGCCATGTTCACCTACCATCCCCTCTGTAAAAACCCAACAGAGGCCAGGCTGATAACAGTGCCACACCATCCTCCAGCCTCTGCCAATCTCTTTGGAAAGGCCAGCCCAGGATGGTTTCTGAAATCTTCCTGCCCTGCAATGTTCTGTGCTCACCGAGGTCCCCCAGGCAGCTGTGCCTGCTATCTATCCCTGCAGGCACCTACTCAGTGTGTGAACAGAAAGAGGCAGCTGCTGGTTGTGTGACTGCCCTGTAAAACCAGGCATCTGCATCCTGGCACAGCTCCCGGCCACGGGGATAAATCCTGTTCTGGAAAACGAATGAAGGGATTATGGTGTGACTTCCCATCCCACCTCTGTTGTGTCTGGAGCCCTGCAGGAGCAGCCAGCCCCAGGTCTATTCCCCCAGGAGATGTGTCTCAGCCCCCAAACAGAGCTGGAGCCCAGCTGGGAATGTGTCTGGGCAAGGCACAGCCTGCTCTGGGATTGGCTTTGCCTCTGGATCAGCGGCAGCATTCCCAGGCTGGAACAGCTGGGATGAAAAGAAGGCTCAGGCTCACCCCTGACCCATCTCCCGTGGGACAGCAGCTGTGGCAGGAGGGGGCTTAGCCCCCATTGCAGCACTGAGTGATCCTGTTGGAGATGGAGCTGGGATGGGGCTGCCTTGTTGGAGATGGGGCTCCCTTGGCAATTCTGTCAGGGTGTTCTCCCAGACCCGTGCCCAGGTTTCCAGCTGCACAGGGGCAGGTAGGTCCTGCCCAGCATTGTGGGCCCAGGTCCCAGTGCCAGGTGCAGCTGTGTGGGTGGCTGTGGTGGAGAACTGGTTGAACTGGTCTCCTTGCCTGTTGCTTCTTGCAGGGTCTGGGTTAACCACCGTGCTCTGCCCTGGCATGGCTCGGGCCAGTCTGGGCAAAACCCACGGAGGATCTGGAAGTGGCCTGGGCTGGATCCAGCAGTGCCTGTCACAGGTGAGAGGATCTGTCAGAATCCCCTGAGGATTCTTGCAGCAGCTTCCCCTGAGCAGATCTTGGTGTCCATGGCAGAGCAGGGGAGGCTGAGCTGGCAGCTGGCACAGGTGCTGGGCCGGGTGCTGTGCTGAGGCTGCTGGACTGGCAAGACCCATCACCCCAGAGCCATCCTCTGGCTTCTCCTGCCAGCCTTTTCTCCTGAGGCTGGGATGGGGCTTTGCTGAGGGCTGGGCAAGCCCAGCTTCTCCCAGGATGAGCAGGCAGCCAGGAGTTGCCCATGGACTCTGCCTGTCCTCTCCTGTCTGGCTGAGTGAGGGAGAGCTCGAGGTAGGCTGAGTGCTCAGCATCACTCCTGGACTGGGACCAGGCAGGACCTGGTCCTGTCCCAGCTGCCAGGGACACTGCTCCCCTCCCAGAGATCATCCCTGTGTTTGTCTGTCCTGTCTGTGTGGCACAGAGGCTGCTGCTGCCTGCCAGGGCGTGTGTCTGTGTGTGCACAGGGCTGACAGCAAGGGCTGCTGCCTTTGGAACTCTCTGTCTTTCCGAGGGATCTTTGCCAGGCAGGGACTTGGCCAGGGGGAGGATCACAGCTGAGTCTTGCTACACCAGAGAGAGGAAGGTGCAGTCTTGGAGCTGTGCAGGTGAGGAGCCCCAGGTGCTCCAGGCTGCCCCAGGGTGAAGGATGGCTTTGGGAGCAGGCTGTCCAGAGGGCTGTGTTGGTATGTGCTTGGTTTACTCTTGGTGCTAATTCTTAGCACTTCCGGTGCCTGCCAGGGGCTGGTTTCCAGGCACTTACAGGCAGTTGATCTTGTCCAATTGAGTTTCCTTTGAATCTACAGGGAATTAATCCCCTCCTGGCCCATGCAAACAGCAGCCCCCCAAATAAGAGCTGGTCCCATGTTCCTGTTTTCTGTGGGCACAAAATCAGGTCTGTGTGGAATCAAATGCTTTCTGCTCCCATCTCTGGCAAGCTTTTGGGTCACTTAAAGCCTTTGAATGCCAATGACAGGGACTGGCTCTGGTCTGGGGGCCCTCCTGGAGCCTCCACCAGCTCTGGTCAGAGAGCATCACTGCTGTCACTGGTCAGTGGGATGTCAATGGCAAAGGGGTGATCTCCCAGCAGCCACTTTCCATCCTGTCTGTGTCTTTCCTTCTCTCCTGGGACAAGCAGGATTTAAATTTAAAGAGGACAAAGAGGTCACCTAGGACCTTTTCCTCTGGTCCTGGGTTGTCCTTGGACCACACAAACCAGGTGAAGGACAGCCACAAACCTGTGTTGGCATCACTGGTGTCTCACTGGTGCTTATGTGGGGGGCTATGACCCCCATCTTCTCCTGTCCCCTTCCTCCTCCACCCTCTGCCCTCCCTCCCTGGTCCTGCACTGGGTAGGATCCCGTGTTGCTGTGGGATCCATGCTGGATCAGCCTCAAACACAGAGTTCTTGGTTTGTGGGGAACATTGAACTTGGCTTTGTCTGAAACCAGCAGGTAGCCAGCCCTGGCCGTGGCTGGGGAGAGCCGTGGGACTGGGCAGCCCCCGTGGGCAGCTCAGCCTGGACCAGCATCCCCAGGAGCCACCGAGATGCCAGGGTGCTGCTGAGCCTGCTGGGAACCACTTGGGACTCTGAAAGAGAGGGGAAAGGGCTGCCCAGAGGCAAAGCGTGGTCTGAGGTCTTGTGTGGACAGGGTGCCTGGGCAGAGCCTCAGACCCTGAGCTTTGGGGCTGCGTTTGTCCCAGAGCCTGAATCCTGGTGGCCAGGGCCACCTTGTGCTGAGCCTGGGCCCAAAGTTTGCTGGAGTGCAAAATAACATCATGTTCTGACAATTGCTGATTGCCAAAGTGCTGCTGCCACCTTGGAAAACGCTTGGTTGGCTTTGTCCGTGGGGATTCTGCTGTTCTGTAGCATTTTCAAGGGATGCTGCAAGGAGATGCTTTAAAACGTGTTTCAGTGGCTGCAGTGCACTCCCTCCTGGTTCCCAGGCTTTTCCTCTCAGAGAGCAAAGTGCTCTCTGTCCCTCTGCTGGGAAGCTGCTGCTCGGCTGTGGCTGTGTGAGCCCAAACACTCTCCGAGCCAGGGCGAGGTCTCCCGTTCTCCCGCTGGGGCTCTGCTCTTTCCACCCTAAACTGGTTTGTCGAGTCATTTTTTCAGATGTGCCTCCATCTCTGCTGCTGCTGCTGCTCACCTGCCTTCGGGGAGGAGCCTCCCACGAGCTGCTCTTTACTGCTCTGACCGTCCCTCGCCGAGCCCTGTCCTCCCATCCCGGCACACCGGAGCAGGGAGCTGGGAGCCAGCGCCCACCACCCCTGTGCAGAGCCCGGGACACCAGCTGGGACCTGGCCAACATGTTCAAGGCCGTGGGCAAAAGCTCCCCGAGCAGAAGTTCCCCCAGCAGAGGTTCCCCAGTCAAACCGAGCAAGTAAGTGTGACTCCTCTCCTCTGTCTGTGCTGTGTGGCCCTGGGGGAGGGCAAGAGATGGGTGATCCGTGTCTTTTAAGCCACCCTAAGAGCCATCCCTCTGTGGAGCAGCTGGAGGTTGGGGTTTTCTGGGAGCTGATACCAAAATGTGCTGCCTGGCTGTTGTCTTTGGTGGGCTCTGTGTTCCTTCCCAGAAATGTCCTGCAGCCCCTGGGATGTGCTCAGAGCTGAGATCATTGAGCAGGGATGTGCAAAAAGCCCCCTTTGGGCAGGCAGGAGCAGGATAAAAGCAGCCTCTGTGGTTTGGGTGGAGCAGGGTCTGCTGGATGGTGAAGGAGGTCCCAGGCTGGGTCTGAGATCCTGGGATTCCCTGGCTGTGTGAGGCTGCTGTGATGCTGCCCTGGGATCCCTGGAGAAGGATGCTCAGTCTGCTGCTGCTGCTCAGGTGGTGGAGATGGGTGAGGATGGATTTGTTGGTGGCTGCTCTAACCCAGCCTAGGTCTCTGCAGGTCAAACCACTGAGTTTGCCTCTTTCAGACCTGCTTGGAACACCCTGATCTGGTGGAAGGTGGCTCTGCCCATGGCAGGGGCTTGGAACTGGATGTCTTTGAGGTCCCTTCCATCCCAAACCTTTCTGTGATTCTGTGAAGAGATTCCCTCAGCTCTGAGGGAATGAGATGTATGGTGCTTCCTTAGTGCTCTGAGAGGGAGTGCTCCTTCAGGGAGCTCTCATCCCTTCCTCCTGCTGCTGTTGTTAACTCAGGATTGTTTTCCACCTTCCTCAGCAATTTTGCATGTTGTAGTGTTGGTTGATTCCATGGGAATTCTCTGCTCTGCCATGGTTGGAAGCTGAGGAAGTTGCCAGGGGGGTTGTGCTGAGGAGAAGGGGACATGCAGGGTAGAGGGGGTGCTGGCCACACCTGGGACCACCAGCAGCAGTCCAGGACAAGTGTTCATCCCTCTGTGTGTGTGTGTGGACACCTGGGTGGTCACAACACGGTGCTGACCCCTCAATGTGCTGTTTTGGGGGCCAAACCTCAGGTCAGCCAACAGCCACTGCCCAGGGGTGTGGCTGGGCAGGGCAGCAGGGTCTGGGGACAAGGTGACCCCTCAAAGGTTGGGGCTGCCCAGGGGGATGGCAGGAGCTGGAGCCTTGCCATGGGAAGCTTCAGTGGAGCTGAGCACACACAAACTCCTCTCAAAGGCAGGTCTGGGGGCTCTCTGAACACTGAGCTTTGCCTGGGGCCTGGCTGCAGTGAGGCACCCGGGAGCTGTGTCAGGCTCTGTTTTATTCAGCCTCACTAATGCAATCTCTCCACCTCCCCAGCCAGCTTCCAAAGCAGGCTGGGGGTTTCTCAGGACCCTGCAGAGGGTTTGGGCAGGCTCTCCCCCAGCATGAACCTCTCAGAATAACTGGAGCTGCATCCCAGCAAGACCTCGCACCTCTTCCCTGTGCAGGATGGAGGCTGGAGCCAGGAGCACAGCAATTACCGAGCTAGTTGTGCTTGTTTCAGGAGGTACCAACCACCAGACACAGCCTAATTCGCTTGGCCATGGCCTGGGGCTCGGTCAGTGCCCAAAGTAGCTGAGAAAATGAAGGTGGATGAGTTGTCTCAGGAGCAGCCACCAGCACACGCTCTTCCCAAGAAAATGTTGGTGGCCCACAGCTGCTCTTGGTGGCCCCAAGGCCAGAGCCTCAGCAGCAGCTGAGTTTCCCTGTCTCCAGGGTTCATAATTAGCAGCTGGACCCCCACAGAGGGCTCTTGGTCCCTGGGGCTGTGGTGTTGAGCCTCCTGGCTGCCAGGGCCCTTTGCTGTCTGCACTTGGTGGATGCATCCCAGGGAGGCACCAGTAAGCACAGGTTTGTCCCCCAGGACATCCTGGATGTGCTCTAGGTGGAGGCACTGCGGGGCTGAAAGGGAAAACTCTGGAGAAGGTGGAATTGGGCTGGATCTGGCTGGACTGGCTGTGCCTGGGTGTGATTTTGACAAAGGCTGTGGGTGGTTTGGGAGGTGGATGGCAAGTCTTCTCCTGGGATTGCTGCTTTTTGCACCACCTTGCTCTGCTTCTCCCCAGTCAGTCTGGAGCAGTGTGGACCCTGGGGACAGGCAGGGGGTCAGGTACTGACCCAGAATTGGCAGGGGTCTGCTGGGATCTGCTGGCAAATCAAAACGTGCCAGGACTTCTGCCTGTGTCGGGGAGAACAGACCCAGCTTTGGGCCCTGTGGCCATAAAGCAAATCCCCATGAGGAAGGGACAGAGGGCTCAGGGACTGCAGTGGGTGGTGCTGTGGTCCTGCCCAAGGTGCCCTGGCAGGGGTGACCAGAAATGGGGACAGTCCTGCTGCTGCTGAGAGACACTGTCCTGTGTGTGCAGCTGGACTGTCCAGGAGGCAGAAAGTGGTACAAGAAATGAACCAATTAATAATGATAATAACAGTGCTGTGCCTCTCCTAGGTATGAGCTAGCCCTAGGGAGGAGGCTCCTCCTGAAGAGGAGCTTTGCCCAGCCTTGCCCTCAGCCATCCCAGGGCTATGGCTCTACCATGCTCTGTGTGTGGAGCTGGACCCAAATTTTGGGGGGCTGAGGGGTGTCCAACATGAGCTCGTGGCTGCCCATATCCCACCTGGGGCCAGGCTGCCTCTCTGCAGCCCAAATGTCAGCATGTTCACCCTGAAATGCAGGGCCCAGCTCTGGCTGAGTGAGAGGGCAGCAGGAATGGGGCAGAGGTGGGCAAGGGACACCCTGAGGAGGGACAGTGATGCATCCCTGCCACCACGGGCTGTGTGGCTGGGTGTTTGCAAGGACTCCTCTCAGCACACCCCTGCTGCTCCTGACATGATGTTCTCCAGAGATCATCCCTGCTTCCCTGAAAACCAGGCTGTTTGCAGCAGAATCCTGTTCTCCAGCCTCAGGTGCCCCGTGCAGCACGGGCTGGGATGGCTCCAGAGACCAGGAGGTTGCTGACATCTTTTCAACCCATAGTTTTGTTGTGGCTCAGCCTAAACAAAGCAGATTCCTGTGCCCAGCCTTAGGAACTAAGGGATGGAGTGCCCCAGTGTTTCCTCCAACCAGAAAGGGAGTGCCAGCAGGAATGAACAGGGTTTTGTTGGTGATCCACCATCCCTGGCAGGGATGGATCCTCGCTTCTCCCCTCCCGGAGGAGCACAGAGTTATCCACAGCCACAGGGCGACCTGGGATGGGCTCGAACAGGACCCCCCATCCCCGCTGGATTGGCAGGAGCTGGATTCAGCCGAGGCTGCCGGGGGTCGATGCTGTGCCCGGCGCTGGGAGAGGCTCGGGCCGTGCCGTGCCGTGCCGTGCCCGGCCAGCCCCGCCCGTGACTCACGTTCTCCTCCCTGCGCAGGGAGCCCGGGCAGGAAATCTGGGTGGTGCTCAAGTATTTGCTCATGGGACACCACCTCATTCCAGGCGTGTCAGGGATGAGTGGGAGGTTGTGTAACCTCCTGGGGAGGGGGAACCTCTGAGAGCTTCCAGCCTGCTGCACGCTCAGGCTCACAGGGACCGAGTCCTGTGCTGCTCCCATCCACCCTGCTGTGCATCTCCCTGAGCGCCGCAGCTTACAGCAGGAAAGGGCATGGAGGGACTAGGAGGGACGAGTGACAGGATGTAAAACACAGGTTATAGCAGGGAATGATGCTTGGATGGCGATGGATGCACTGCTTGGGCTCCCGGGCACCACGATCCCTGGAATGAGACCCCCGCAGCACAGCAATCCCCCTTCTCTTTGCTGATGTGCATTCCAGGCAGGAAAGCTGAGGCATGGCCGGGGGATGCTGCCAGCCCCGAACCTCCGGGGCAGCTGAGAGCTGCTTTGTGCAGGCCCGTGCTTGGGAAATTAAAAACAAGGGAGGAGCTGGGGAAAAGGGGACAGGAGGATGCTGTGAGCAGGAGCGCTGGGGCTGTGCCTCCTCTGGAGCCACACGGGCCGTGCTCAGGGTGGGCTGAGCCCACTTCAAACGGGAGCTGTGGCACCCGAGTGCTTGGCCTGGGGTGACCGGGGTGACCGTAGCACTCCCTGGCCTGTTACTGTCGCTTGGGGCTGTAATAAATGAACATCCCAGCGCCTGTTCCAGCCTTTGGAATGAACCATGGAACAGCTGGAGCTGGAGCAATGACAGAGCCATTAAAGGAATCATTTCCCCCTGTCCTTTGTGGATTCAGGGGCTTGGCAGGAAAGCACGTGGCTAAAGGGCAGATGTGGTGACTCTGCTGCAGGACATCACCTTTCTCCTACCTCCTTCTTCCACCAAAGAGGGACCAGCCTGTCCTGAAGAAGTGTCCCCCTACCCCAGGGATGTCCCATTGTTGCTGCTCAAACTCTTTCCTCCTGGTCTCACATCCCAGCTCCTCACAATGCGCTCAGCCTCTGCTGAACTTTGTCCCATCAGCAGCATTCCGAGGGCTCCATCCCTGCGTGATGCTATCACTCCACACCCTCCTGCCTCTGCCCACATCCTGGCAGTGCTGTGCTCTCCCTGCCTGCAGGGTAGGGCTGGCACTGTCCTCAAGGGCAGATGCTGTTAGGAACAACAGGACACGAGGACAAAGGTGGCACCGAGGTTTGTGCTTCCTTGTCCGCAGGGAGCCTGCAGGGCTGCAGGCTTCGGATCCAGCTGTTCCAGCAGGGATGCTCATTCCCAAGGGTGGCTGTGGGATCAGGGCTGTGGTGGCACCGTCGGTTGTGTGATGCCATTGAGGTGACAGCTGTAAGGAACCTTCAGTGAAGCCTCACTGGGGCAAGGAGGGCTGCTGGGTGTGCCACGGCCTTGGGAAACTGGAGTCTTGGGATCACAGGATACCCTGAGCTGGAAGGGAACAATCAGGACCATCGAGTCCAATTCCTGGCCCTGTGCAGGACACCCCAAGAACCCTGCCATGTGCTGAGAGCGTTGTCCAAACACTCCTGAGTTCAGACAGGCTCCCAGTGCTGTGCCCACTTCCCTGGGAGCCTGTTCAGTGCCTGAGCACCTTCTGGGTACAAAACACTTCCTATCCGAACTAAACCTGCCCTGGCTCAGCTTCATGCTGTTCCCCAAGCTCTGGAAACACCACAACAGAGCCTCAGGGGAGCTTGTGGTCTGCATAGCAAGTCCTGGTCCCCTGCAGCTCAGTCTTGGGGTGGCACTGGGCTCTCCAGTGTCTCGCTGGGCCCAACTATGGGGAGTTTGCCATGGGACAGGATGGCAGCTCGGGGTCGGGCTGAAGGGCCACCTGTGCCAGCAGCCAAGGGCAGGCACCCAGGGGAGCACCTCCAAACAGGGTGAGCATGTTGTGCTGCCTCTGCAGGCTGCTCCCCTGGCCTCCAGCCGTCTGTGGCTTCGGGTCTTCCCACCCCAGATGTGGTGTCGGTGTTTTGGGGAACCCTACAGCAGTTTTCCCCCCCTCCCCTTTTTTTTTTTCCCCTATTATTTCCCCCCCTCTGATTTTTTTTTTTTTTTAATCCATACATAGTTTTGATCAGCAGCAGCAAGGAGTTGTGCAGATGGGCTGGGTGATGTGCAAAACCCTGCCACCACTGACTCTGAACACACCAGCTCTGGCCTTCTCCTGGCTGAGGGCAGCAGCCAGGCACTGACCACTTGTGTGTGTCCACACCTTTGGCCACAGCTCAGACTTTCTTCAGAGACCCAGTGGACATGGGGGAAAGGCCTGGGCAGTGATGAGGGGCTGAGCTTTGCTTTACCCACCCTTCTGCTGTGCTGCTCCCTCTCCCAGGTCCTCCACGAACGAGCTGGCCGTGCTCATCTCCCGCATGCAGACAAATGCTGACCAGGTGGAGAAGGACATCCTGGAGACTCAGTCCAGGCTCAAGCAGGTCAGTTGTGGCAGCTTTGCAGTGAAATGCAGTGTCCAGGACAACAGGTCAGGTGTCTGCTGTGTGCATGCTGGTGCAGGTTTGGGGGCTGACTCGAGGCTGGCGAGGAACAGACACCCCACAGAGCCTCCCAGCCCCTGGGGCTGCATCCTGAGGCTTCCCAGATTCTTTCTGCTCGGTGCCTCAGGCTTTGCACAGCCAAGGCTGTCTCACCTGGGCAGCACAGCCCTGTGCCTCCCCAGAGGCTGCCAGCCTGACCCACAAAGCCCTTGGGAGGGACAGGGCTGGAGCAGGAGGCTGGGCACCAGGGCTCCTCTGGGCCTGTTGTGTGCAGGATCCAGAGCCCCTGTGTTGGCCAAGGAAAGAATTGTGAGGTCTGTGTGGTCCAACCAGGCTTTTCCCTCTGTCTCCCTGGCCTCCAGGATTCCAGCAATCACCAGAAGAACAAGGCTTTTGAGTTCCAGACAGAGAATGCCAGGAACTTGAAGGAAGCTGAGACCCTGCTGAAGGATCTCTTCCTGGATGTGGACCGTGCCAAGAGACTGAAACACCCCCAGGCTCCTGAGATAGAGAAGGAGTGAGTACAGTGGAGGGACAGGTGTGATGAGAGCTCTGAGCAATCTGGAACCTTCTCAGGACATAGAATGAACTCCAGTCCTTGCCATGAGTGGTAGTTTCTCTCTTCTTCCCACAGAGTTTAGCCTTAAAATCATCTTTTCTGACAATTTATTATAAAGATATTGGTATGCAGAGTGGATGCCAGAGTGGTTGCCCAAGAGGCCCCAGTTTTTTAGGAGCCCTTATAAAACATGCTAGAAAAAATGCAAAGTTAAAATGTTGCCTCACTCTCAGGGCAAATCCCCTTTTCCTCTGCCTTCCCTAAAATAAATACCTTTAATCTGAGGCAAGCACAGAGTCAGAGGTGGGTGTTGGAGTGGGAGAAGAGTTTCAGTTGGCTTCTGGTGCTTTGCTCTCCTTCACTTCCAGCTCTTCTATGTAGAAATCAGGAGGGAAGTTTCCTAGTTGGGAAGGGACAACCCTGACCTCCCAGCAGCATCCTCCTGGGTAGTAATTCCTGAGACATCCCTGAAGATGGAGAACAGCAGGACAAGTGCTGGACACTGCTGAAGGAGGCCAGTGCCACAAAGGGACAGCAATGTCTGGGTCTTGCGAGTGAAATTTGGGCTCCACAAGGCCCAGCTTGGCTCTCCTGCTCCCTCACTGACACAGGGACCTGTGCCTTTCCCCTTGGCAGCATCCAGCAGCTCCATGACCGTGTGACACAACTCTGTGCAGAGTACCGGGCCCTCTACGAGCAGCTGAACGTCCCCGAGGTGGGGCCCAGGGTGGACTGGGCCAGGATCCTGGACCAAAAGATGGTAACAGCAGCTGGGTTTGGGTGTTATCTCTCATCTCCAGATAATGTTTGTTATTGTCTGTAGGGCTGTGCCAGCCACTGCATGCTCAGTGTAATGCAGGGATATTGGAGGTAGTGGGAATAATTCAGTGGCTCTGGGTGGGAGACAGACTCTCCTTCTACCTCTTAAAACCATCTGGATCACCCTCTGAATTAACCTCTTCAGACTAAGAGTTACCAGAGGGGGATCAGCTAGAGAGTCCTGCTGTGGGATGAAGGGATGGGGAAGATGATGTCTCCTAGGATTTTACAGCCCTACCTTTCAGGGTTTCACACTGCAAGGTTTGGGTGTATGGAGTGCTCAGCTGGGAGCCAGTTTGGATGCCCCTGGAAGTTGGATGGTAATTAAGTGTATCCCATGCACGTCACCATGGGCTGGGGGCTGGCTCAGGTCTGTAGCCCAGGGTTATGTGGTCTGGTTATCTTTGCCCTCGTGTACAGCTGGGGAAATGGCAACCAACAGCAATAATGGGAAACAACCAAAAAATCCCCTCCCTTCCTCCTGCACTGCTATCAGATTCCAGATCTTTTCATGCCCTGCCAGCACTGCTTGGGGTTTCTCCCTGAAATGAAGCCTTTTGCTTTAGTGTCTGCCCTGACTCCTTTTGCACAGAAACAAGTCAATGCAGGACAGTATGGCCCTGGCATGTCTGAGCTGGAAAAGCAAATAGCTGAACACAACATCCTCCAGAAGGAGATCGAGGCCTACGGGCTCCAGATCAAGAACCTCCGCTCCGGGGTAAGGCACCCTCAGTCCCCTCCTTGTTCCTGTCACTCCACTGGAGACCCTGCTGGCTCTGCTCTCTGGCTGGCTGTGTGTCCCATCTGCTCCTCCACACACAGGGAATGTCCCCCCTTGTTCTGCAGAGGGCATGGGGGGCCAGGGAGGTGGCTCCTGGATGGTTCCTAAAGCACATTCCATAGATCAGTTCATCAGCATTCACCACATGTTTTGCTAACAGCTTTTTTTTTTTTTTTTTTTGTTGTTCACCTCCTTGGTCTTGGCTGTGTTGTAACCCAGGATGTGGCAGATTTAAAAAGCCAGTACAAGGACTTGCTGGTAAGGTTCTCAGTGGTTTTCTGAGTAGATGGGGTCTTAGAGCAGAGTTACACCATCCCTGATGGGCAGGGAATGCTCAGTTTGGGACAGGAGCTACCACTGGGCTTGCTCAGTAGAGTTGTGTCCCTCATATCATTTCCCCATTCCATTCCCTGCTTGGGATGGGTGTAAATTGAAAGAACTCTTGCTGTCCTCAGGGCAATGCTGAGGGTGAGATCCATGTCTCAACTCTTCATGGGTTGTGGATCTGCAGTTTCCTCTGTGTCCATGAGCACAGGGACCAGAAGGCACCAGGAAATCCAGCCCAGCCCACACACTGTTGCAAATCAGGATTGCAAATGTAGAGGCTTGCCCTGATCCCTAACAAGGGCTCCAGAGAGGAAATGTGCAGAAGAAGGTCCTGGGTTTACCCAGCTGGGCCCATGAAAATTGATGCTGAAAATGAGATTTGTGAGAAATACAGCAGAGCTGGGCCAGGTCTGAGACTGCCCCGGGGCATCAGCCCACACCTGGGATTCTGGTTAGGCAAACATATCTTGTCTGTGAGGAGGGAAAGGGAACAGCAGCCCCATCAGATAAGAGCCAGTGGTGGCAGATTTCTCACCAAGGTTTCTGGGAATCTCCTGCTGGATGTGCAGCTGGAGTGTGGTCCTGGGGAGGAAGAGGAGGGGAGGAAAGCGACTCCCCAGGCTGAGCACTGACACTGTCTCTGTCCTGTGTGTGGGCAGAAAGCTTCCATCTGGCGAGGGCAGAGCCTTGGCAGCCTCTACCACCACCTCCAGGGCTGCACCAAGGAGCTGGGCTACCTGACAGACCAGCAGACCAAGATCCTGAAGCAGGACTGGAGTGACCAAATGCTGGATGTGCAGAGCGTGCGGCGGGAGTACGAGGTGAGCCCCTGGGGGCTGGCAGGGTGTCCTGGCCAGGAAAGGCTGGCCAACCCTGGCACAGGGGATCTGCAGGGTGCATCCCAGCCTCCTGCATATCCACCACCAACCCTGAGCATGAGGCTTTGCAAAACACAAGGGGAGGAGAGCCCCTGGGTCCATGCTGGAATTAGGAATGAGCTGCTCTGTGTGACCCCTCCAGTCCCCTGAGCTGGCATGTGGGATCCTACATTGGAGAGCTGTCAGGGAGGCTTTCCATGGTCAGAGAGAAGGGAAGGGCTCAGTTCCACACCAGCCTCAATGGCCACAGTACAATACCCAGTGACTGCCATGTGCTGGGACACAGAAAATGAGAGGGATAATTGCTTAGGAAAATGTTCTTTGAATGAAAGCCCAGATGCTTTCTGAGGCCAAATTGTGTCTAATTTGTTTTAGCTCTGCTTAGGCCCTTCTGTTTTAAAAAACAAACAAACAAGCAAGGATATCTGTGCTTTGGGAGCCTTATCTCTGTTATGTTTGGTGCCCCGGGAGACCACTCTGTGCTCCCTGCCTGCTCCCAAGGTCAGAAAGTTTCTTTTCCCCTCCAGGATTTCAAGTCCAATGAGCTGCTCAGCCAGGAGGAGTTTGTGAACCACCTTCAGGATGATGGGGACAGGATGATTGAGCTGAAGCACCCAGCCATCAAACCTATCCAGGTAGGGAGAGGGGGTCTCTTCCCCAGCCCTGTGGGAGAATGAGAGTCTGTCTGTGCCTCAGGTGGTGGGTCAGAGGAGACCCCTCCATCTTTCCCTGCAGTTATGTTACTCTTTCCTTCCACACTGCCCTGGCTGCACTGCAGCATCTTTCTGTCTGCTCCAGCCCTACAGGGAAGCTGAGGCAAGTGCAGGGTCTTCACCCTTCCCAAAATTTCCAGGAGACAGAGTGCTGGGAGCAGCTCCCGCTCAGGTGCTCACACACATCAGTGCAGCCACCCTGGCACTGTTGGGAAGTTCCAGCTTTGACATGGTGTGACTTCTCCCAAGTGAAAGCAGCTCCCAGCCTCCAGGGCTGTATTTCCAAGCCTGCAGATGCAGTGCCAGGCTAAGGTGGGCTCTCAGCCCCAACACCACTGGGGCTGACACCACCTGAGAAGTGATGGCTGCTCTGTAAGGGCCAGGTCCTTCTCGAGGGGGGTCCTCACTCAGGCTCAGCCTCAAGGAGAGCCTGGGCACAGCTTTGTCTCTGCTCCTTCTCTGATCTCTGGGACTTCTGAGGAAAGGAGACCTGTGGTGGGGTCCCACTGAGATGTGCTGGAACCCACTAAGATGTGCTCTGTCCCACCACAGGCTCACCAGGAAGCCTTGAAGAATGAGTGGCAGAATTTCCTGAATCTCTGCATTTGCCAGGAGAGCCAGCTGAAAAGTGTGGAGAGCTATAAGAAGGTAAACAGCAAATCCATGGGCCATGGCTCTGCAGGTCAGGCCAGAGTGGGCAGGCTGGGAGGAGAGACAGCAAAAGGGTGAGGATGGGAGACCCTTTGCTTGCACCTGGTGAAGGTATTTTGGGGAAACACCCCTCAAAATATGATCTTTTAGGGGTGCTGGGAACTGAGAGACCCCACTGGACTTGGAGTCAGTAGTGACCCCCCATGCCTGACTGTTTCTCTACCCACTCCTCCAGTTCCAGGATGATGCTGAGGCTGTGAGCCACTCCCTGAAGAAGATGAGCTCTGACCTGGACACCAAATACAGCAAGTTCAACAAAGACAGCCCCGGGGTGGTGTCAGATCTGCTGCTTCAGCTGGAGGTGAGGCCTTCAGGGCTGGTGGCACCAGCCAGTCCTCAGGGCAAATCCAAAGATAAAAACTCCCCAATAAATGACAGGGGGGAAGGGGAAGAGGTGGGTGAATAATCCTACAGAGACAGCTGCCCCTAGCTCTGTGCTGGGGAGGGGGAAGCCCAGAAGATCCAAGCTGCTCACATTGCCCTGTCCCCATCAGTGACACACAGCCAGGCCCCAAGTCACCATCAGAGAAAAGGAGAAGTGAAGGGAGAATCCATGTGCTGTCCCTAACATAAAATACTTGGATTAGAGGGCCTGCAGAGTGTGAGCCACTGGCATCCAAGCAGGGAAAGATCTTCCCATCTCCTCAGTATTCACATGAGCCAAGGGCAAGGAAGGGAATAAAGAAATCTGACCTCAGGGGTGAGATGGAGATAGGAAAGGAAGATTTGCCCTGGAGAGAGGGAGGGTTCAACGTGGTATCTTCCCAAGTATGCAACACAGTCTGCTCTCAAGAGATGCTGGAATCTTGGTACTTTCTGACACTGGAATGCAGCCACCTCTTGGCAGGTCTGCCATTTCTGAAAAGGAAACCTTCTTCAGGATATTTGATGTGGAAGTGTGGGTTCCCTAAGGTTAACCCAGGCTATGTCCTCAACAGCAGATCTGTGAGCAAAGGAAACTGAGGAGAGTGTTGGCAATGGAAAGGGGAAGAAGAGACATGGAGGGACTGAGAATGGAGAAATTCCCAAAACTGCGGCAGTGTGACCGTCCCCTTCCTTCTTATCCCAACCTGGTCACAACCACTGTGTCCCCTGTTTTATCTAGAACGAGGAGAAGGTGTTGAAGCAGGCAGAGAAGAGCATCAGTGATCTGAAGAGAAGGAGCAAAGAGATCAGCCCGCTGAAACTGCGCAGGACACGTCCCTCCCAGCCCCTCACCCTGGACACCCTGTGTGACTGGGATGCTGGGGAGGTGAGCAGCACCCTCAGAAGGGGCAGAGAGCTGCATTCTTCCCTGGTTGCTCCAGCTCTTGGCTCCACGGTGTGAGGAACTGTCTTAGGGTCAGAAAGCCAAGCCTTTCCCCGGGTTTTTTGTCCTCTCCCAGGTGCAGCTGACCAGAGGGGACAAGTACACTCTGAAGGACAACAGCAACCCAGAGATGTGGGTGGTGCAGAGCAGCACTGGTGTGGTCCAGGAGGCACCTTCTGCTTGCTTCTCCATCCCCCCTCCTGACCCCGAGTCCATAGACAAGGTCAATAGGTGAGTCTGCAGCAGAGATCTGACCCAGAGAGACATTTGGGTCATAGCCAGCCTGACTGCAGAGAAACAGCAGCTGGGGACTGGCCTCTCCACTATCTAGTACTAAATCCCTCCTGGAGAGGGATTTTTCCCTGCACCCAGGTGTCTCATCCAGGTGTCTACCATTCCTCAACATCTCTGCACACTGTGCAGACCTCACTGTCAATGAGTTTTCTGGCAGCCAGGCTTGATTTCTTCACCCCAACATGTGACTCGCATAGGTTTGACTAAATCCATTGCAGAATCAGTCTGGAGCTTGGGACTTGCCAAACAGGACAGAGTTATCTGTGGTATCTCCTCTCAGCCAGCCCCAGCAGGAGACTGAGCAATGCTCCTTGAGCCTCTCTGTTGGTTTGCTGCCTGCCTGCTCCATCAGCTCCTGCTGTTCCCACAGGATGGGGTGGTGGTGCAGGGAGGTTGGCATTACCTTTTTAATCACAGCCCCAGGTGTTTGGGTGAATCAGTGCCGAGGAAAGGCCACAGCCCAGACTCAGAGCTATGCAGGCATGCCCAAAGTGGGAGCTTGGGTGCCCAGTGCCATGGCTGTGATTGTTTCATTGTGTTCCCCAGTGTGTAACCCTCTTCACACATCTATTGAATCCCTTGGATTTATGGGTTTCATGAGTGTTTTAAAACAGAAATTCAGTTCCTCTGCACAGAGGGACAGCCCTCATCTGGCAGCAGCCAGGCAAGCTGGGTATTGCTGGTTTTAGCACACAGTGTTTAGCTGGAACAGTGCACAGCAGGGATGAGAACTGGCCTGGTCTTTCCTGTTCCCCCTCCTTCTGGTTCCATGAGTCTTTTCTCACCCAGAAATATTTTTAGGCAGATCCCAGCCCTAGTTTCACCAGGGAGGAACCATCCTTACGAGTGACTTAGCATTTCTAGTGCAGCAGCCACAGAAACAGTCACTTGTACTAGTTTCCTGCAAGCCTTCAAAACACTGCAACCATATGAAATAAATTTCCAGCTTTGATAACTTCTGCTGAGAGTTGGAAACACTGGCTTCCTTGAGAGAACTCAGCTGCTCAAAAACCAACCAGCTGCTCTTGCTGCTGTTCCCTTTCCTAAGGGATGTCTCTGAGTTACAAGAGGCTGCCGGCTCCCAGCCTTTGAGGACACCTTCCCTTGCCTTTGGGGACACCTCCCCAGCACAGCCATGGAGCTGCTGCTGTGCAGGGCTCTGTCAGTGCTGTGTCCCTTCCTGGCTGATGATGCCCCTCTTTGCTCACAGGCTGGAAGGGGAACTGAACACGGTGAAGCAGAAGCGAGCAGCGGTTCAGAGCACCCTGAGACGCAGCCAAAAGGAGCAGGTGCAGCCCAGCCAGCAAGGTTTGTCACCTGGATAGCCAGGTTTGTCACCTGGATAGCCCAGCCCTCTCCAGAGGCAGCTCTGGAAACAAAGCACCCACCCAGGGTGGGCAGAGGCATCTGCAGCTCACACACAGACACCTGCAGAGGTCCCTGGGCAGGGATGCCTTCTCCTCCATGGCAAAGAACATTTGGCAGGATAACCTGAGTCCTGTCTCAGTAATTCCCTTAAAGCCTGCTGCCCTCCTCAAGCCTCTCAGATTGACCTCCAGCTCTATCAACAGCTGGAGGGTGTTTAGGATTTCAGGGGGATGTGCCTACCCAGAAACCTTAATTAAACCTGCTTTGTAATCTGGGTCTCTTGCAGTTCTCTTCCCTAGCTGGGGGCTGTGGGATGAGCAGGCAGCCATGGCTAAATCCCAGCCCTGGGTTATCTGTGTTATTCCCACAGCTGTAGTTCAAAAGCTCCCAGCAAAGCTGGAAAGGGATGTGTCTGCATGGCGGCACTTGGCTTTGTCCCTCCTTTGGAGCTGTGGCTCACCATGGCAGGGCTAAAACCTGGGGATTAACATAAGTTCTGTCTCACTGCAGCTCTGTCCAGGAGCCCTCCAGCAGTCCAGGATGATCCCCAAGCTGACCGGCTCCTCAGCAGCCTGGATCGTGTTGGCAAGGACCTGGTCCAGGTGGAGAAGGAGGTCCTGAACCGAGTGAGGTCTCCTGTGAACTACAGCGACCCTGCAGATGACCTTGGCAGGAGGATCAAACAGCAGCAGGTGGGTTGGAGCAGGAGCAGTTTGGCAGCCCTGTGTCCTTGGCCCAAAGCAGGACAGCATGGAAATAACTCAGGAATGGCAGCTGGTGCTCCAAGGGAGAAAACCACACTGCAGATTGAAGGGTTTTGGGCTGGCTTAAACCCTTGAAATGGGACTAAGTGAAACCCTCAGGAAATGTAGGCCCTTCCCTTGGCTCTGGAGCAAAAGGGTCCATTCATTTCAGAGCTGTGGCCCAGGTGCCAGTCTGGGGAATGCTGCCACCCTACACTCTCAAGTCTGTAACTAAGAGACTAAGGGATAAAGGGAATTAATCCAAGGGCCAGCTTTGTCTCACCTGATGGGAAGTACAGACTTGTAAATGTCAGTGAGACAGGAAAAGAGGCCGTGCCCTGGAGCCCCCCACCTTTCCTCTGGGTCAAAGTCTGGGTTTGCAGTATTGCAGCTTGTTACATCTTCATCTATGGGTATTTATCTGGCTCTGGCAGCAGGATGGACTCAGCCAGGTATTTTTTTTCCATCTCTGTCTATGTGGATCTCTTTCCCACACCCTGCCACTGCCAGACAGCCACAGTCTGGATGGGGCTGTGCCCCAAGGGGCAGCTCCTTATGAGAGGGGCACCACACCCTGAGCCCCACAGCCAAATGGCCCCTGAGGGAAACACATTTCTACAGCAGCACTGTTATGGCTGTGTTGGGTGACTGTGCTTCCATCTGGTGTGCCAGGAAACAACAAAGAAACTTGAGAACCTGGGGGCAGCCAAGGATGCCTTGCAGAAGGAGTGTGAGACCTACCTTTCCAAAAAACCCACCAGCACCTCGGCTTCCCAGCTCCCTGTCACACTGAATGCCCTCAGGAGCAAATACAATGATGTCAACATGCTCTCCAGCCTCTACAATCAGAAGTGAGTGATGGGGATGAGGGAAGGAAGTGTCCTTGCACAGGTGTGCCAACACAGAAGCATGACAGAAAATGCTTTTGATCTATATGAGTGTTGGTTGAGGTCCAGCAAACCTCCCATCCATCATCAAAGGCACCTCTGAAGGAGTTCCTGTGTGTAATTTGTGAGCAGATCTCCCCACTGTGGAAAATCCACCACAATGGGTGTGTGTTCCAGCTCTGCTGTGTGGTGAACTGCAACGTATCTGACTTGTGAGCAGCATGACAGGGGTGTGAGTGCATGTTGCTTGTTCTCTGACATGTTGCAGAAGCTCTAATTTTAAGTAAGGTTAAACATCAAAGGGAGGAAAAGAAGAAGAATGGGGTTTCTGTAGCTAATCTTGTCCTTTGTTTTCCCCTTTCCCAGGGCTAAGGCTGCCCTGAACCTGGAGACTCAGATTGAGAACACAGACAAGATTGTCAGCACGTTTGAGGCCAAGCTGGCTCAGGACAGCATCATTCCTGCATCCCCCAATGCCCTGCAGGATCGGGCCAATGACCTGCAGGTAGGGGAGCATCAGGCTTCTCATCAAGGATGGGAGATCCCTGAGCTCAAGGAGCAATGTGGAAAGAGCTGGATTTATTTGAGCTTCTTTAGGCACCAATGATGAAGCCTTTTTGAGGACTTGTTCCTTGAAGGTTTAATGTTGGTGTTGCTGGCTGATCTGCCCTCACTGGACAGCAAACACTCTGTCCCTCTGTCCCTCCCTTTGTGGTTCCTAAATACATCATGACCCCCCTTGGCATCTAATCTCTGTTGCTCTGCCTCACACTGTCCTTGACCTTTCCTGCTCCCAATCTCCTTACCCCACCCTTGGCACCCACAGTGACTTGATATTTTGCCTTCCCCAAAACATCTCAGTGCACTGCCCCAGCCACCTTTCTTCCCAGCTTATCCCTGGTGGATAAACCTCCCTGCTCCAGCTCTTCCCCCTTGCGTGGCACTCGGAGAGCCTGCCCAGCCCCCAGTGCTGCCCAGTCAGTGACACATTGATGGAGTTTGGGGGTTGCTCTGACTGATGCAAACACAAGGTGTCCTCTGCCTGCCCTGCAGAAGATGAGGCGGGACCTGGTGGCCCAGGAGGACTGTGTGCTGAGGCTGAACCGGGCACTCAAGGATGCTGAGCACAGCTGCAGTGCTGTGCAGAACAACTTCCAGGAGTACTGCCCTGACCTGCCCCGGCAGAAGAGGGAGGTGCAGCTCCTCAACGATCGCTACCACGCCGTGGCTGACCAGCTGGATCAGAGGTGAGGGCCTGTGGGTTTAGATTCTCCCACTGGTCACGAGTGCTTGCCCGGCTAATCCTGGCTCCCACACAAGCCTCGGTGCAGCTCTTCTGCTGCTTGGCAGGTTCAGCCAACCTGGTGGGTCCCAGTGTGGCACTCTGGGCCAGGTGGATTGCAGCGACGGAGACAAAGAAAAGAGTGACTCTGGGAGAGCTGAGGTGGAAGTGTTGCTTTATTGAAAGCCCCC
>VYXF01005528.1:646768-696065 GCA_013397295.1 Polioptila caerulea | reverse complement strand
AATAGGGAACAACCAAATACAAAACTTGTGGGGTACATGGGATAAACCATTAATACAAAATTGATTAAAATGCACACCACTACATGTGGGGTCATCTCTGCTCCTCTTAGCTAAGGGGGACTGGGGCAGGGCTCAGAGCTCTGAGTATGTTCTGCGTCACAAGACCCTGATCCTGACCACAGTTCTGTAAAACTGAGGACCAGGCGTGTCCTGCTGTGTAGTTGCCACCCTCCTATTCACAGCACAGGCTTTGAGCTTCCAGAGTTGTGCTCCCCACTCAGGCATCAGTTGTCACTCCCTCGTTTTTGTTATCTTGGTGTTTGTTGTGATATTTTCACCTTTCACCTTCCTTCCTAGGAACTTGCACATGAATCTCTGCCCTCCCACTTAATGTTTCTGTCCACTTTTGTGCTGCACAGAGAGAAGACCCTCAGAAACATCAGCCTCACCTACCAGCAGTTCCAAAACTCCAATGAGAACCTGATGTTCTGGATGAACAACCTACCCAGGCACCAAGTGAAGACCACTGATGGGCCAAGCCAGATCAATTACAAGCTGCAGGCACAGAAGGTGTGTTCCAGGGCAAGAATAGCCTGTAACTTTACAGGGATGGGGCAATTTCCTTGTGAACAGCACGTGCAAAATCGTGCCAGCCAGCTCCTAGTGGTGTGCTCCCCCCTCACAGTGAATGAACTAGAGGAGGATTGCAGCTCATGGATGGTGTTACCTGGTGTATCTCACCTTGCTGGGTTTATCTACAGTGCTGGTGTCCTTTTCTGTGCCAGTCACCTCCAGGCTGAAATCTTCTCCATGGAGAGGACACATTCAGATCCTGAAATACTGCACCTTAGGCTGAGATGTTGCATCCAAGTCCTTCATTTTTCTCTCCTTGAGCAGGTTCTAAACTCACTAGCTCAGACAAGGAGTTGTGGTCTTTGTGTTGACTGCTATTTATCTTCTTTGTGATAAATCAGTGTGGGAGGTCCTGGGCAAGTCACAGCACTGCTGAGATGCCCTAAAACCCTGGAGATCCTTCCTAAATGTCTTCNATCCAAGTCCTTCATTTTTCTCTCTTTGAGCAGATTCTAAGCTCACTAGCTCAGACAAGGAATTGTGGAGGTCTCTGTGTTGACTGCTATTTATCTTCTTTGTGATAAATCAGTGTGGGAGATCCTGGGCAAGTCACAGCACTGCTGAGATGCCCTAAAACCCTGGAGATCCTTCCTAAATGTCTTCCTGTTCCCACCATTCCCTCAATCAATCAACCCTGATTTTCTGGGCTGCAAGAGTATTACTGGGCAGCTGGATTTCAGTGTGTCCTTAACACCACCTGTGTCTCCTGCAGAGGCTGGTGGAGGAGATCCAGAGCAAGGAGCCTGAGAAGAACGCCCTGACCAGGCTGTCCCAGAATGTGCAGTCCACACTCAATGTAAGGAGGGGTTTTCCCATTTATCACTCCCTTAGCATTTCACCCAAGAGATCCCAGCTGATTCTCGTGTGTCTGCTCTGAACAGGACTATGAGCTTGAAGCAGGCAAATACAGCTCTTCTCTGGACCCTTCCCTGACTGATTCTGCTGCAAAGAGGCTGCGTGTGACCCCCCTGCAGGAAAGCATCCAGGCCCAGGTAAAATGTTAAGATGAAGATATGGAAACCACTTTCCATCTCACTACCCATGCCCCAATGTCCTCTGCAAGGCCTTAATCCACTCTTACAGCCACCACTGATTATGGTCCTAATCCCAGAATCAGAGTCCTCAGGGATCCCTCTGCTCCTGGGACGAAGCAGCATGTGAGATCCTGAATTAGGGTTGTGCCTGGCACCTTGGTTGAGATTGGTGGTGTTGCCTCCTCACCACACTGTGTATGAAGATAAAACTTACAGGGTGGGTGTGTGGGGAGAGGAAGGAGCCAGAGCTCCTCTGTGCTCTTCCCAGTTACACCCCAGTTCTCCTGCATCACCCTGAGGCTTTTGCCAGCTCCTCTCCATCTGTGAATTTGGAAGAGTGGGCCCTGTGTAGGCCTGCAGGCATCTAACAGGCATTCAAATAACAGGGACAGGATCTCCTGCACGAGTCCTTAGACTCTGTGTCTCTCTAAAGAGTCAGATGGGAAGACACCAATCCCTAGAACTGTGCAGTGCACAAAACTCATCCCAGCGAAAGGAAGGGTGGCAGAGTCTGCCATACAACAGATCTGAGTTTGGGTGAGGGCACAAGGCTCTCACCACTCTTTCTTTTGCAGGAAAATGATGTCACCAAGCTCTTCATGGAGCTGGCAGCAGAAAATAAACAGCAGCTCAGCCGGCTGGAGTTTGCCAAGAAGATTGTTGAGAAGGTACCAGCTCACAGCAAGATTGGGGTACCCTAGACTGGGGTTCAAATCTGCTCAGCCTGGGGCTCCCCCACCCTTCCCTGAGTCTCCATATCCAGGTGTGAGGAAGGACAGGAATGGAAACCTCTCTGAGAAAAAGACCACAAGAAACCACAGTTTCACTGACACTGACCTTGGACTGGGACTCTCCTCACCTCTGGGGGCCCTCAGCTCATTACTAAAGCTGTAGTTTATGCTTGGGGGAAAACCCAAAAGATTGGGGCTTTTAAGTCCAGTTCTCTTGCCATAGCTAATCAAGGATTGCAGACTGAGGATGTCAGATTTGTTTGTGGGTGTGGCTAGAATTTAGTGCTCCCAACCTTCTGGAAACACTTCAAAGCAATAGAATTTTTATAACTTTCTAAGGTTTGAACCACTGTAGGAAAGGTCTCAGGACTGGTGACTTTTAGTGGGTTCAGGAAGCACAAGAGATTAAGCTGGGGACTGGCTGTGATGCCCTTCTTTGGCTGCAGATACAAGAAGGCAGCACAGAGCACATTTGTGGGCTGCTGCAGTACCTCCATCTCAAGGGAAAAACCCACCAAGTGAGTTGCTTGAGATGATGGGATTGTGTCCTCACTTTCCATTCAGAAACAGCCTTATCTGAAAGACTGCCTGAGGATTCTGTGCCAGTTTTGTCTCCCACCATGCCATGTCATTTAAAAGATATCTGAGTCACCTTAAGAGTGACTTGGTTTGCCTGCCTTTTTAAAAATCCTTTTTTATTTTTTTCCTTTGTAGAAGGAAGTGCATGAGGATATTGAAGCTGTACATGAGCAAACCCAGAAAGCTGAAAACAAAGCCACAACAAACAGGGAATCTGAGGGGTTGAAATCACAGCTGGAGGAGGAAAGGAGGAAAGTGGCCAGGATTGAAGAGGACCTGGAGGAACGCAGAAACAAGCTGCTGATGTTGAAAACTCAAAAGCCCATTGAAAGAGTGGAAGAAAAAGAGGTGATTGAATACTACAGAGACCCACAGGTGGAGAGCAACCTGTCTAGGATGGTACAGCAGATTGAAGAGGAAGGCAAGAAGAGGCAGAGCCTGCAAGAAGACATTGATGTGATGAGCCGTAAGCTCGCCCAGATGGAAAGTGAGAAGAAGGTCGCTCCTGCCCAGCTCCTCACCAAAGAGATCACAAAAATTGAGAAGGATCCAAGCCTGGATGGTGAAGCAGCCAGTCTTCGTCAGGAAATCAAGCGTCTCCAGGAGGAAAGCTTGGCTGCTGCTTCTGAACTTGAGCAGCATAAGAGGGAGCTGCACATGCTGGAGCGAAAGCAGCCCAACATCCGAGAGAAAGTGGTGGTGAAGGAGCTCATCAAACTGGAGAAAAACCCCGAAATGCTGAAGTCTGTTAGGACCCTGCAGTTACAAATTGATGAGGAATCCTTCAAAAGACAGTCTGCAGAAGAAGCGATAGTGAAAGTGAAGAACAAGATTGAGGAGGTGGAAAGACTGATTGAAACAGCAGAACCCAAAATTATTGTTAAGGAGGTGAAACAGGTAGAGCAGGACCCAGAGTTACTGAAAGAGACTTCCAAGCTGAAAACTCTGATTGAAGAAGAGAGGAGCAAAAACTTGATGCTGACAGGTGAGCTGGGGGAGCTGCAGAGCCAGTACAGCATCGCAGAGAAGCAAAAGCCCAGGATAGAGGTGAAAGAGAGGGTCAATGAGATCTTCCTGGTGGACCCTGAAACAGAGAAGCAGATTGCACACCTGAAAAGGGAGCTGCAGGAAGTCACTCTGAAAAGGACAAAGATTGACAGTGAACTGGAAGAGGCCTTAGCGGAGCTCAAAGTCCTCAGGTCACAAAAGCCAGAGGTGGAGTTTAAGGAGGTCATAGAGGAGGTGGTGAAACATGAAAAGAGTCCAGAGATCCTCAGAGAAATTGACAGGCTGAAAGAGCAGCTCAATGAACTTGTGAACACCAATGGCAGGACCCAGGAGCAGCTCATTAGGCTGCGGGGGGAAAGGGATGAATGGAGGAGGGAGAGATCCAAGGTGGAAACCAAGCTGGTCAACAAAGAAGTAATCCGCTATGAGAATGATCCACTCTTGGAAAAAGAAGCCGATCGCCTGCGCCAGGAGGTGCGTAACATGTCCCAGAAGAGGAGAGCTGCAGAGGATGCCATCTATGACCTGCAGAATAAATACATGCTACTGGAGAGGCGGAAGCCAGAGGAGAAGGTGATTGTTCAGGAGGTGATACTGACCCAGAAGGATCCAAAGCTCCGAGATGAGCACAGCAGGCTGAGACGCAGTCTGGATGAGGAGGTGAGCAACAGGCGCCGCCTGGAACGTGATGTGCAGCAGGTTCGAGTGCTGGTGGAAGAGCAAGAGAAGCTGCTCAACTTTCAGGAGGATCGAAGCAAGAGGCTTGCACTGGAGAAGGAGATGAGACAAATTACACTGAGAATAAAGGAGCTGGAGGAGAGCCCGGCCCCAGTACAAGAAAAGATCATTATGGAAGAAGTGGTCAAGCTGGAGAAGGATCCAGTCCTGGAACAGTCTGCCAGCAACCTGCGCTTGGAGCTAGACCGGGAGAAGATGGAGGTGCTGAGCTTGCAGAGAGAATGCAAGAACCTGCAGGTGCAAGTTGATGTCCTGCAGAAAACGAAATCCCAGGAGAAGACCATCTATAAGGAGGTGATTCGAGTGGAAAAGGACAGAGTGCTGGAGAGTGAACGTGCACGCATCTGGGAGCTGCTGAGCAGGGAGAGGGGAGCCAAGCAAAAGGCAGAGGAAGAGGTACGGCGGCTCCGGGAGAAGATCGAGAGAGCTGAAGGCATGAAGAGGACATGGGCTCGTGAAGAGACAGAGCTGCAGAAAGCCAGGAACCTGGCCATCCAGGAGAGAGCCAGCTTGGAGAGTGAACTGCGGGAGCTGGAGAGGCAGAAGCAGCAGAAAGTCCTCTTCCTTCGGGAGGAATCCAAACTGCTCAGCCAGCGGACTGAGAATGACAGGCAGAAGAAGAAGCAGCTGGAACATGAGGTTTCCCTGCTGGAGGCAGACATCCTTAGGGAGAAGGACCAGATCTACAACAAGGAGAGGTTCATTCGGGATCTCCAGTCAAAGGTCAACCGTGAAGAAATCAATCATGAGACCCAGATGAGAGAGACAAACCTCTCCACCAAGATCTCTATTTTGGACCCTGACACAGGGAAGGACATGTCCCCTTACGAAGCCTATAAGCGAGGTATCATAGACAGAGGCCAGTACATCCAGCTGCAAGAGCTGGAGTGTGACTGGGAAGAAGTTACCACCCTGGGCCCAAATGGGGAGATCTCACTTCTCCTTGACAAGAAAAGTGGGAAGCAGTATTCCATCGATGATGCGCTGAGGCTGAGGAGGATCACAAAGGAGGAGTACCAGCTGTACCGGGATGGCAAGATTCCCATCTCTGAATTCGCCTTGCTGGTGGCTGGGGAAACCAAGCCTCCCTCGTCCCTCTCAATTGGCTCCATCATCTCCAAATCCCCACTCACATCACCCACCACCCACCAAACCCAAACCTTCTTCCCCCCAGGCTCACAGAAGGGCGTATGTGATGACACATCCCCCATCGCCGGCGTGTATGACACCACCACCAACACCAAGTACAACGTCAAAACTGCTGTTGCGAAGAAGCTCCTGGATCCCATGACAGCTCAGAAGCTCCTGGAAGCCCAGGCTGCCACGGGGGGCATCATAGACCTCATTTCCAGGGACCGGTTCTCAGTCCATAAGGCGATCGAGAGGGGGCTGATTGACAGGACCTACATGCAGAGGCTGCTCAACGCCCAGAAAGCTTTCACAGGAATTGAGGACCCGGTGACCAAGAGAAGGCTGTCTGTGGGAGAAGCAGTTCAGAAGGGTTGGATGACCAAGGACAGTGCTTTCCCCTACCTGCAAGTCCAGCATCTAACTGGAGGGCTCATCGATCCCAAGAAAACTGGTCGCATCCCTGTGCTGGAAGCTGTCCAGACAGGAATGATAACGAGCAACCTGGCCAATAGGCTCCAGGATGAGTCCAACTATGAAAAAGATCTCATTGACCCTGTCACTAAAGAGAAGATAAATTACAAGGAGGCCATGGCCCTCTGCCAGAAGGATTCCCTGAGTCACCTCCTGCTGCTCCCAGCCACGTCGGAGGGGTATCAGCGGTACCACCAGGCGAGCCGTTCCCCCCGGCTCTCGCGGTTCAGGCACTGAAAGGACCAAGGCACACACTGGGGCTGGTTCCTTCAGGAGTTCATCCCTTCAGAACACCTCTCCCCACGGAGGCAGCAGGCTCACAGGAACGGAGCATCTAGCATTTAGGGCTGCCTACTCTTCTCTCTTAGCTCCCTGCCTCCCAGCACAGCTCGGCCATGCGAGGAAGAAAACGTGGTCATGGGTCTGCAACGGAGGGGTCCCCACAGTCCCTGGGTGCTGCTCCCTAATCAGCCCAAGAGGGGTTGAAGGCGAGAACTTCACGGGCAGAGGGTTAAATGTGCCCTGGAAGGGGGGAGAGCCAGAGTGTTTTCCAGTTGGGTCATTCTGCATGCAATAAACGTAGTAAGTGAGTGCCTGTGGCTGTGTTGTCTCTGCAGGCTGTGGCTGAAGGCACAGCTACTCCTCCCCCGTGCAATCCCATGCCCTGCAGCCCAATCCACACAGGTTTTGTAGACTCTTGCTCTCCCTGATCTCCCAGCACTGAACCCCCTAAAGTGTCCTTCTGCCTATGAGTGCATATTTTAAAAGATTTTGTTATATTTGTCTTTAAAACTGAAAACCAACAGGACTTTGCTTCCTGGTCATTTGGACACCTCTAAAAGAGGGATTTGAACACCAAGGGAGGGCAGTCCCACCCAATAGTACTTAAAAATCCACGCTTGCTATTTCTTTAGGTGAACTAAAAGGAAGTTACTCCTCTGTGTAACTTCCACCGCTCAGTCCTTCCTGAAACAAGCAATTCTCATACCCCAAATGTTCTTCCCTAGTATCTACCCTATTGTGGGAGCATGCCCATGGTTTATGGGATGAGAAAATTACTTTCTATTCATATCAGCTGCTCCTTCCCCTCTCCCAAAGGTTGTTTTAGCTGATGCTGTTCAGGAACTCCAACATACCCAAAACAATCCATGAGAGTAGAGGTTTCCTCCCCCTCCTTCACCCACCAGACCAGCAGCAAAGCCCCTATTTCCATATGGCCTAGCTGGAATTTGATGTCTGGGCTCCAGGAAGAAACTGTTCCCACTCTGGCAGGCTCAGCACACACAGCTCCCATTACTTTCCTACTGGGTAGGTAGTGCCCAGCACTAGTAATCTGGGTTACTAATTAATACTAATATTTTTTAGTTAATACTAGTAAGTATTAACTAAATGTTTCCAGTTCTGCCCAGGCTCTTTCCCAGGCTCCCTAACTGTGTGGTGGGAGGGATTTACCTGGGGTTGGGTGAATTGTTAAGAGATGATCAGGTGGCTGAGCAGTTTAGCCTAGTCTGAAAAATACTAAAAATCCTTCTGTTTGTTACCAAGTGCCCCTTATCTGCAGAAAGTAGCTCATGTTGTGTCCTGATGTGTCCCTGGGAAGCACCACTCAGCCATGGGGATTTCCCCAGAGCCTTGCTGTCTGGCAGGGTTGTGAGTTGCTCAGGAGAAGCCAGGTAGGACTTTTCCTCCCTTCCCAGGCACAGGGTGATGGTGCTGCACTGTGGCTTTCCCAGAGCCATTATTTCAACACAGCTGCTGTTTGTTCCCTTTGCTGGCAGTGGAGTCGGTAAGAAATGTTTTAAGTTTTCAATTCAATTTTTGGGCTAGGTTTGCTCTGGTGTTTTATTTATGTTTCTGGACTGGACGAATGTCCTTGGTGTCTATTTTTTACAGCAGATCTTTAAAAAACAAATCAAGAAGGAAACTCTTCTGCAAACAGTTTGTCTGGTACGACATGAGCATTGTTTACATAGAGCAAACAGCAGAGCATTAACTTTACAAAATGTATGCAAAGACAGGGAAATGATTCCCACAGCAGAATTCATCCATGTCTCCATGGATTCACCCACAAATACGTGCCTCCAAGCTGGCTGTCACCACACAGAGGCCATAAGATGCAGGAGCACAGCTGTCACGTTGTGCTGAAATTGGTTTTTTTGGTTTTGTGGTTACTGGGAGAGCACATGTGTGCACGTGCATGGAAAACAGGAGTGCGGAAGTTTGGCTTCCATAAATTAGATCTGTCTTTTGAGTATTTAAATAAGTAGAACATAACTCTGAAATAGTGTGTGGCAGCTTCTAATGCAGAGCAGCCCCACACTGAGACATCAGTGAGCTGCAGAACCATCAGCCCCTTGTCCTGTCACTGAAATTCACCTAAAACCAAGTAAAATAAAACTCCTTAACACCAATGTAGTGTTAAGAAGAGGCATCATTTATTACAGGAGAAGCTCCACCTAACATGCATACGATTCTCTACAAGTGCATTGCTTATGTACAGTCACCACCTGCATATTCTAAGTGCCCATTACCATAAAAGCCTCCCCATGCTCCCAGGTTCAGGTTTTTTTTATAGCCTTATTTTGGCTGTTGCTGCATTCCTAAGCCAGATGTTTTAGGAATTCAATAGGTCCTTGCTGAGAAAGCAGCTCTTGCATATCCCATTTCTTTTTGCTAAAAGTACAGAGACACAGCAGAAATTGAATTAACCCTTTTGCTATCAATTCCCCACTTTGAAAAAAATCTCAGATTCCTTAAGACCATTTGAAAAATTTCCACACAATTTCTAGCTATAATCATCTATATTCCCACAGGATAATGACTGATCATTTTGCAAACACAACCAATAGCAATGCTGATAATTATTACAACTACAGTTACAGTTACAATGGTTTCCAGTATTCCAGCCAGCCTTCCTTTCAGGTACCATGATGCTATTCCTTGAAGAATTTTATTGAACCAATAAGTTTCAGGACAGCATTGCTCTCCTCAGCAACTGGCCACGTTTTGTGGTCTTTGGAGATCTTCTGTTACATTTGGGATGTGTGCAAAACAACATTCTCTATTCAATTTTAAATATTCACAACTCCCTTTGGCCAGCAATAGCTTTAAGGTCATTCTGTTTTGTAATGTCAGATTATCATATTGACTCACCATTGATACATTTGTAGGGTTAATTCCCCAAGGAATATATTCCCCTTCTGAAACAGGGATAGGGAGGCAGGCTGTAATGCTGGACAGATTGTGTTTCTCACCAAACCCTTGGATTCAAGTCAATATTCAATTTTCTTCAACACCTCCACCTAAAGATAAAATAATTCCCATAAATATTAGTCTACACATTCTGCTGCTCGTTTGTAGATGTCTTCAACATTTTCAGCTGCGAGGGTCTGGTGTTTTCCACTGTCCACTCTGAGTCAGGAGACCTCTGAATTCAGGTGCAGTGTATCCAGGAGTTGATTTCTTTCACTTTCACAGCTGGTCTTGTAGTCAACAGAACCAGATAAGGTCCTTTCCACTGCTCCTGAAGTGGCTCAGGTTTCCAGATCTGGATGTGTATGGGATCCCCAGGCTGAAATGAGGGAGCTGGAGTGTCTAGGGTAAGAGGTTCTGAGAGAATGACAAACCTTTTTCATTCATTCAAGGGTTTCCCTAATAAAATTCAATATTTTTCTATTTCCCAATTCCCAATTTGTTCCTCAGATCCAGGGAATGTTGCAGCAGAATATGATCTCCCAAACATCAATTCATATATGCTCACCTCCAGGTTAGTTTGGGGCTGTACTCTAACTCATAACAAGTCTGCTGCTAACACCTGTGGCCATTTTAACACAGCTTCCTGATACATTTTTCCCAATCTGTCCCTTTAAAGTTTGATTCATTCTCTCAATCCTCCTGCAATCTCCATGGAGTATGTAAATCCTAACTCATACCCAACTGCTTACTAAGTTGCTGTAACACTTTAAATATGAAATGGGGTCCCCTAGAAGATGACATCTCAATTGGAACTCCAAATCTGGGTATGATCTCTTGGAGGAGTACCTTGGTGACTTTCCTGGCCTTGTTGGTGCATCAGGGGAAAACTTCTGGCCGCCTGGAAAAGGTGTCCAACAAACACCAGGAGATACCTGCATTGTTGTTGGTGTGGTAGCTCAGGAAAAACAATTTGTTAGTAATCTCTGGGGTTGTTTCCTCTTTTAGTGATCCATGGAGGCAGGCTTTTTGAATTCAAAGGATTATTTTTAAGACATGTTGGACCTTTTTCAGTAACAGACTTGACACTTTTTGTCATAGGGACACTGGTATTTGAGTCCTTGGACCAGTCACCATAGCACTGATTCCCCAGTGGGTTTCCTGGTATTTCTCCTTGACAAGTTGCATCATCATTTGTGGTGGGACTGTGATTTGGTTGTTGGGAGTTTCCAGCCATCCACCCTCTCTATTCTGGGCTTTTAGGTAAGTAGCTAATTTTAAATCACCCTGAGTAAAACCAGGGCTAACTTCTAGGAGTGAAACAGCTTTCTTAGGTATTACTGCCAGGATGCCTTGTTGTGCAACCTCTTGTGTAGATTTATCTGCAAGTATCTTTCCTACAAGAATTTGGGAAACCCCGTGCTGGTGTGCTCTGCAGTGTAGTACAGACACTTCTCTGGGCAGCTGGGTGGCATCAAGGAAGGCCAATATTTCTTGTGTATATTAATCAGAGATCCCTGTGCTGTTAATAAACCTCTTTCCTTCCATATGGTTCCATGGGCATGAACAACTGTAAAAGCATATTTCAAGTCAGTCCATGGGTTTACTTTTCTTCCTGCTGCCCATTCCAGGGCTCTTCACAGCACTGTGAGTTCTGCCTTTTGTGCTGAGGTGTCCACGGGCAATGGTGCAGCTTCTACCACCTTGGTTGGCGTTACTTTGGCATAGCCAGCTTTTTATTTTCCATCTTGCACCAAGCCACCTCCTTCTGTAAAGAACTCTGGATCTTCATGGTGCATCTTGTAGCTGACATAAACTTGCTCAGTTGTGTAGAGGTGATTGAGGGTCAGCTGCTCTTCTCCCTGCATCAGGATGGTCAGGACTTGGGCTGGATTTCACCACTGTGGTTACTTTCAACTCCACATCTCCTTGCTCCACTAGAACAGTCTGCTATTCCAGCATACTGAAGAGCCCCCCTTTTAGTAAAACACAGTGGTTATGGTGCATGAAGTGGACACTACTATCTTTTGTCCAAAGTCAATTTCCTGGCCTCTTGGATGAGAACAGTCACTGCTAAAGCTCACAGGCATCCAGGCCATCCCTGGTGGACCTTGACCAGTTGTTTTGAAAAGCACCCCACAGGCCTCTTGAAGTCTCCCACCTTCTGAGCCAGAACTCCGAGGGTGAGGGGATGTCATTCCTGCCCAAAAAGCTCAAAGGGCTTTTGTCCTGGGGTGATGCTTGTATCCCCACCTGGCTGTTCTATTTAGCTGGATATTGAGTTCTGCACCTTTCAGGCTGGTTCTGAGAGCCAAGGAGGGGAGAAGAAGTGTGCAGTTTGTTTTCAGAAACTGCACTTGCTCCCATGCAGCCTTCTCATGGACTGTGTTGGCTGCAGCAGGGACAGTGGGCCAGGTTCGTTTTAGTTTTTAGTTTGCTTTTAGTTCATTTTTAGCTAGCTGAGGCAGAGAAGCTCCCCAGGCTGTGGGTTTTCCTTTTCTTGGAACTGATCAGCCTGCTCTGGGCTGAAAAGCCAGACAAGCACCAGGAGCTCACACCTGTGTCCCACTGGGGCCCAGCACCGGAGGCACTGACAGAGACTGAGCGAGCCGAGCTGCACCCCACGACAAGGACTTTCTGAATTTGCCATCTCTTCACAACAGGGAGAGGTTCCATTGTTTAATAGTATTCATTTCCCATGTTTATGAGCATTTTGCTTGTTAAAGAAACAGTTTTTCCCACTTTTCTCCGAGGAAATATTCTCCCAAACCAGTTGAGGAAGGGGCCACTGGAATCTGCTTTCTAGAGGGAACCCTTTGGAAGTTTCCTTCCAAATTTGCCCAAAACCAAGACAGCTTTGTTAAATCTGGAAGTCCTAAGGTGGGTGCAGACATCAAGGGCCATCTTTAGGTCACAGAATGCATGTTCACTCTCAGGAGCCCAAATCAAAGGTTCTTCTGGGGCCTCCTTTAAAAACTGATTTGACCAAAAGTCCATCATTTAAAACCCACAATCTACACCATCCAGCCATAGCCAGGAATGCTGTTAAATCTCAGACAATTGCAGGTTGGGGTACTTGGCAGATGGCCTCTTTTCTGTCCATTCCCAATTTCCACTGTCCTGGTATTATTTCAAACCCTAGGTAGGTAACTTGCTGCCTCATGATTTGAGCTTTTTCCTAAAACACTTCGTAACCGCCTTGGCCTAGGAAATTGAGAAGACTGACAGTCAATTCCATGCACTTTTCATTAGTCTCAGTTGCTAGTAAGATATCATCAACATACTTCAGGACCAACCATTCAGGGTTCTCTTTTTTCCAGGTCTCTAATTCCTCTGCTAGTTGGTTCCCAAAAAATGGTTGGACTATTTTAAATCCTTGCAGTAACCAGCTAAGCTGAGTCTTCCCACCAGTCTGAGGATTTTCCCATTCAAAGGCAAAAATGCCCTGGCTTTGCTTATCAAGAGGTGTGCAAAAGAAGGCATCCTTCAAACCTATCACTGTAAACCTTTGGTGATATTCTGTAAGGGATGTTAACAGGGATGTTAAAGGCATTGGCTGCAACAGGGTGGATATCCTGAAATATTTGATTGATTTCTCATAGGCCCTGTACCAGCCTGTGCTTATTCATCCCACACTTTTTAACTGGCAAAATGGGAGTGTTCTGACTTAGATTCTATCAATAATCAAAATTCCCTGAAATTTTCAATTAGACTCTCGATTCCCCTCCTAGCTACTAATTTTAAAGGATATTGTTTCTGCTTAATTGGTTTTGATCCAGGTTTTAAGATAACACTTACAGGCTGAGCTTGTTGGGAATGGCCTGGAGTTCCACTGCTCCAAATCAAGACTGTTTTACTGCATTTTCTGTTATTTCTGGTATTCCTCCAGAATTTGCTCCAGTGTTCTCTGCAACATAAAAGTCCTTGCCTCGATGGCTTTAGTCTCAGGTACCAATAATTGCATTTCTCCATCTTCAAACAAAATCTGTGCCTCCAATTTACTTAGCAGGTCTCTTCATAACAGAGAAACTGGACATTCAGGGATATGTAAAAATTGGTGTGTTACCCACCATTTGCCAAATTTAACATTAATGGGATTAAAGAATGGGGTTTTTTTCCTCTTTCCCTGTTGCACCAACAACATTTACAGTTTCTTGGTTTAATTTTCCATGACTTGTATTTAATACCAAATAAGTAGCCCCAGTATCTATCAAAAAGTCAATTTTTTCTTTCCCCCAGCTCTGTTGTAATCAGGGCTTCAGCTGGGGCTTTCACTCCGGTTCCCGTCATTCCTGATAGTGGGTTAGCTCGGTTGCCTTGGGCCCTTTCATGTTCCTGGGGCATTCCCGTTTCCAGTGCCCGAGCCCTTTGCAATACGCGCACTGGTTGGGCTGCAGCGCCCCGCGGGCAGAGCCCCTCTCGGTCCTGCGGTTAAATATCGCTCTCTGCAGGGCTGCGCTGAGCATTGCGTCCCTACATCGTTCTCTTCTTTTTCTTTCCACCTCCCGTTTCTTTTCTCTTTCCTCCCTTTCCCTTTCCCATTTCTTTTTTCTCTCCTCCCATTCTATTTCCCGTCTCTTTTCTTTCTGCTCCTTCTCCTTTTCTCTCTCCCGGATCTTGTTTTCTTCCTCTTCTCCCCTATTATTAAAAGCTATCCAGGCCACTTGTAAGAGCTCTCCTAGGTCACGAGACTCTGCTCCCTCCAGCTTTTGTAACTTCTTTCTAATATCCGGCGCTGAGTTCCCTATGAAAATGGAAGCCAGCTGTACAGCTTCCTCTGGTTTTTCCGGGTCAATGTTCGTGTACCTCCTGGCAGTTGCCCTTAGGCGTCCCACAAATGCCGTTGGAGTCTCATGCGGTTCTTGTTTCACCTCATAAAGTTTAGACCAATTGACTGCCTTTGGCATTGCATGTCTAAAGCCAAATAATATCCATTGTTGATATTGTCCCAGAAAATCCCTCCCCTCCTTTGTGTTAGGGTCCCAGTGGGGGTCCTGGGAGGGAAAATGCTCTTCCACAGTTCCTGGTAATGCACCTGCTGTACCTATCCTGTCCACCTCTTTCCTAGCAGTCCTGAGTACCATCTCTCTTTCTGTGGAGTCTAAAAGAGTATCTAATAAAACTTGTATAACCCCCCAGTCCGGGTTCTGGGTCTTGAGAATGGTTTCAAGTACTCGAGATACTCTCTCTGGATCTTCTCTGTAGGGCCCTGCCAGTCTCATCCATGCCTCGAGATCGACTGGGGAGAAAGGTACCTTCACCACTGTCAGGCTGTGGGATCCCACCCCTGCCCAGAGCTGAGCTATGGCCTCCTGTTTATCCTCCTCCTGCTTTCTCACCTCCTGCTCCCCTACCTCCAGCTTTCTCCTGTCCTTCTCCCCTACCTCCTGCTTTCTTACCTCCTGCTCCCCTACCTCCAGCTTTCTCCTGTCCTTCTCCCCTCCCTCCTGCTTTCTCACCCCCTTCTCCCCCTCCTCCTGCTTTCTCACACCCTTCTCCCCCACCTCCTGCTTTCTCACCTTCTGCTCCCCTACCTCCTGCTTTCTCACACCCTTCTCCCCCACCTCCTGCTTTCTCACCTCCTGCTCCCCTACCTCTTGCATTCTCACCTCCTGCTCATCCTGGGTTCTCCTCACCACTGGACTTGAAATTAACTCTTGACTCCCCCCTGCCTGCTCATCCCCTCCTTCTGCTTCCCCCTTATCAGGCACACCCCAATTCTCTATCCCCCTGTCTCCTGCATCTGGCGCCTCTACCATTTCCACATCATCATCCTCCTCCCATTGCCTGTGGCATTTCAAACACTGGTGCCCGATACTACAAGAGGAACAACATTGCTTTGATCTCCTATCCTTTCCCCCTTCCTTTCCAAAAGCTGACATCAGAGGGTTTGACAGGCTGGGTAGGCACCCCCTTTGCAATTCCAGACGGTCTCTTAAAGTAAAGAACAGATCGACATAAGGCATCTCACTCCACTTCTCCTCTCTTCTACAAAACAGCCTCAGCTGTAACATGGTGTGATAATCTAAGGTGCCGTTCTCCGGCCACTTCGCCTGATTGTCCAGTTTATACAGTGGCCACCAGTGGTTACAATATTGGATTAGTTTGGATTTAAGTAGAGAGTCTCCCCCTATCTTTTCCCATTGGTTCAATATACATTTCAACGGAGAATTCGGGATATCATTTCCCGCTCTAGTTTTAGAACAGACCGCCCCCATACTCAATAATACAAGTCTATAACAACGGCTGGAAAGCGAATACAACGATTACCTGGGCGCGGGGAGTCCCCGCGGCTGTGTCTGGGCTTCAGCGGGCGGGCGACGCTGCCCAGGTGGTTGATGCTGCAGCAGGCGAGAACCCGCCGGGCCGGGGCCGGGCCGCTGTGCTGCGAGTCCGGTGAGTTCCTTCTCTTCTCCTCCTCCTCCCCGAGCCAAAACGACGGCGGGGGAACGGCTGAGCTGCAGCTGGGGGTGCCCCTGCCCGCCCGCCCGCTCCCGCTCGCCCCGGGAATCCGGCACGCACTGGCACGAGAGGGCGCTTCGCGTCCGCAAATGGGATTTCAGCCGCGCACACGAAACAAATCAATAATCGATAGCGCACACCCCCCGATTGCTTTGCAACCCCAACAGTCAGTTAAGTTTCGACACTTCCAGCAAACGAGCTTTATCTCACAGGCGTCCCAGTGTTGATTTTACAGGCCGGCAAACTGAAATCAACGCATGCACACTGCCAGAGATCAAAAAGAATTGAGAGTATCTAAGCAAACTCCACCACAAAAGCAGATATAGCAATGCTTTAGCTCCGATGTTATGAGCCTGTTTTTTTTCTCCTCAGCCAGCTACAACACTGCTTTAAAGTTCCTGGTCCAGGGGAACCCCTTGGAGGGAACTCAAAACTCTTAGTCCTGAGGGACTGGAACCCCCAGTGGCCCTGGGGGACTCAAAGCCCCGGACAGTGAACTTTCCCAGGGACTTGAACCCTTCCGGGTGACTTAAACCCCTCGCCAGTAACTCTGTGAGGGGATTTGTACCCCTTGTCAATAACCCCAAGAAAAACAATTTAAATTATGTCCTTACTCACCCCAGGGATCTTGCCTCGAGCCCCTGACGGTCTGAGGCCGAGGCTCTCCCCGAGAGCCCCTCGGTGCCAGCTGGAGATCTGTCGACTGCAGATCCGTCGAGGCTCAGAGGTGAGCTCCCATCTGGGTGGCCAATAACTGTCACCAAAATTCACCAAGAAGTGAGTAAAATAAAACCACTTAACACCAATGTAGTGTTAAGAAGTTATCACAGGCACGGGGAATAAGCTCCACCTGAAGTGCACACGATTCCCTACAAGTGCATTGTTTATAGGCAGTCACTGTGTGTGTATCATAATTGTTCATTACCATAAAGCCTTTCCCATGTTCCCAAGTTCAGTTTTTCCTATAATCTTGTTTTGGCTATAGCTGCATTCCTGAGGCAGATGTCTTCCCCTTATCTTCCTTCTGTCCTTGATGAGAAAGCAGCTCATGCATACCCTGTTTCTCTGTTAAAAGTACTCAGACACAGCAGAAATTGGATTAATGCTTTTGGTACCAGTTCCACAACAGGACTGAGAGCACATCTCTGCACCTGCCAAGGATTTGGGCTGGAAAAGATAAAAGGAAGAGTGCAGGAGATGAGGAAGGGGAAAAGGCTCTGTGGAAAAAAGGACCAGCCAGGCTGTTCTGCGTTACCAGCCTGATGGGCTTTGCCAAACAATGAACACCAAGGTTTCTGAACAAATGACAAGTATTTATTTTATACTGAAGAAAAAGAAATTAAGATGTCAACACCACACCAAGAGTCAGAGACAATCCCCCAAACATTTGAACAGCAAAAGCATTTCCAAGACAATAAGGCAAAGGAAACAGCATTACATCTGGAATGATGATGGAAAGCCAGTGGTTTAGCTGCTCCCTGTTTCCACTCATATGCAGCAAGTGCTTCGTCCTAACTGGATCTGCTTTATGCTAACTGGATCTTTCAGCTTCTTGGTCCCAGCTAAGGCACAAACCACAGCACCTGGTAGTGCTCTCCAGCACGTGAAAGAGCAGGATGGCAGCTCTGTTTAACAGCTCAGATGACACAGCTTGTCTAGTGCTGAGAAGCCTGACTGATGACACCAGCAAAAGGCAGGGCAGAGAAGTGTCCCCCTTCCCTGGTGCCAGCTACTGCCACCAACAGACCTGGGAATGCTCCAGTGCTGGAGACAGAAATCACTGTGTGTTACCTTAGCTCACTAGTGGAAGGACAAATCTTGGAGAGATGCTCTCTTCTCTACATTTCAGTGGTTTATGCTGATAAATTACTGCCCCCTTTTACACATGACATCTCCAAAACAGCTCTCCTGGCTGTAACTCAAACTTTCCCCCAGCAACAGACTGAAAATCTCTAAATGTCAAGAATGTCCCCATCCAGGCTCCTGAGGAGAAGCAAGACTGAGTTCCAGCCAGGCCCCTGCTAAGTGTCCCTGACCAGATCTGCAGTGCTACCTGGAGGTGCAAGAGCTTGGGGAGAGCCCTGTCCTCTCATCTGCAGTCTCTCCGCAGCACAGGTCGCTGTTCAGGGCTCCCAGAGTTTCTGCAGAGGAAGTACTGGTGGTTGAGGGCTGCTTTGGCTGAGATGCGCTTGCTGGGATCATACAGGAGCAATTGCTGCCAAGAGAAAAACCCAGCAGATTTAGGATTTTAAAATCTGGGTGATTGATTGCACCTGCCTGCAGCTGGGCCCAGTTGCAGATGTTGGTCCTGCATTTTTCCTTCTCTGGGTTTCAGGAGTCACCCACAACTGAAGTTACTCTGGGGATTATGTTAGAAGAGTTCCTTGACTCCCAATGCAGTGGTTCCTAGAAGAACCTGCAACCACAGTCCTTCAGAGTAGGATTGAGCCCTATTCCAGGATTTGGTGCTTCTGCCATGTCAGAGGTGAGCATTCAACCCAGATCAGCTAACACACTTCCAGGTAATTAAATCTCAAATATCCCTGTTCCTTGCCCAGTTTGAAAATGTCCTGTCTATCCCCAGGCCCTGTTCTGAGCCCTCACTCACCGTCAGTAAGTCCCTTCCATCTCTATCTAAGTTTGGAACAATGTCCTTCATCTCCTTCCTTGGCCACCGGGGAAAGCTGCCCTTGTAGTCAGGGAGCTGGGTCACACCAGGCCAGGTCACCTCAGTGGGAGTGCCCAGGGTGCGAAAGATCTGGAAGAGCTGATCGATCTCAGAGTCCCCTGGAAACAGGGCCTTCCTGGTCATCTGGGAGAAGAAAAGAAAAAGCCAGTTCCCACCTTTCCATCAGCTGTGTGCCCTATTTCCTGCTGCAAGCAACCCTCTGTTGCAGCAGGTGCAAACAACTGCACAGACCAGGGCAGTTACAATGCAGTGATTCTGCATTGGGAACATCACCAGTGTCTGACTGCTTGTTCCCACTCTTGGCTAACTTCCTCCTGCCTGCTCTGCAGCTCAGGGAATTTGGGAATGAGGAAAAGTGCTGTTATACTGCAGGGCTAACCAGACCTCTTCCAAGGCAAGTATGGACCCCTAGGAAATCCATTCTGCCGTGCCATGGGAGTGTTTGTCCTCTGCAGCCCACTATGGGGACTTCTGGAAGAGAGTCATCTCCTCCCAGGGTCCAAGTGCTGCAGCAATAAGGCTGAAATTCCCCCTTTTGCAAGGACAGGCATCATGTACTTGGAACTGCAGCCCTCTGCCAGGCCCCTAGGGTGGTAGATTTCCTCCTGAGATTAGGACCAGCTACCCCTTAGGGTGGGTTTTCCATAAAGCACACCCCAGGACAGGGTGGGAGCACAGTATCCCAAATGTTCTGTATCTCATCCCTCCTTCCCACTGCAGCTGCCTCCTCTGGCTCATGAAAGAGATTGTTCAAACCCATCCTACCATTTCTGCAAAGATGCAGCCAATGCTCCAGATATCCACAGGGGTCGAGTAGTATCTGCATCCCAGCAGTATTTCAGGGGCTCGGTACCACAGAGTCACCACCTGGAAAGGAACCAACAAACAGACTGTCTGGTTTCCCTGGATGAAACCAGAGGCTTGGGACCCTCCCTTCTCAGGGGTAATGCAGTGACTGTGCAAATTAGAGCATGTTAAGGCCTTGCTGAATTTGGAGACACTTTAGTGCTGCAAGGTTGGGATTAACACAACATTCTTCAAGAACACACTCTGGAACAATTAAATGTACACTGTGGAGAGAAGGTGGGAGCCCAGCTGGCAGCCTGGCTCTGGTAGAGACAGTCAGCACACCTTGTGGGGACATGGAGGTCCCTCAGCTGCAGGTGAGGTTAAGAGCATATTCCTGGCATGACTATGCCTCTGTTATGTAAGCAACTTGTGCTGCTGCTGCTGTTCACCCACTCTGGGTTGTGTACCCCACTCAGGGAGCCTCAACACTACCTCATGAGTGTATGTGCGTAGGGGGACCCCGAAAGCTCTTGCCAGTCCAAAATCAGCCAGCTTGATGGCTCCTGCTTCGTTTATCAGCAAATTCTGTGGCTTCAAGTCCCTGTGGATGACCCTGTGCGAGTGGCAGAAGCTCACACCCTGCAGCAGCTGGAAAAGGTAGTTCTAAGGAGAGAAGAGATTTCAGTAAGGCCATGATGAAAACACTTTGCTCTCTGGTTTATGTGAACCAAAGCACTTTGGATCTCTCATAGGTCTGAATGGGAAGAAAACCCTTGTTACAGTGCAACATCAGGCCTATGGGCCACTACTCAGAGATACACAAAAACTGCTGCCACACCATGTGGGGACTCTAATCCAGGCATTGTCAGTCCCTTCCAGCCACCCATTACTGCCTACAAAGGCAATTAGTGACAGATCCCTCCTTTGTTCTGCAGGGAAACGGACTGGAGAGCCTGGAAACAGCTGGGAAATAAACGTTTCTGAGTAATAGTGCCATGAGGGTTTCCCAGCTGAAATGTTTGAGATCTGGGAGGCTGAGGAATCATTTCCAGGCCCAGTCTGAGCAGCTGTGAGATGGCTTTGCCCAGCAGAAGGCAGCAGGGACATGCTATCTGCCCTGCCTCTTGGCATTCCTTCCACACTGTACCTTGACCAAGCTTAAAGGAAGCTCTCCAGCTTGGCATGAGTCCATGTACTTCTTCAGGTCCTGATTCAGGTACTCAAACACCATATAGAGCTTCTTCTGGCTGTGTATGACATCCAGGAGCCTGTAAAAGAAGGACAGGCTCTCCCTTCAATATCTGCTCCAAACCTCTGCAAATACCCAAACATTCCTCCTCCCACACCTGCCTCTGCTCTGTTGGTCCTTTAGAGAAGAGAGGGGCAGTTTAAGGGCAGAATCTGGTATGGGGCAGCAGCAGTGTGAAGTGCTGAAGTGGCAGACCCGTGGGGTATGGCTAAAAGACATGGAAGTGCAGGGGATTCCTGCATTTTTCTGTATATTTTGGTCCTGCCCATGCAGTTGGGAAGGGCAGGAAAGCCCCCTTGCTGTCTGCTCCTGGAGCAGGAGCTCATGGATGAGCTGGTGGGGAGGATGCATCCAGATCTTACCTGACTATGTTAGGGTGCTTCAGCTCCTTCAGCAGTGAGATTTCTCGGATTGCAGTGCTGGGGACTCCCTCTGACTCCCTGTGGCAGAGACAGGCTGTATTACACCCCATAACCCAGGGGGATCCCACAGCCCAATGGGGCTCTGTTTCCCTTCCTCCTTCCACTGTATCCCAAGGGAGCATTTGAATTTGGGGTCAAGCAGTGTCTGGGGTGGGCTGGGGTGAGGGAGGGAGAAATGGGGTTGTGGACAAGGAGAGGGAGGGGATGACCTAGACATGCAAGCTTTGGGGCAGAGCTTGTTTGGAAGCAGCTAAGGGTGCACTTAGAGAAGCAATAATGTATTAAATACTTAGGTCTTTCTTTTTGGAGGTGGGGGAAAATGAAAGCTCTTCACCTCTCAGGCAGCCACCTCCCCTACCGTGAGGGGCCACCATGGGGTGCAGCCCCAGTATCTTAGCTCCCAGTCCACACAGACACCCTTCACTGTGCACACAGCTCAGGGCCAACCCAAGGGAAGAGCAATAAAATTTTACCTGCTCGGTCCCACCCTGGAGGGCCGAGGCTGACCCTGCCCGACCCCCACAGCACAGCCCTGAGGGAGACACTACCTCACAACATGGCAGCTGCTTCTTCCTGCCCTGTCCTACCCAGGGCCAAGTGCTGTCAGGTCAGGCCCTAAACACCTGCACTCACAGATTTTGAGCTGCTATGTGTTAAATCAGCGCTTTTTTATGTCACCTGAATCTTGGGGGTCTTCCCTGTGGGCCCACACAGCTGCCATGCCCATGAGACAGACATGGAGCCCCCAAGCCCTCCAGACAGCATTCCCTTTGCCTCTGCCTTTCCTGGTGCCACAATACATAAAAATATTTTAATCCTAGAGATGCCTCTTCCCTGTGGGCCTACACAGCTGCCAGGCTCATGAGACAGACATGGAGCCCCCAAGCCCTCCAGACAGCATTCCCTTTGCCTCTCCCTTTCCTGGTGCTGCAGTACATAAGATTATTTTAATCCTTGAGATGCCTTTTTTCCCCTCATGTCAGGCTTTTTTGTGCCTCTCACACGTATTGGGCACAGGCCTGGCACCAGTGCAGGCCCAGGGCTCGGCCTCACTCACGCATCCAGGCGAATCTTCTTGAGGGCCACCAGCTGCCCCGTGCGCTTGTTGCGAGCCTTGTACACCACGCCATAGGTGCCCTCCCCAATCTTCTCCACCTTCTGGAACGACGCCTGGATGGCCTCCATGGGGCTGCCTCGGCCTGGCGACGGCAGTGGGGGCGGCTGGCACCGCGCTCTGAGGGGAGACAAAAAAAGCGGGAAACCAAAAGGTGAAGGTGGGGAAAGTGTTGGAGCTCCCCAGGTGTTCCCTGAGGTGCTGGAGGGTCTGGGCCTCTCCTTGCTGCTCCCTCAGCCCGTGAGGGACCCTCAGGAGCCTGCCTGGGGCAGCGGTGAGTGGGCAGGGTGGCCTGGTGGGGGCTGAGGTGTCCGGGCAGCTCCAGGGGGACAGAGGCACACAGGAGCCACCCAGGGTTGGTTGTTCTGTCGCACAGGTTGTGCAGTGTGCTGGCTACAGCCAAAAATTGAGGAAAATTGATGTAGAGAAGCACTTTAGGGCCGGGGGAAGAGCAGCACGAACTGCACAGGGCCAAGGGAAGCTCTCCCACTCCACCTGCACAGTGTTGGGCATCAGTGGAGTAATTGGGTTCATAATTATGGCTCCCCGGGACATGCTGAGGGCAAACACCAAGCAGAAATGTCTTTTTTTTTTTTTTTTTCTCTTTTTATTTTGTCTTGCACAATTATCCCTTGAACCTCCCCAACATGGGCTGTGCTGCTCAGTCAGCCTTTCAGGAGATGTCCTTGAGGGGGAATTAATCATTGACTTGATAGCTGACAGAAGACAACATTAAAACAATCTTATGTATTGTGGCACCAGGAAAGGCAGAGACAAAAGGAATTTCATCTGGAGGACTTGGGGGCTCCATGTCTCTGGGTCAGCATGGACATTGCAGCTGCATGGGTCCACAGGGAAGACCCAACTTTTAAGTGACCTAAAAAAGGGCTGATTTAACCCATTGCTGAGCCAGCAGCTCAAAATCTGTGAGTGCAAGCAAAAAAGACAGGAGATGGCTGCATTCCCCTGCAAACCACGGGCACAGCTCACTCCAGATTTGGGGATTTCTGCGGTACAGGAGAGTCTTCTCTCCCTTGCACAAACATTTGATTCTCATCTGATATTAGCAATGTTCTGTCCTTTTGTCAATGGTTTATTACAGCTTTGTATTAAAGGCCTGACACCATGTTCTTCAACCAGAGTGGCTCTGATGTAACTTCATCTCCTTTTCTTACAACTTTTTTAAAGCCAGCCAGTTCCATACACACCCAGTGCTTAGGAGGAGGAAAAGTCAATTTTCTTACCACATTTATAGGGTTTGTGCAGGGTCTAACACATTTGATTTGGCAAGAAAGAGGGATTTAATCAGTAAAACACAGACTGTCTTCTTTTTTCATCTTTATTTAGGAAAATTTCAATCAAAATCTTTAGATACTTCAAAAATAGTGATTTAAGGTCTCTTAAGCTTAGTTGTGTCAAGGAACAAAGTCAAGTACTCAGAGTACTGCAAATATTTATTTTAGAGTTAGAATTAATCTTCCCCTTAGATACCAGTTCTTCTTACCTGAAGAGGCAGGTGCAACTGAAAATAGGGATTCTTTGTTCTTCTTGTTTCTTTGATCAGCCCAGACATGTGAGTGTTGTGCCAGGAATGTTCCTGTGTGGCAGCTGAGTCAGGGTACCCCAAAACAGGCACTCATGGGCCCACAGCCAGGCAGGGCTAATGAACTTTGTGCCAATGCCCTTTTCCCCCATCTGCCAAAGGTGAGCTGCTTAACTCCAGATGCAAAGACTTCTTCTTCTGACTTCATGTTGGGCATTACGAAAGAACCAGTATATCCCAAGTGTTCCCTTTCCTTAACCCCCCTTTCAAGCAAACAACAAACCTGCTTCCCAGAGCTATTTTCAGTCATGACACCTGGGGCAGGAATGGACAACCCAGTCACACACATTGACTCACAATCTTCAAGTGTTTCCCTGCTCAGTGACTTTGCTGTATGCCACAGCAAACACACCTCCTGATTTACTTTCAACATATTTGTTGCAAATGGTAGTGCAAGGACCAGCGTGTGGCTGATCTCAGAGCTGCTGTCAGGATGTGCTGTTTTCCCTCTGCTCCTGCCTCTCTTTGAAGTATTTCCTCTGCTCTTGTATGGCTTGTTCCAGCAGGGGCACATTCATCCCTTCCACGCACATCAATATTCGTGCTTTTACCACAGGACTGGAAGTTCCTGGAGAAAGGAAAACAGAGCAGCTTGGAGACAGAGCTCCCTCAGGCAACATATGACTCGACCTGGGGAAATAACCATAGACTGAGAACTTCAGGAGACCAGACTGGCTGCATGCTGCCAGTGATGTGAGAAGCAAGAGCAGTTTAATTCAGGGATGTGCTTTCCCTCCGCCCTGATGGCTACAAAATACTGGTGACTGACACTGCACTCCCCTTGCACTGGGGAACAGTGCCAGTGCCTGCCATGCAGCAGCTGTCTACTTAGTGGCTGAATGCACTTTGGTTTTCCCTGTCTGAAAAGCAGCAGTGATGGATCTGAGCTCATTTCTGAATGCCCCTGTGCAGACAAGAGGGCTTAGAAGAGGCTCAAAGCTGGCTACAACCAACAGTTCATTGGTGGCATTCAAGTGGCAACATGGAGCTGCACAGAAGTGGCCAAACCTTGTTTTTGGTGTCACATAGTCTTGGTGACAAAGCCACCATCTTAGTCTGCTCCCCTTCCACCTCTGCAAATTGAGGCCAACTCACTCCTAGGCTGGGATGACCAAAATAACAATTTTCTCAAGGAATTTTGTAGCAGTGGCTTAGCAAGTCACTCTCTAGAGGCCATGGGCAGTGTGGCTTTCCACATGCCACCAAAGACTTCTATGGCATGAATGTGAATGCTTTTTACCAGGTGCGGCCAAGATAACAAAGAATTTGCTTCACCATCCCATGGTCCAGCTCAAACCAACTCCCCATGCAAAGCACCAAGCAGCTGGAACACAGGGCACCTCAGGAAAGGACAACAGGGTGCCCTACATGAGAGAGCCTGCCTGCATTCCTCACATGTCTGAGGGCAGGGATAATAATCAGAGCCTTTCAATGATGGCAAAGACCAACCCAGCCACTTGCAATGAGGTATTGCTGCAATCTGCCATGTTTGGGGTGAAGATGATAGGTGTGGTGGCTGGCAGTGATGACAGAAGGCTTTTTACCATAGGTTTCACAAGCCTAGCAATGCTGCTGAAATGCTTCTTGTTTCCAAAAAAATCTGCGCCAGAGGACCAGATTTTCACCAAGATAAGAGGGTGAAAATGGTCAGCAGGGACAGACAGGCTGCTCCTACTTTGAATCTTGTGTGACTGGAGGAGCTGCACGAGAGCAGCTTTGGCCCAGGCTGCCCTCAGTGACCCAGGGAGCCCTGAAAGAGCTGATGTACCACAAAGAGCAGCAAAGGGCACCAGTTGCTGAAGCATTTACCTTCCCTGTGTTCAGCTTCTCCCAGGACCATGTAGAAGGATCCCACTTGGGCTTGGAATGGCTCCACAAACTTGGTGTCAACACAGACTTGGTACTGAGCTGAGTTGTGCTGCATGGTGAGAATGGCTTCAGATCGGGCCAGGTCATAGCAGCATAACCTGGGAATGATCAATTTGGGAAGCTCAGCTGTGCAGAAATCCAGTTACAAACCAAAGGGGGGGATGCTCAGCCACGGAAGGAAAGGCCTGGCCTGCAAGGAGAGCAGGGCACCCTTCTCACCTGCCAAATGTCCTCAGGGTCTTCCCCTCGGGGACTGAGCTGTTGATCTCCCATAGGAAGTAATAGACACCAGCACTTGGCAGCATCTCACACAACAGCTGGCCTGCAGTAAAGCAAAAGGTCTGACTGTGCTTCTCCAGTACCTGATCCAAATTGTAACTCATACTGCCCTTTAACTCCTTCCTAGCCCAGGTTCCACCACCCAGGGGGCTGCAAGAGCTTCACAGATTCCCTGCTGAGTCCTATTAGCAGCTCAGTGCCAAGCCCAGGGCATCCTGGCACAAAGAGGAGCTGCCTAGTCCCACAGAACCCAGCATGAACTACAGGCAGCCCACCAGGGCCTGCGGGTGTCCCCCAGGTTATGGATGAGTTGAGAAAAGTTAAGAAAAGAAGTGGGGAGAATGGTGACTGAGCAGTTCAGAGTGTGAGGGACTGAGATGCAGGGGTAGCCTCAGCTGCTGGGCTGACAGAGTACCATGCAGCAAGATTTAAGGAATGATCCCAAGCCTGTTCTCTTACTGCAGCATAAGAAGCTCTGGCAGTGTCTGATGCTGCAGCTGGAGAACAATAAATTGGATCCAAGCCAGACTGGTTTCATCAGAAGTCTGGTAGGGTTTAGCAGACAATGATGAATTAATTTCATCATTGAATTAACCAGGTGGGACCTCCTGGGACCTCCTGCGGTGGGGCTGGGCTGGCACAGGCAAGTCAGCCACGGCACAGAGGACACAAAAAGAAAGAATGCAAAGCAGCTTCAGCAAAGTTCTAATCCTGCCCAGTCAATGTCATAGCTGGGCTCCTGGCTGTGCCCTGACATGGTTTTTTTTGGCATCTGATCCCCCTTGCAGGCTATCTGTGTTTGGAGTGTTTCCATGCTTCATTTACTGTTTTTTTCTTTCTTGCCTCTCTGTGGGGGACCCCAAGAGCTGCTCAACAGCCCAGGCAGGGACAAGTGAGTCCATCGATGGGCATTCAAGGCCCCCCAATACTGATTACTTTGCAGAGGGAACATTGAGCTGACACACACACTGTGGCTTTAATGCTTGGTGTCCCTTGCCCACCCCACGCATTGCTCATGGGGTTGCAACCTTGCAAAATGTCCCACGGAGGACTCCGTGGGAGGCTTCCGAAACCAGGGCGATCCTGGCTTACCCCATCCCTGCACATGCCTCTCTCTCTGCCTGCTGCCCCACAGTCCCATGCCAGGCTTTGGACACCCCGAGCGCGCTGAAAAACCCCTTTGGCAGAGCCCCAACGTGGGCAAACCCACCCACCCCACCAGCTCTGTGCATCCCCGCCGCACCTAACATTTAAAAAGCGGGGTCAGTTCTGCACTTTCCAGAACGGCAAGGCCTGTCCTGTACCGCTCGGGTTTTGCTCCTGAATCACACTGTGCAGCAAGGCGGGTCAGCCAGGGATGCGAGGCGCTGAGTGTGCACTTAATGCACTTTTTGACGCTTAGGAGTCATTTAGGTTGTAAAAGCCAAATCCCAATCGCCGCACACCCTGCGCCCACCCAACGTGCTACCAAATGCACACGCCACCTCCACCGCAGGACCTTGCAGGGCAATTTAAGGCAGGCCCAGCCCCAGCGCATCCCTTTACGCGCAGATCCAGCGCACTATCCAACACCGTATCTAACGCGCGCACAAACGCAGCCCGCTAGCGGCGCTTAATGAGCTGTTTATTTCATTAACTACTCCGCGCCGATGCCGCATGTGCCGGGCGCTCCCCCCGGCGCTGCTCCATGCACATCGCGGCGCGATTCAAGGCACCGCTCGCAGCACGACTGAACGCGCCCTCACCGCTCCGCCATCGCCCGCCGCGGGAAGGGCGGGCACCGGCCCACGTGGGCAGGAAACACGTGGCGTCGTGGGGGTGACGTCACGCGGGGGCGGAGCCGGCGGGGACCGGAAAAGATCGGGATCGGGACTAGGATCGGGAACGGGATCGGGACTGGGAACGGGACTGGGATCAGCCGCCGCCGCGATGTCGGTGAACGCGGACCTGCGGAGGGAGCGCGCCGCCGCCACCTTCCAGCCCGAGCTGCTTACCCACATCCTGGACGGCAGCCCTGAGCGCACCCGCCGCCGCAAGGAGATCGGTGAGGGAGGGCCCGGGCCGTGGGGACGGGCAGAGACAGCCCCGACCGGGGCTCGGAGCAGGAGAAGGATACGCGGGGCTGGGGAGGGGAGAGGCTCCGTGTCGGGGGAGACCCGGGGGGCACCGCCAGGGGGAGGGAGAGCGGGATACGGGAGGGTGTGGAGGAGCTTTTGTGGGGAGGGAAGACCCCAAGGAGGGGAGAAAGCTGTGAGGAAAGAGTTTGCAGGTGGAGGGGCAGCGTAAAGGAAGGGGTTAGAGAGGAACAGCAGCTGCGCTGCGTGTCTGGTCCGCCTCTTCTCCTCAGAAAGGATTTAAGGTGACCCTGATGGAGCAGTGTCCTTTTATTTCTCCGTTTCCCCTTTCTCCAGAGGATCAGAGGCACCTTCCCATGGGCATTCCTCATGGGCTCTGTTCCCTCCTTTTTCCTTCCTAGCACGCTGTTGCCCAACAGTACAAATGCCATCTGTTTGTCACCCGGCACGCTGTGGTTATGAGAGCTTAGCGAGCCACAGTCTCTTCCCTGGGCTGGGATTGTCAGAGGCTGATGTTGTGCAACTTCGGTGCCAGAGGGGGGATACAGAAAGTCTGTTCTCTGGGCACCTGTTTTCCATTGGCACAGTGGGGATGGTAACTGTGCCCTTCTGCTGGGGATCAGAGTTCACAAGGCTGCCGGAGCCTCTGAGGCTGCTGCTTCTCAGCCTGCGGGTCTCACATCATTCCAAGATGGATTGCCCTCCTGCCAAGTCCAGAGTGCTTTGAACTGAAAAGGAGGTTTATGTGTGGAATGAGAGTGCCAACAGTTGAGCTGTCAAAGAGCTCTGGTTTCTTTCTCTTTTGGTCAACTTCTAATTTAATTTTCAATTTCCTGATATCTCTGCCTTGAGGCAGAGCAGGTAAAATGCTGGGTTGTTGCTCACCCCCTGATGAGGTTTGTGGAAACTGAGCTTGTTTTCCTCTCCTGTTCTGTCCACAGAGGCCTTAGTTCTTAATGACCCTGACTTTCAGCACGAGGATTTGAACTTCCTGTCCCGTAGCCAACGCTATGAGCAAGCCATCAGGAAGAGCTCCCTGATGGTGATGAAGCTAAGGGAATATGGAATTGCAGATCCCGAGGAGATCTACTGGTTTAAAAGGTACCTAAAAAGATCCAGAGTTTGCTTCTTGTACTTCAGTCATCACCAAGGATGCTAGGATTGTGCTTTTTTCCTATGTTTGTTGTCTGAAGGAAGCTCAAGACCTGTATAAAAACACACTCAAGTCTGGCTTCAGTGAATTTTGGATGAAACCCTGAATTCCTGAATGTTGTGTTTTCTTAGGGTTTTTTTTAACAGAAATGCAACATTAACAATTATACCCTGTTCCTTTTACACGATGCAGAAACTGAAAAACAGAACTTGAAGTCAGATATTTTTTTCCCCAAAAGGAATAAAAAAATAATACTGAATTACTTTGAATCTGAATAGATCTGATGAGTTTGCAGCTTGTAGTGAAATCTCTAAAAGCTGATTACTTCACTTTGCACTTAGACCCAATAAAGTCACATTGCAGGGATACTTGAAAATATTCCAAGATACTTATAAGCTCCTGTTTATCACTGTCAGTTCTGTGTCCCTCCTCTTAGCTCCCAGTGTTGCAGAGGTTCTCTTTGACCCAGAGGCTTTTTGTTTTATCTGACCTTTGGTTTATCTGATAGTACCACCTTTGGATCAAGTTAATGAAAATAACACTGTCCTTATACCTGAGTTTTCATTCCTTCCAGAAGGAATTTGAACTCAGTTCCTGATTTTGATGCATTTCTCCCTTTAATTCTGTTAAACTCTGATTTAATCAAACAGAAACTGATAACAGAGGGGTTACACAGGCCTAGAAATCTGTTGTAATCCCATGGACATATCCTCTGGCACATTAAATAATGAACCACAAGCCCCCCTCTGACTGATTTTTTAGAAAAGCTGTCATGGGCCCCAGGCCATGACCATTGGCTCTAGGAAATTGAAATCATCTTGTCCACTGTGGTTTCACTTTCAGAGAAACTGGTCTGCACTGACCTGTGTCATGAAAATTCTCATGGAAGTAACATAAATAATTTGAAAATCTTAATTTGTGGACAGTGATAACAGGGAACAAGGTCAGTGACAGTAGTGGATTATTCAGGTACTGCACAGCCAAAGTTAATCATTAAACTTTTTTCCTGCACAAAGTTTATTGAAAGTGATGAGGAAGTTTCTTCATGTATTTATTTATTTCTACAGAGAAAATTCAGCAAAGTATATCCAGTCTACCAGATGGAAAATTTTAACAAATTTTCAGTCTTTTTGTAGCACTAATGACAATATTATATGAAAACAGACTTTTCTGAAGTAATCAAATGAGAGATTCTAGTTTTGTCTTACCATAAACTTACTTTTGAGTCATCTTAAGTGGATGAAAGTGTGACATTTCATACAGATACCAAATAGTACCTCCATCTCTAACATGACATGAATGGTCAGGTGTGACTAGTCAGAATTCACAGTCCAAAACCAACTGAAACAATGAAAAAAGGCTTTTTTTTCCCCCAAGGTAAGATCTGATTGCAGCCCTTCAGGGTTTCAAAATATAGTTGCAATTGCTGTAGACTGGCTGTATTTGCCATTTTTAATTTATTTTATATACCATATTTATTCTGTAATAACATGTAACAGAATGAAGAGCAGTGCATAAACTTCTTGCTTGCAGGTGAAGTGTGTTTGCTCTAAGAACTGTAAACTGTTAATATTCTGAAATGTCTTCTTTCCTTTTTCAATGTGTGGTGTTGGCAAGGGAGGATGTTGGCTTGCTGCTGCTTAAAAATGGATGAAATTAAAGGATTGTTTTTTCATCCTTTGATTTCATTTGCATTTTAACATCTGCCCCCACTTTCCTACCTGTCGAATGTTAATTTTTTTTTTTAATTTGGTGAACTGCACCCAACTGACAAAATTATGTTTGTTTCTATCCCATATCCAAACATGCTAATTGGTGCTAACTGGAAATTACTTCATTTAGTGTAAAAGCTGACTTGGAGAAAGTGTGTTTGGACTTATTCATTTTTCCAAACTGAAAATGGTATTGCAACATGCTTCAAATGAAGTTTATGGAATAGACTGACATCCTTGATTCAGAGGTCAAGTTGTATTTATTGTGATTGACATTTCTACTTATGGAAGCTTAAAAAATTTTTGTCAGCTTTTGTCAGTCCCCAAAAGGCAAGGATAGATTTATGTATGCAATTTTGAAAAATTTTTTTCCTGTAGCTTTCCTAAGGTGCCAGAACAGCTCCAGGTGGCTTTGCACATGACTCACCAGCTTTAGAGCTTGATTTATGAGTAGGTGAGGAGAAATGCTGCTTCCTTCACTGCCCTGAAGATATACTTAAACAGTTGCTGCTGCTGTTGTGACATGTCCAAGTGAATGCTCCTCCTTCCTGTTTCCAAAAGGCTTTGTTGGACTCCTGATCATAAGGGATTTATTAAATATACTTAATTGCTTTTCATGTGGTAATGCTTCTATGTCCACACTGCAGTTGCAGCTGTTGTGACTACAGCTTTGAAGGCCATCAGCCAATATTTCAGATTTCTTTTACAGTTTAACTGCAGCAAAATGTAAGGCAGCATGAAAAATGGGAAATGTTTCTGGTGTGATGCTCCAACGCTCTTGGAAGAGAGCAAACTTCTCAGTTTTAATTCACCTTCAACTTTAATTAACCTTCATTGAGAAAAATGGGATTAAATGAAGAAGTGAAAAACACTTGAGACAAACTGGGTCACAGAAGAAGAGAAGATCTGAGAGCTGCTGGTCACCAGATGGTTCCTGTGTTCATGAGTATTTCATGAGTGGTGAAATTTGTTCTTACATCTCTAAATTAGGACTTGGAGTAGCTTTGAGCAAATCAAAGTAGAAAAACTCTACTATGGGCCCTACTTACCACATTAATGCAGAGTGGATGAGCCTGGCTTGATCTTACTTTGGTACAGGTGGAACAGGAGTTTGTTGCAGTTGTTAGCTCTGAAGCCCAGGTAGCACAGCTCAAACACAGCTCTTGCTCCTTCTCCCCTGGGATGACCCTTTGTGCTCGTCCTTGAGAGTTACTTCAAGAGCTGCACAAAGCAGAAGAGTTTGCACACAGACTAATGTAATGTGAAATTCTTTGATGAAAGGACTGAGGGACTCAATTGCAGGAACTTGAGACACTGTACCTGCACCCACACCAGCTTAAAGCACAGTTAATACATTGATCACCAGCATTTGATTACTTGATTACAATACTTTTGGTCCTGGAAAAATCCATGGCTCATTTAGTTAATATTTGTTCATATAAAACAGGCAACATGCAGGTCAGTGGTGTTTTGTTTCTTACTCTAGGGCTGGTTTTCACAGCCTGTACAGGATCTGCTGTTGAATTATCAATTATTTACTCTCTGCATGGTGCAAAATGCCAGTCACAAATGCTGCTGTAACTGACAGGCTATGTGCACAACATCCCCTGTGGTGTTTGTGCACAGGGCTCATTTTTTGCTCCTCTTTTTTAGAGTTTTGATGGAATAAACATTTGTGTACAGTAGATTAAAATGAAGAAACTGTTCAAGCTGCAGAAGGGAAGGTGTTTTAATTGAGAATGTACTTTGCCTGCCATTGTGGCCACTAGATGATGAGAGTTTTCTTTCATGAAATAACTTCTGCTTTGGTGAAGCACACCTAAAATGTCTGATTTTTTTCCTCCATTCCTTGAGCACTAGACTGTAATGATAATTTTAATTGAAGATAAGTTCCAGATGTCAACTGATAGAAGCAGCTGCAGGTAATATAGAGCTGTTCCAAAAAGAAGTCAGTCACCAAAGAAACTTTTTCATTTTTAATACATATTTCTTCTAATAATGCTTTAGTTGTAGGCTACCAGCAGCAGTGGTATTTATTCCCACTAAGCCTGAGAGATGGTGGAGAAAATAATTTAGTTTTCATGTCCTTAGTTTCAAGTTCCTCATGAACCTTTTTAGAATAATATTTTTTCTCAGTTACATAGGAGCAGCAGGATTCATGGGGTGAAGAAGATGCCTGGAAGAAACATCTGTTTCCCCATTAGCATTGCTTCTGATGTTGCCACATTTGGAGTTTGCTTGTGGGACAAAAAAAAACCCAAAGGTTGAATGAGGCAAAGAGATTATTTATCTTATGCTCCAGTTGGAGAAAAGCCTTTCAGGTTCATGGTAACAGTAAGACTGAGATCCAGATCCCTCTATTTCTCTCCTGTAGAACATGCTTGGGCAATTATCCTGAACCTTTGGGTCTCCACTTCAGCATGTTTCACAAAACCATAGAGACCCAAACGACTGCTGCTCAGAAGGAGAAGTGGCTGCCCCTGGTCCGTGGAGTCAAGATAATTGGCACCTACGCCCAAACAGAAATGGGACATGGTTAGTTCCCTTCAGGAATCAATGGGTAACCTCTTTTCTCTAACTCCAGTGGGTGAATTGTTAATGTTCCCTGGGTCAGTCTGAAGGGGGAAAGGTGAAATTCCTCAGTTAATGGTTGATGTCTGTAGCCAGACAGCTGCCTCATTTCACATCCTGACAATCCCAGGATTCCTTTTGGTCTTTTCCAGAATGCACCTCCTAGCTGATCTCTGCATTGGTAGTTGTTATGTCTGTTTTGAAATGATGAGGTTGTTCTAAGCCCTGAGAGTCTGAATTTCACTTGAACCAGTTGGAACGTGTCAATGAACATGACTGTTTTTACTTTTGCCTGATTTTGGGACATGTGTGCCAGAGCCCTCAGTGCATGGCTGGCCTGCAGAAACAGGTCAGGAGCATTCCTGTAGGAGCAATGGAGCACAGCAAGATTGTGAGTTTTGGGTTGAAAGTCAGGTGTGCTTTGCCCCAGGCACTTCTCTTCCAGATGCTGCTCCACTGCAGCTGTACAGCTTCCTGGAAAGGTCTTGTTTAGAAAGAAAAAACAAAAATCTTATTCCTGCTGTTGTTGAAAGCAACTTTCACTGCTTCAAATGGAAAAACACTCGATGGATCAAAAAACAGTCTTTTAGTGCAGAAGCTGGAATTATGGCTGTTAAATACCAGCAAGACCAGTTTACAAACAAGGACTCCAGTGCTTGTGCTGGCATCTGAAGTGGGAAAGCCTGAGGTGTACAAGTCTGGACCCTGCTGGATGGCAATGCTGGCTGCCTGGCTGTTCTGTTACAGCTGCTCAAGCATTTGTAGAAGACTCTGTGGAAGAAGCCCTGTCCTCTGTCCAGCTCAACACCAGAATCTGAGGGATAACTGGATGCCAACAACCAGTGCCTGCTGGCCTTACTTGCTTTCTCACAGCAGCTGCTTGAAATCAGTCACATCCACACTGCAGTGATTGGTTTTACTTCTGATTTCACACTGGATCATTGCACTTTCTTGCCTGGTGATGGTTGATTTCCTTATTGTTCTCGTGTTGTTTTGTGGTTAAATTGGTATTTTGACACTAAATGGAGCTAATACAGTGAAGTAGAGAGACTTGCTATGCTGAATAATTAAAATGCAAACATTTGGCATTCCTGCTGTGAATATTGAGTATCTGATATTTCATCAGTGAAGCTGCTGCAGTAATTGTCACTGAGCTTTGCATAATTTAATCCTGATGTTTCAAATCTGGTGATAGGGAAACAGACCTCTGGATTATTGAATTGAACTCTGCCCTGGATGGGTAGTTACTCAATTTTATTTTGGTGACTATGTGTCTGATAGCCTGTGTTGATTTTAACCTGTTTCATGGTGAAGAAGTCTCTCTAAAAAAAAAAAAAAAAAAAAAGAAGAAAGAAGAAACATAAATAGCACAGGGCTGAAAATGGAACAAGAAGGAGCAGTGAAAATACTATGCTGTTTCTATCTGGTTGATTTTACTAATGTCAGATGAGTTTGAGCCAAGCTCAGACTAGTGCTCTTTCCATAATGTATATCATTTAAATATATCTATTCCTGTTAAAGTCCAATTAAATTTATTTCATGCATAAATGAGCCAGATGGAGGTACTGGTTCTCAATCTATCACCACTATTTTAATTCACAAAGCTGTCAATATTTTAAGATTTAATTATGAATTAATTCTTTATATTGAAAAACTGAATAGACCACTTGGTGGTCACATTGGTGTTTGACAGAACGTGGAGAAAAAGTAATTCTAATGAAAAGTGTTTAATTGGAGATAATTTGTGCTGGTGATTTACAGATTGAAAAATGTTGGCTTTCTTCCCAAGTTGTTCATGTTCACAACTTTGACTTACAGAGCACTGTCCTTTTAAGAAAGTTCTTTAAAATAGCAGAAGTTGAAGGAAGTTGATTTGAAATGCCATTTACACTGTGCCTGATATTTAATTTTTAAAAATTAGAGTAAATAGTGCAGCCAGCTAGGATTTGCCTTTTTTTAAAAAAAAGAAACTTCACTGAAAACCTAACTCATTTAGCTGGATAAACTGGGACTTCCACCAGGTTCTACCTTCAAAACATGGCAAAAAAAATTAAAAAAAAAAAAGATGGACTTCCTATATTTGGTTGAAAGCATGCTGTGTTCAGCCACATCACATCTCCAACAAACTGACATTCTCAGCTGACACCTCAGCCCATTGAACTTAGGGATGCCCTGATGTTCAAACCAGAAGGTCTGGTCCATCTTTTGGTTTGGATTCATCCTTTTTTATTTTTAGTCAATCATAGTGCATCAAAAATAGGGGAGTGTTGCAGATGTCCTTTCTGCATGATTACAAAATGCATTGCAGCATGTTTACTTCAAAGTGAGTGCAATTTGTTATTCCTCAGGCCTGAGTAAAGGACAGTGCTCTGGCTCTCTAAAATACACTTGCTGAGTTCTGAATGACACGTGAATCATTGTTTTTTTTTTTCTTTTTGTCTCCTCCTGAATCTCCACCATGAATCCTCATGCTTGCTTCCCTCCCATTACAATCCCTTGACACTCCCATCCCATGACAATTCTTCACAGCTTTGTTCACCGCGGACGGCCTGAGCCTCTGGACCTTCACCTGGGCATGTTCCTCCCCACTCTTCTCACCCAGGCCACCCCAGAGCAGCAGGATCGCTTCTTCATGCCTGCCTGGAACCTGGAGATCATTGGCACTTATGCCCAGACTGAAATGGGCCATGGTACAGTACCTTCAGTAAATGCTCTTTCTGAGAATGGCTTTGTGTACAGAGGAATCCCGTGCCTGGGAAGAACAGTGTGTGTGCATCCCACAGTTTCACACGTGCAGCTGTGGTTGTAGGGAGAAATGGACAGCCTCTGGAAGGGTTAATAGAGAATTAAGGAATGTGCTGCTTCCCTCACTTCCTCCAAAGGGAGGGTTTGATGTCTGTAGCTCTGTAAATGGGCACCCGGGTGCTTCTTATGCCATTCAAACCAGTATCATTACTGCCCCTCACTGGTGCTGTCAGTTTGGTGGCATCTGTTCATTTTACACTGGCTGTTCCTTCCAGTTTGAGTTCTGCTTTGTTCAGTGTCAAGACAAAATGACAGAGCTTTGAGGTAGTGAAAGAGATGGCAAAAAAATTAAGAGTTGCTTGTTCACCTCAGGATTAACCTTGGATCAGATGGGTCAGGATTAACTTGGTTCCAATGCTCATGGTCTGTGGGAGCTTTTTCCCCTTAGTTCACTCTTGTGTGTTCTTTTTAACTGACTATGAAATATTTTGGGCTTTTTGAGTTCTCTGTCTCAAGCTGACTTTGGTTTTTGTTGCTATTCCTTTGCTTTCAAGCTTTGAAATGGATTTTGATAACTCCAGCAGTATTGTGATTGCAACACTTTTAATTCAAGTTTCAAGGGGAAGATATTCTGCTTGGGGAAACTTTAATTTTGGTCATCTTAGAGTTGCAGATGAGAATTACTAAAAATGAGCAGGACTCACCTTTGTGTTGAAGGGAAATGTAGAGACTGTGTGAAGCATAAAGTAACTGCAAGTCTGAGGAGAATCTCTTGGAACTAGTGAGGTTTGAAGATCCTTTGCCAGCAGAGTAAGTCTGTATTGAGCTGCCTGTGGATGTCTGCCATTACCTCCATGCTTTGGGAACGTGGTTGCTGCAAGGTGATCTCCTTTTTCCTGTTGGAGCTTTTGTCCTGCCCCGTCAGTCCAGACTCTGAGGAGTGTTCACAGCTTGTCAAGTTTAAGCAAGTAGGCCTGGTGATTTGGGGAGATTTTAAGGCATTCAGGGGCAGTGCCACTGCTCTGAGACAGGTGTGTGGGAAGTGAAGCACTGGGGGCAGAAGACAAAGACTGTTCCTGGAATTACCTCCATCTTTTTGCAGTCTCTTCATCTACCTGCATCAGTACCTGGCATACACATGCCATGACTTGCTGTCTTTGAGCCATGGATGATCTCTTCTGGTGAGATCCTCCATCAAGTGAGGAGAATGTAGGCTTGAGGAGGGAATGAAGAGGTGATGGGCACTGTTTATTTCGTCTTGTGGCTGAGAACTGGATGGTTTTATTTTGCAGTTTAATCAGATTGCATTTTTTAAAATAAAATGTATTTTATTTTGCATGAAATTCAGGTGAGTGTGTTCCTGTGGAACATTTTAACTGAGAAAGGGCTTCTGGTGTGTGATAGCAAAAAGGTGTCAGATTGGAGGTGCTTGGAAAACTAGTCTTAGACCACTGGGGAAAAAAAAATCAATGTTTTCTGAGAATTGGCTTCTGCTCCCAGAATGTGGTCTGGCTCTCACTTGTTCTTCCTTAATTCACTGATACTTTGCTTTTATATATATAGCCTAAAAGCAAAGTTAAAATTTAAACATTACTACTGGAGTTCCACTTTCCATTGTCCAGTTCTGTCCTTGTCTCTATTTTGTGACTGACTTCCTGCCAAAACAATGTGTTTGCTTGTTTCCAGGGACTCATCTTCGGGGCCTGGAAACTACAGCCACTTATGACCCCTCCACACAGGAGTTCATCCTCAACAGCCCCACTGTCACCTCCATTAAGTGGTGGCCAGGTGGACGTAAGTGTGTCTAAATCTGGAAGATGTGTGGAAAAGCTCAGGGAGGTGGTGCCATGTGTGTTATATCTACAGAGTGATGACTGAAAGTTGATCCAAAGAGTTGGCTGAAAGCCAGTCACTCTTGCAGACTCTTAGCAGAACCTGCTAAACCTTGCTCTGGACTGTTGTTCAGAACCATTCTCACTTTGGATTTGGTGTAATTTTTGATTGTTTGTATCAAATTATTTCTAGTTCCTTCAGCTTCACTGGCAGGTGTGCCAGGGACTTGGTGTTTTATAAGTCAGGAAAATTGTGTTGTGCAACTTCCACTGGCTTGAGCAATACTTTGTTATAGAGCTGTACAATTGGGGTGACACCCAGGGGGGTCAGCCTGGTTTTCTGGTGCATGATGTGATGGGGTTATCTCAGAAGAAGGACTCTGTGTGTGTCTGGCTGTGTTTCTGTGCTGACTCCTGCTCCCATTGCAGTTGGGAAGACGTCCAACCATGCCATTGTCCTGGCTCAGCTCTACACCCAGGGCCAGTGCAAAGGCCTGCACGCCTTCATCGTCCCCATCCGGCAGCTGGGCACGCATGAACCTCTGCCAGGTACAAATTCACACTCAGGGAATGCATTAAATCTGTTCCTCTCTGCCTCTCTGCAGCTGCTGTGTCTTGGTAAAGTCCATGGCTTATTTCATTAGCTGAGTTCAGCTGGTAAATCATGGCTTAAATGAGTCTTTCTTATGACTGAACTGCCACGAAATGATCTTTCCTACCAGGCCTTCAGTGTGAAGTTTAGTTTGGGATTTGGTTCTGCCCCTGTGAAGTTTAGTTTGGGATTTGGTTCTGCCCCAGTGTCTCCCAGCTATGCATTCCATGAGCAGCACATCCTGCTTTCTGAAAGGGGAAGAAGAGCTTTCCTCACTCTTTAGCTGGAAGTGAGCTGGATGAACTTTAGAGACAGTTCCCACAGTGAGTGGATAGCAGGGCTGCGTGGAGATTCCCATGTTTTGGTGTCCAGTTGTGGTTTAACTCATCAGGCAGCTAAACACACACAGCCATTCCCTCCACACAGAGGGATGGGGGACAGAACTGTGAGAAAGGTAAAACTTGTAGGCTGAGATAAAGACAATTTAATAGAAAAGGAAAAAAAAGGAAGGAAAATTAATAACAAAACAATAATAATAATGATAATAATAATAGTAGTAGTAGTAGAATATGCAGAGCAAGTGATCACTATGTGATTGCTCAGCACCAGCTGACTGATGCCCAGCCAGGCCCTGAGCAGGGAGCTGTCATCCCCCTCAGCTGGCTTCACCCAGTTTTATTGTTCAGCATGATGCCACATGGTGGGGAATACCCCTTTGTCCAGCTGGAATCAGCTGTCCTGGCTGTGTCCCTTGCCAGCTTCTTGTGTCCCCCCAGCCTCCTCACTATTGGGGCAGTGTGGAAATTGAAAAGTCCTTGACCTGGTGCAAGTGCTACTCAGCAACAGCTGAACCATCAGTGTGTTGCCAATATTGTTCTCATGCTAATTCCAGAACACAGCACTGTACCAGCCACTGGGAAGATAATTTCACTCTATCCCAGCCAAAACCAGAACACCACTTTTCCATCAAGGAGATTAAGGTCACTGTTAGCTCTTACTCATAACACTGCCAGGACTTGCTTGAAAACTAAACAATCCTTTTATTAGAGAAGGCTTTAACCTCTTGTGTGGTGTTCAGTTTCTATTTCTTACTGCAAGTGGCTTTTTCTGTGGCAGGTATCACAGTGGGTGACATTGGCCCCAAATTTGGCTATGATGAAATGGATAATGGCTACCTGAAAATGGACAACTTCCGAATTCCCCGGGAAAACATGCTGATGAAATATGCCCAGGTAAAGCAGTGAGTTTCAGCATCTGCTGTTAGAAATGGGCACACTGAATGCTCCTCTGAGGTTGGGTACTGCACCAAAAGGATTGTGGGTGGCTTGTAAATGCTGCTTGATGAGTTTAGAGTGTGAACGCATAAAAGGGAGGAAACTTCACAAATCAACAGGCTGTATTTTTTTTTTTCTAATCTTTTAAATTTTGGCAGGTTGAACCAGATGGCACCTATGTGAAACCAGTCAGTGACAAGCTGACATATGGGACCATGGTGTTCATCCGTTCCCTCATCGTGGGTGACTCTGCTCGCTCGCTGTCCCGGGCCTGCACCATCGCCATCCGCTACAGCGCCGTCAGACACCAGTCTGAGCTGAAGCCAGGGTGAGTGCAGGGAGACCCACAGCTGCCTAAACTGCTGAGGGAAGATTCTGAAGTACTGGGAGCAGTGGGGGCTGTGGCTGATGTTTGCTTTGGCACTCGGTATGGTTTCAGAACAGTTTGTCCTGGGGAGTGCGTAATCTTTCATTCTTGGAATGTCCTCCCCTGCCAGAGGCTTTTGCTGGATGGTCTTAGAAAGTTGGACTTCGTGTGGATGGTGAACGTACTTGGAGTAGGGATTAGTGGGATTTCTGCAGCAGTTTGCTACCACTGACATGCTTACTCATTTGTTTCTGCTCTAGGGAGCCAGAACCCCAGATCCTGGATTATCAGACCCAACAATACAAACTCTTTCCTCTCCTGGCAACTGCATACGCCTTCCATTTTGTGGGAGCCTACATAAAGGACACCTATCATCGTATCAGTGGGGACATCAGCACAGGGGACCTCAGTGAGCTGCCAGAGGTACTGTGTCCTCTGGAAACCAGAGTGTTGGTTAAATTTGTGTGAGGTTTCTTTACAGCATGGAAAAAGGGGCATTGAGCCTTTTTGGCTTTTACTTATGAGATGTCTTCTACTTCTGCAGTTGCAGAAGCCCCCAAGTCCAGTATGTGCTGGTGACTGTTATCTGCTCTATTCATTTAGCACTTTATAAAAAACAGGGAGTAATGCACAGTGAGAAAGCTACTGGGAATATATTTTTATTCAAAAGGTGCATTTCCAGGAATGATGGAGTACTGTTTGGGAGTTAAGAGTGGTCTTGTGCTTGTGCTGTAACTTCTTAATTGTTCTTTCAAGTGCCTGGAGTAGAATAGGTGTGTTGATCAAAGTATCAGTACTATACTGAGGAGTTAGGGTTGTAAAATGTTAATTTTCTGTTACATTTTGTGACAATGGGAAGTTGAAAACAGTCTTGTACATAAAATGTGTAGGGGTGATGCCTTAAGTTTTAGCTTTTATATTTTTTAGATTCTGTGCTGTTTTAGTAGGTAGTTTTAGGTTTCATATTAAGTGCTACTAAGCTCTCTTTACAGAGTAGATAGACAAAACAGTTCCTCCTCTAGCTCGATACCAAGGACAACTTTCAGGCCCAAGAACAAAAACAATGGTGAACTGAGAAGAAAAAAACTAGGAGGATGGAGTTTCATAACCTGAAGCTATGGTTGGACAACTGACTCAGGGCATCAGGGGCAGAAGGAATGGTGTACTTAAAAGAAGCCTTTCCATGTACAAGGGTTTTCATATAAATGTTTGGCTCAGGAAAGAGTTCCTCCAAGGGAAACGAGGCTCTGTGGAACAGCACAAGAGTGGTGTTAACTCTTTTTTTTTTTTTTTTGAGAGTTGCAGTCCTTAACATGTATGTGTGCAAGCTAAGACTTGAAAATAAACCTGGCTTTGGTGTTTCCCCTCAGCTGCACGCTCTGACAGCAGGGCTGAAGGCGTTCACCTCCTGGACTGCCAATGCTGGCATTGAGGAGTGTCGGATGGCCTGCGGCGGGCACGGCTACTCGCGCTGCAGTGGCATCCCTGACATCTATGTCACCTTCACCCCATCCTGCACCTACGAGGGCGAGAACACGGTCATGATGCTGCAGACAGCCAGGTAAGGGAGCTCTGCACAGAGATGGTCCAACCTCTCCTCATGGTCCTCGTGGCTGGAGTTGGTACTGTGTCGCTGTGGGACACGCAAGGACACACACGGACACTTTCTCATGAGAAGGCTAAAAACTACTTATTAAAACATTTGACTCTGTATTTATAGTATTTCTACACAGACTAGGGATTGGAGGAGAAGTTGGACACCTCTCCCATCCCATTGGTCAAGACAACTGCTCATCAGTTGTTTTTTCACACTAAGAGAAAGAATTTCAACAACTTCGTCTTAACATAAACACGCTTCTAATTATAACACCCGTGTGTGAGAACTAAGAATTATGAAAACATTGAGTTAGAAAGTGTATCAGGAAAGCTTGAAAATTCAGGGCGACAGTACCAAAAGGGTTAATTCAGTTTCTGCTGTGTCTCTGTAACTTAGAGCAGAGAAACAAGGCACAAAGAATCTGCCATCCCAGCAAGGACAGTTGGAAGATAAGGGGGAGACATCTGGCTTAGGAATGCAGCTACAGCCAAAACAAGGACTGAATCTGGGACCTTGGGGAGGGTTTTTTGGTAATGAGTGAGTTATAATATGCACACAGGGAGGAGTGACCCTCATGCAACCACGCATCTGTAATAAATGATGCCCTTCTTAACACTAATTTAGTGTTAAGCAGTCTTCTATTTGACTGGTTTGCAGTGAATTTGGTGGCAAAATGATGAGCAGATGTGTCTGTATTACCACGAAACTTGTAATGTTTTTGTTCCCTACCCATTTTTGACAGATAATTGTGTGCCTACAACTGTTCTTTCTGGCCTGAGCATCAGTGAGATGACTTTTGTCCATTCAAACAACTCATGAGTAAGAGCTGCCATCTGCTGTCTCTATTTTCAGGTTCCTTGTGAAAAGCTACACCCAGGTGACCTCTGGCCAGCAGGTCACTGGCATGGTGTCCTACCTGAACGACCTCTCCAGGCAGCGCATCCAGCCCCAGCACGTGGCTGCCAGGACAGTCACTGTGAGGATCAATGACCCCACCAGCTTGGTGGAGGCCTACAAGTCACGTGCTGCCCGGTGAGCTCACACTGACTGGGCTGAGCCAAGAAAATCTGGGTGAGGTGGTGGTGATGCACTGCCCTGTTTGTGCTGGATTCTCGAGGCGTGGCTGGCGAAGCTCTGGTCCGTGTGTTGCTTTCAGGAAGTGACTGGGTTGGGGTCAGGGTTAAGTGCTTTGAGGCTGCTCATAGCCTGCTCATAGTCTGGTTACTCTGCTCCCCATTCCTTTGGGATCTATCTTTTTCTTATTTATGTGTAGTATATTCAAACTTAAAAATACCAAACTACTCAGAAATCTCTCTGGAGAGAAACAGTCCTGATATTAAAGTTCATTCTGAGGCAAGTGGGAGAGTAGAACAGGTACCTACTTGTGAGTAGGTATTGAGGCACCACGTGTGTGCTGTCAGAAGTCCTCTTACCCCTCTAGCTGTGTTGTAGCTGCAGCAGTGATTATTGATGTTTTACAGGCACAACTTGTCACTCTAGTCACTGTCTTCACTCGTGGCACGTGAGAAGAATTCTGAGCTCATGTGCCATGACTGACACGTATATGAATTCAGCATATGTCATCCTGTTAATGTGGTGTTACTATGTAAACTGTTTTTCTTCCTGATATGAAACAGGCTTGTAGAATCTGCAGCAAAGAATCTGCAAGCTGAGCTGAACCACAGAAAGAGCAAGGAGGATGCCTGGAACAGGACTTCTGTTGATCTTGTGCGGGCATCAGAGGTCAGTGATGTGCCTGCTCTAGGAACACACTGTGAGAGCTCCTCATCTTTCTGTGGCCCTGACTGACCCTTTTGGTTTCTGCAGGCCCACTGTCACTATGTGATAGTGAAGCTGTTCACAGCCAAGCTGGCCGAGGTCGGTGACGCCGCTGTCCGCGCGGTCCTGACCAACCTGTGCCTCCTGTACGCCCTGTTCGGCATCTGCAGGAACGCCGGAGATTTCCTGCAGGTTGGTGCCTTCCTCCAGCTCTCCAGATCTCTGAATCCAGGTTCACTGCTTGCAAATGTGCTTTAAATGCAAAGCTCTGTGGATGTTATAGGTGTAACTTCTTGGCTGTTGGCTGCCAGGTCATCAGCAGTGCAGCTCTGCTGGAAGGCTCTTGTCGGGTTTCCCTTGTGATAAATGGAAAAACCGGGGGTGTGCCAAGGTTTAGCTGAAATAGTTTCCAGTTGGTGACCAGCTGCAGTGTGTTAAAAAACACACAGGCATTAATAAAGGAGCTGCAGTTAGATGTGCTTCACAACTAATATCCCTCAAAGGGGATCTTGTGCTTCATATTCTAACCCATCCTTCAATGAATGGCTTTACATTGTCAGGCATTGCTTTTCTCTTCATTCTGTCGGTGTGAGAATGCATTTGTGCAGCAGCAGTGTTTTGTTTGCTCTTCAGGCAGACATGGTATGTTTTGTCTCCCTATTTTCCTCTTTGCTGCTTACTAAAAATTTCCCTGAAGCCAGGCACAATTTAATATCCTTGTATGCATATTCTCCAAGAAAACTTGCTGCTGCAGTTAACTTACAGGTACTCACAGAGTGAGTCTCCCACACAGGATTAGTAGCTGGGCAGTATGGAGGGCATCTCCTTCTGCTTGTGCACTGTGGCAAATGGCCAATTTAATCACTTAGTGAAGAAAAAAAAAACAACCTAGTGTTTTATGATCTGCTGCATTTTTGTGCATGGGAAAGCTGACCTTTGTGAGACCTTGAGGAAGGGAAGGATTTGTGACTTGTGTGATCCTTTTCTTCCCTTTCAAGGCGGGTATCTTGACCAGTGCCCAAATAACCCAAGTGAACCAGCATGTGAAGGAGCTCCTGGCTGTCATTCGTCCCAATGCAGTGGCCCTGGTGGACTCCTTTGACTTCCATGATGTCCACCTGGGATCTGTGCTCGGCCGCTACGACGGCAACGTCTACGAGAACATGTTTGAGTGGGCAAAGAAATCCCCACTGAACAAAACACAGGTATAAAAACAGCTTTTCTTTTCCTCACATGACCAGAGAAATAACTCAATTTAGGGTTGTTATTTATGCTCCAGTGATGTCAGCAGGTAACTGAGGAAGGGGGTAGAAAAGTCACAAGTAGTAATGGACCAAAACTTACAACCAGTTTGCTCTCTGTAGTTTCTCTCCAAAGTGTACCTTGCATTCATCCCTGTGGGAATCTCTTGAGCTTCTCACTTGAGGGAAGAAATGGTGCACTCCACAGAGAAACAACTGAATTACCTCAATGAATTCAAAAGCAATTATCACTTGCTGTTCATTATGCTTAGTGACAGTAGCTGTGGAAGCCTTGCCCATTTTCTGGCAAATCTTCCAGTCTTCAGGCAGTAGCAGTGAGTGGAGGAGAAAATCAGTTGTTCCCTGTAGTACTTAGGTATCAGATGTTGTATATTTGGCCTAGGATTGGAGCTGCAGCTGAGCTAAAATAAACTGGTGTGTCCCTGCTCCATCAGCCAGAATGGTAAATCCTGTCTCCTGGTGCCTTTATTTGAAGGGGGCAGACTGTATCTCCTACAGTGGGCTGCCAGAGACTGCAGCTGGAGTTAAATCCCAGCACAACTTGCTCAGTGTTCTGTACTTCTGAAGTCAGTGGGGCTTAGGAGCTTCATTACAGCCCCTTAGGAAACCTCTACCAGTTTTCTTGTAATTAAAATGCCAAACAATTGTGTGGGTATAAATCTTGCATTTCTTCCTTAAAGGTAGTGGGCAGGCTGTGTTTTTATATCCTCATGCTTTGTATCATGTAGACTCTGAAACACAGAAGTCATCTGGCTGTTCTTAAATCTCCAAAGTGGCTCTGATTCAAATTTTCTTAGTATACAAACACACTGCAAGATGTGAGGAGGCAAAACTGTTTCAAAGATCAGACCTTGTAACTGCTGTCTTGTTGTCTTGCAGGTTCATGAATCTTTCCACAAACACCTGAAGCCAATGCAAGCAAAGCTGTGAAGCATACAGGTTTTTTAAAATGCACTCTTGCCCTGCCCTGAAAATTGGGTGTTTTCATCCTTCCTTCAGGCACCTAAATCAGACCTTTGAATCCTGTAGCTGTAGGACAGTGAATAATTGTAGCCTTTCTTTCCTCTTTTATAAATGGAGGAGGTGTTGGGGGAGAGTGCGTAGGGATTGATGCCTGTTTTTAAAGTGCAATTATAATGGTAAAATTAACCTTTTAAAAATCTGGGAAAGCTTTATGGATTTATACAAGGATTGTTTTTGTGAAGCTGCTAACTAGAGAGAAGTTCCTGTCAACTGGAAAAGGTGGCAGGACTTTACTATGACATAGTTGACAGCCCTCAGGCAGTAGCTTCTAGTGAGCAGTTATGTCCTCCCCTCAAAAAAAGCATCAGTGTCTTGATTTTTGATTTTTTTTTTTTTTTTTTTTAAAGATTAGCCCCCACCTCTCTCCTCACCTGGCAAATGTTTGTGCTGTGTGAAGCCTCCTGCAGAGCTCTGTGCATGTGAGTCTGCGTGTGGCACTGTTTTCCTGATGGATAAATACCCCTCCTACTCTGGAGCTCTGCTTCTGGCATCTTTCCAGAAGAAATCCTCATGTTTCCTTTGTTTTCCTTCTTTCACTGCCCTGCACAAACTCCTTTTCCCTTTGTGCCAGCTCTTGGTTAATAGGAGGTCAAAGGAGAACACAGTGATGCTGCTCTGAGGATAAAAACCATCTCGTAGTAATCAGCTGGATGCTGATGACAGATGTTCTGCCCCACTTTCAGAGTTTTCTAGCACTATCTCAAAGCACTTTACAAATATTACTTATGTTGATTTGGTGGGGAAAAAAACACATGTAGTGGTAAAACCTGCAAATTTGACCTGGAATGATGAAGCCAGTATTGGAGGGCAGAAATCAGTTGACCAACGTCCTCAGGTCTCCTGATTTTTCTGGGATGTTGTCCTGGTTTTTTTAAAGGCATTTGTCAAGAAAACGACAATCCTAAGTGAAGTGTCCAGATTTATTTTTATTTTTTTTTTCCTACCCATGCATTTCCAAGGAGCTTTCTCTGATTTGCTTAATTTTGTTTTGATATCGACTTGGNGTTTTTTAAAGGCATTTGTCAAGAAAACGACAATCCTAAGTGAAGTGTCCAGATTTATTTTTATTTTTTTTTCCTACCCATGCATTTCCAAGGAGCTTTCTCTGATTTGCTTAATTTTGTTTTGATATCGACTTGGGCCTTGCACGGTGCTGTCTGATTGAACAGGAAGAATTTAGCTTGGAAGAGAATGTCCTGCTGCCCATGGAAATCACTGCAACTACAACCAAGCAAAATCATTGCTGCTTTTCCACACCAGTAACTCTGTCCAGTAACCATAAAGCCTCTTCTGAGCTTAAAATGGTAAAAAGCTTAATCATAAACCCAAGTCCTGCAGTTCTGAGGCAACACCTGAGAAGCTGCTTCTCTGCAGCTTTGGTTTCTGTTAGTCTCTAATTTTGAATCCGTTTTCTGGCACTAACAATGTTCAGACACAAGGTTTGGCTCCACGTGCAGTAGCTGAACAGAAAGAAATGTTTAATTTTAAATAAACTAATCAAACTTGCCTTTTGGCTGCTGAGTGTTTCAGTTCCTGTGGAAGTTTAGGATGCCAGAGGAGGCTGAGGGCTCTGCCTTCCCTGTGTCCAGTGGAACAGGCTGCTGGCCTGGGGAGGAGGGGATGGGGTAGCTGGTTAAAAATATGCTAATGAGAACAGCACTAGCTATGTACAGATCTAATAAATGACAAAAATGTGTTTTCAGACAAAATGTCCTTCTTTTCACACACTGCCATCAGTGGATATCATGTAAAGTAATGGGGGAAGTAGAACAAAGTATTGAGAAAACCTGAAATTAGTTGGATTTTGGTGTTTTATGTAGTGTGACCTCCCTGGCTTTGCTCTGCAGCGTTGTAGGTAGGGTAGGCAGCCCCATCCCATGGGGATGCCTGTCTCATCCCACAGGGATCCAGCCTCTCCTGCTGCTCCCAGCCCCAGGGGAGGCCCAGCTGGCACAGGGCAGAGCTGGCTGTGGCATTTGCTCAGTGTCACTGCAGCTCCAAGACCAGCAAAAGCTGATCAGTGACTACAGCAAGGGTCTGACCACGGTGCTGGGCAGCAGCAGCTTCAATTCACAGAATTCACATTCATTTTTGGAGCTGATGAAACACTTCCTTGCTGTTGGTGAGGATATTGTGCACTTCTTGTCTTGCTGTTGTGAAAAACGAAGTTCACATTTTTGGTAGGATTTAAAAGGTTTAATAAAAGACAATAAGGAGAAGGCAATAAAGCAAAATACACGGCCAGGGTGTCTCTGGCTGAGAGCCAAGAGCACACCTGCTGTTTTAGAGACACCCCTTAAATATGCGTATTTAAACCTTTCTAAGAACTTATTTCCATGTTTCTGGGAGCTGTTTTGCATGACCACTCCTTGGTCCTGCCTTTTTAGAGCATGCATGTTTCTTGGCTGTGGTTTTAATTAATTCTTATCAATCTTAATTTGGACCTTGGTCTATGNGCAAAACCTCCCCCCAAACTGTTATAAACACATAAAGCTGGCTTTTCGCAAATATTGAGTGTTGTAAATATAAGGTTGTTATAAATATACATTATGGTATTGTTTGGTTTTTTTCTTTGCCGAGGAAAGACGCCTGTAAGCGACTCTTCCTGCAGAGGAGGGTCTGTGGCTGTGGGTTCGCCTGCCGGGAGTGATGGACTCTTAAAAATAGCACATTTTTTGGACGGCTTCCCAAGGAGCCCGTGTTCCCAGAAGGGCTGCCAGCATGTATTATAAAATACCAGAGGCAGGTAATTCCCAGGGGGTTGCGGGCAGCAGGAACTCGAGCACAAACGGGGCGGGAGCAGGGCTGGCTTAGCTCCAGAGGGCCCGGCAATGGCACCAGGGGCCGCGGACACAAAGTGATGCCCAGGAAATTCCACCTGGACATGAGGCAGAACTTCTTCCCTGTGCAGTGACCGAGCCCTGAACAGATTGTCCAGCGAGGGTGTGGAGTCTCCCTCACTGGAGATGCTCCAGAGCCATCTGGACGCAACCCCATTCCATGCACTCTGGGGTTGGGATCAGATGTACTCCGCCTCGGTGTGAACCGCCCACGGCATGAAGGAGGTTTGGGACACTTTCCTCAGCGGGGCGAGGGCAGGGATGGGGAGCTGGGCTCGAGGGACGAGCTGCGGCTGTAGGGACGTTTCTAATCAGGCGCTACCAAGGGCAGCGTCACTGCGGGGACCGCCCGACTCAGGCGGCTCTGGGGCAGCCCCGTGGCGGGCGGGCCTTCCGAGCGGGGCCTGCGCGGCGCAGCGCCCGTCACGATGGCAACGGGGGCCTTTCCTGAGCGCGGCGCACATTATGGCGGGGCCCCCGCT
>VYXF01005528.1:634539-646677 GCA_013397295.1 Polioptila caerulea | reverse complement strand
GCCGGGGAAGGGGGGCGAAGGGGAGGGTGCTCTCGGACGGCTGGGTCCCGAACGCCAGCCCTTGTCACTAGTGGTGGCCCCCAGGGTTCGATACTGGGCCCGGTGTTGTTTAATGTGTTCCTCGGGGACTTTGAGGAGAGGTCGATGCCTCCTCAGCAAGTTCGCTGATGGCACAAAGCTGGGAGGGGTGGGCGATAGCCCCGAGTGCCGAGAGCCCTTCAGAGGGACCTGGACAGGCGGGGAAGGAGGGCGGAGGGGAACTGTCCCCAGTTCAGCAAAGGCAAGTGCGGGGTCCTTCACCTGCGGAGGAACAGCCCCGGGCAGCAGCACAGGCTGGGGCTGAGCCGCTGGAAAAGCNGGGTCCTTCACCTGCGGAGGAACAGCCCCGGGCAGCAGCTCAGGCTGTCCAGAGCCATCTGGACATCATCACATTCCATGCACTCTGGGCTGACCCTGCTGGAGCAGGGGGTTGGGATCAGATGACTCTGCTCCCTTCCAGCCTCACCCATCCCGTGACTCCATGAACGTGGCTGTGGGAGGTGGGGATGGCTCCGACCCTGTCCACGCTCTGCCCATCCCAGGCTCGATTCTCTCCCTCTGAACCCCCTGGCATCTGTGTTCCCCTCCAGCCGTGCTCTGGAAGAGGGCAGCCCCGCTGGGGCCGATGCCCAACGAGGACGTGGACGTTGGGAACCTGGAGACGCTGGAGAAGTACCGGAGCTTCACGCGGTACTTCCGACAGGCGGAGCGGGAGAGCCGGAAACCGCGCTGGTGGAACACCTACCACAAACACACCAACCCCCCCGCAGGTACCGCCCGAGCAGCACCTCTGGGAACGCGGGTTTGGCCCCAGACCACCCCGGGAGCTGCTCTGGCACAGGCTCAGCTCTTTCCCACTTATGAGTCTGCAGAGTGCAGTTGTCTCCAGGGAAAAGGGGTGGCAGTTTTCCAGAGGGAGGGAGGCTGGCCAGGACCTGCCAAAAGACACGGAGCAAAGAAGTGATTCCTTGGAGCCCCAGTGGTGCCACAGAAAGCAGACAAGGGGCCAGAGCTTCAGGCCTGCAGCAGATAACACAGCTGGGAGTGGGAGGGCCATGAGCTGGGGAAGGAGGTGCAGAGGGGACAGAATCAAGTCCTGATCGCCCTTTCAAGTCTTTTCTAGTGGGAGGTGTCCTTGTCCATGGCAGGGGTTGGAAGTGGATGGTCTTCAACACCCTTCCCAACCCAAACCCTTCTGTGATCCTGATCTCTGGAAATCTCTGTCCCACACTCTCAGCCGTTTCACGGGGGTTGGTTTGGGTGCTCACATGTTTCACCTCCTCTTTTCACCCCTCCCTGAAGAGCCCCAGACAGACATTGGCCTGCCACGTGAGATGTCACCTCAGAGGCTGCCACGGGCAAAGGAGATGGAGGAAAGAAAGCGGATCCTGAGGGAGAACCGCCGGAACGCCGAGATGGAACGAGCGGCGCGGCTCCGGACTGGTCAGTGCCCCAGCACCTCCCTTCCTGCTCCAGCTGCTCCAGATGTGCAGCTGCTGCCTCTGCATCCTCCCTCTCTCCTTGCAGTGCTCATTCCCCTCGATGACGTCAGGGCTGAGTGGGAGAGGACCAGTGGCCCGTTCCACAAGCAGCGCGTGGCCAAGCACTGCGGGGTGTTCCGGGACCTGTTCAAGGGGGCCACCTTCACCCCCTGGGTGGCCCTGAGGGTGCAGTACAGCAGGGAGGACGAGCACCTTGTGCCAGTCTACTATGGGAACATGGTGACTCCATCAGAGGTGCGTGAGGGGAGCTGGGAACAACCTGGAGCCCCTGGGAAGCCTCTTTCTGCCAGCTGCTTCATTCCAGGGGATGCCTTTTACAAGGGTGTTTCTCCTATGCTGAAGGAAACTATCTTATGGATGTGATTGGGACAGAGATTATAGGTTGTCTGTCAGGAGGCTGATGGTTATTTATGCCCTAGGGCTCTCCAGGTGGATTCCTCAGTGGCCTGGCAGTGCCCAGTCTGTGTTGAGTCCAAGCCTTGCCCAGACACAATTCACAGAAGCTGTTGTGTGAGTGATTTACATTCTCTTTATGTTGCTCTTCTAGGCTTCCAGTCCTCCTGCAGTGTCATACGAGGCAGAGAAAGGCTCCCTTTGGACCTTGTTGCTCACAAATCCAGGTGAGCAGCGAGTTCTTTAAAGGAACATGTTTAAACTGGGTTGTTACACTCAGCTTTTGGTTGACTCCGGATTATTTTGGCTGCACAGAGATGAGGAACACTGGAAGGGTTCAAGGCCAGCTTGGAGCAACCTGGTCTAGTGGAGGGTGTCCCTACCCATGGCTGAGATAAGATTTAAGGTCCCGTCCAGCCCAAACTTTTTTGTAATTCTGTGATGTTATATCTACTAGATTGGAACCTATTACATATGGAGGAAAGATTGTACCCTCCCCAAATCTGTAGCAGCTGAGAGAAGGGACAGTGACACAACAGGACCTGTGTCACACTACAGAGGAAGCAATTTCCTGACTCCCATCTTTCTTTACCTCCAAACTCCTCTTCCTTGGCAGTCTGCCTGGAAGGCAGCTTTGCTGACACTGTTCACCCTAAGAGACACAGTGCAGTGTCTCTCAGTGAAGGGATGCAGCTGCCCAAGAAGATTTCAAGAATCTTGGAATTAGATCTGTGGAGTTATTTGCTCCTCATTTTAAACTCAATCCTATAGGAATGAGTTCCTTTTCTGCTAGAGAAGGAATGCTGGGAGGTCTTGAGCTGCTCCCTCTGGTCAAAGCAGGTCTGGGAATTCTCACTTCAGGGTCAGTGCTGGCACCAGGGTGTCCCTAAGTCACTTTTCTCTGTTGTGTGTTGGCAGATGGACATTTGAGAGATGCAGACTCAGAGTACCTCCACTGGCTGGTGTGAGTACATCAGAGCCATGTGCTCTGTGCTTGTGGACTGGGCAGAAACTCCTCCAACAGCTCAGAATCCATGGCTTTACCTGGTGCTCCTGCCATTAGCTCCTGTGTTCTGGGTCCTGCTAAGGGTGCAGGAATTCAGATGTTGCTGCTGTTCAGCATTCCAATCACTGGGTGGGATTTTTCCTGTGGCAAAAGCAATCTCTACCATCTGTTCCCTTATCAAATGGGGCAGAAATCACATCACAGCATGGCAGAATGATTTGCAGTCCTGGATGAATCTCCTGGAGGGAAATGAATGTAAATGTGTTTGTGTTCAGGACCAACATCCCAGGCAGTGACATCAAGGCTGGCAAGGAGATGTGCCATTACCTGCCCCCCTTCCCTGCCATGGGGACAGGCTACCACCGCTTCATCTTCCTGCTCTTCAAGCAGCACGGCCCCATCGACTTCAGCCAGGACGCTCGGCCAACACCCTGGTAATTCCTCTGCTCACGTGCTGGGCTTGGCTGCTGCTGCTTGTGGGGTTCATGTTCCTGTCACTGCAGTAGGGGAGCAGCTCCTGTCACTCTGTAGAGTTCTCCAGGGCTGCTTTGGGTTTGTGTGTCCTCTGCAGCCACAATCCCTGCACTGCAGAGTGCTGATGTTACACAAAAGTGGTTTGTCCTGCCCAGAAACTTGCATGGAGCTGGAGACACTGGGAGATTTCCTTCTAGTGGCTTCCTTTTCCACCTCTTTCATATGCCCTGGGGTGATGTGGAGCAGGGTACTGCTGCAAGGAGAGGTTCACCTGGTGCTTGTGTCTTGTTTTCAGCTACAGCCTGAAGATGAGAACCTTTAGCACATTTGACTTCTACAGAAAGCATAAGGATGCCATGACCCCGGTTGGGCTGGCATTTTTCCAGTGTCAGTGGGACAGCTCTGTCACTTCTACCTTCCATCAGCTGCTCAGTAAGGAATGGGAATGTTGAGGGGGTCTGTGGGTGGGACATAGCCCTGGGGCTGCTGGCTCTCGATCTTGGCACTTGTCTGGGATCAGCACAGACTGTGCCCTTCTTGAGCCATCCTCCTCCAAACTAACAGCACCCTGAAGGAACAACCCCTAATCCTTGAATGAGGATCTTAAAATAACTCCAAGTGCATGTTTGAGCAGCCCTGGTCCTGTGTGAGTGGAGGGGGGTGTGGGGTTCAGATGTGAGCCCTCCTGCTGACCCTGTCATCCCTTTGCAGACATGAGGGAGCCCGTGTTCGAGTTTGTGCGGCCGCCCACCTACCACCCTCCCCAGGTGAAGTTCCCTCGCCACCAGCCCCTCAGGTACCTGGACAGGTACCGAGACACACAGGAGCCCACCTATGGCATTTACTAGGAGCTGTTCCCCCCTGTGTCCGTGGGATGCTGGCTCCTGGGTTTCCTGTGCTCCCCTCAGTGCCTCAGGAGGGAAATGACAAAGTCTGAGCCCCTCAGCTCCCAGCTGGAGAGCCGGCATTGTGCACTCGCAGGGCTGGCAGCTGCATGGTCAAGAGGCTGCTTAGCAAGAACATTCAAATTGAATCCATGGCTAGGCTGAAACCTTGCTCCTGATTCTGCAGCAGAGCTGAGCAGTGGCTGGCAGGTGGCATCTCCCCAGAGATGTTCTGCCTTGCTTCCCTGCAAGGATCACAGTGTATGGAACAAACAGAGCCAGGCCAGCCTGGATTTCCTCCTCTCGCAGCGCTGCGGTTCAGGACTGTGTCAGATTTTATTTGTGCAGTCCTCCTGGAGAGATGAGTCTGATTAAACTCTCTGAGCAGTGCTGACAGAGCTGTCTTTATTGGGAATAGCCTATTACCCTGGCCAGTTGGCACAGAGCTGGGGAGATGGGCAGCACTTTCACTGCCTGGAGTCACTTCCCTTCTTGGATGTTGTAGTTTGGGAAGAGTGTGGCTACACAGATGGTAAACCTGCACAAGGTCAGTGTTTGTGGAGGTGGCTTCAGCTACCCAAGCACGTGGACCTCAGTCTCCTTCCTCTCTCTTCCTGGACAGGACATACCTGGTGTGGGCAGGTGGAGCAGAAGCAGAGCTGCTGCAGGTGGTGGCCTGGCACTGCTCTGCTGGTCCTGGTCCTGGGCCTTGGAGAGCCTCTGCTCTCTGCTGTGCTCCACTCTGCATCTCTTGTTCACATGAACCCCCAAATACCAACATGTTCCTGCTGGTACAGCTGCCTCTTCCCAGCTCTGGTCCCCAGTGACTTTTTCTGAGGTTACTTCTACCAGGAAATTGGAGCCTTCAGCAAACAGCAGAGATTGGCCTGAAGTGCCCCACTGCTTCCTGTGCTCAGGGCTGTTACCAGTTACCCCAGAGCTCCCTGAACTCCCAGCCTAAAGGGTTCTGGGGTCTGGTTTAACCTTGGGTGAGTGCATTGGGGAGGTGCCCACAGTGGGGACACAGGTTCCAGGCAGACACACTGGTCATGTTACTCCTCTCTGGGCTTTAAATATTTGGTCAGAATTGACAGATGTAACCCAAAGGAATGTTTTAGAGCTGAAGCTTGCTGGGATGTGCAGAGAGTTGTGGCATATCCCAAGTTCTCTCCTGTGGTCAGGGGGTTAGCTCTGAGCCTGCCTGTGGTATGGAAGCTGGTCTGGATGATCTACCTGCTCCCTGCTTGCCCTCACCTGTGCAGGTGAAAGGGAAGCTGTTCATGAGGGGAAGCTGCAGAGCTGCTGAAAAACAAGGCCCAGCAGGATCAGCAGCCTGGGAGGGTGTGCAAGATAGCACATGGGTGTGGTACAGAGATAAGGCTTGGGCTGGGAAAACTGAAACTGAACTGGGTGACAACGAGGTGAAGGTTTGCAGTGCACAGGCACTGCACTGGCCCCCGGGCAGGAGACTCTACCTGCCACCTGAGCAGGGGTGGGTGGCCCGGGTGGAATCTTTATTGCGTTTCAGGGTGCTGATGTGCACAGGTGTTGCAAGGAAGTTCTTAGGAAAAGGTGTGGTGGGTGTGCATGGGGCCGTGGCAAACAGCAGGAGCTGTGGTTTAAAAGATGCGAGGGGAGAACATGATGCTGGCATGTGTCACATGTGCCACAGCACAGGGAGGTGACGCGATTGCAGCAGCAGTGGGTGCCTCTCTGCTGGTTCCCAGGAAGGAGCTTTGTACAGAGGTCTCTGTGCCGGGGGGACTGCCACGCTCAGCTCCAACCCTGGCAGAGCTGAGGATGCCCCCTCAAAGGGCATATAAAAAGGGCAATAAAGGAATGAAAAATTGCCCTCAAAGGGCAATAAAGGAATGAAAATCCAATAGCTCATCGATGCGTGCCCGGCAAACGTGTTCACGGAAATACACATTGCTCTGATCCCTGCCAGCCTCCTGTGCCGTCACTGCAGCATTCCAGCCTCTCCGGAGTCTCCCACCGTGCTTCACAGCCCTCCCTCTCCCCGGGGGAACAGCTCCAGCCCTCCATGCCGTCTGGTCCCCGCAGCCTGTGGCACAGCCGGTGTGACGAGGGGACAGCCAGCGGGTGTCACTTCAGGGGTGCGCCTGGCCGGGAGCCCTGCCCCGCCTCTGGGCACAGCGTCACCGCCTCTTCCTCTGCTCTCGGCAGTTTCTGTTTCCCCGGCTTCTCGCCCCGCTCTCCGGCACAGGCACGATGGCATCACCCGTCTCGCAGAAGCTGGAGGAGAAGCTGGTGTGCTCCATCTGCCTGGAGCTGTTCACGGTGCCCGTGACTTTGCCTTGCGGCCACAACTTCTGCAAGCGCTGCATCAGCGACCACTGGGACAAGCAGAAGCAGGCGCCCGCCGGGAGCCAGGCGAGCTACACCTGCCCCGAGTGCCGCAGGGGCTTCGGGCGGTGCCCGGAGCTGGAGAAGAATGTCACCCTGTGCAGCGTGGTGGAGCTGGCTCGGGACGGCGAGGCGCGGGGCTCGGCCACGGGCCGGTGCGGGGGGGCCCCCGCCGAGCTGTGCCGGCAGCACGGGCGCCCGCTGGAGCTGTACTGCGAGGACGAGCGGCGCTGCATCTGCTGCATCTGCACCGTCCGCGACTGCCAGCGGCACCGGCGGGTGCTGTTCGAGGAGGAACGAGCCAAAAAGGAGGTGGGTGGCAGGGCTGGGGCAATGGGAGAGCAAGGGGGTGTTGTGACAGCGCTGGCACGCACAGCATCCGTCTCCACCGCCCTGCTGCTGGGATGTGATGTCCCTCCGTGTGCCAGACTGCCCAGCCTCAGCTGGACAAGGGGCTGGCCAGGGAGATGCCACCAGTGCCCGGCTGCTCCTTGAGAAATCAGGTGTTGTCAGGAGCAGCAGCGAGCTGGGTGAATCCAGCAGCATGGAATAAACAGTGCCATATGTGTTTGTTACCCTCTGATCTAGAGGAGACAGCTAAAAAAGGGGTGAAAGGCAGCCCAAAAAATCCCTTCTTTGTTATCCTGCGACAGAGTCCCCTTCCCAAGCTGCCTCCCTCCCTGATAGCCTTGTCCTGCAGCCCTGAGAGAGTCCTGGGGGCCGGGTGGGCAGCACTGGGCTGTTCCACTGGATGTGCAACTGGACACGACTGGGAGAAATGACTGGATATAAACTCAGTGCTCTGGGCTAGTTGAGGGTGTTCAGTCACAGGTTGAACTTGACCTTGGAGTTTTTCTCCAGATATAATGATTCTATGTTGGTGCCTCCCTTCACAGACCTTTTTGAAAGAATCCCTGGAAAAAGTCCAAGAGGAATCAGAGAGGATTGAACTGGCAATGAAGAAGCTGGAGGAGCAAACACAGAGCATCAAGGTAACGCTGCAGCTGCCCTGTGCTGGCCTGTGGGTGGGAACACGCTGGTTCTCATGGCTTTTCCTGCCCAGGACTGCTCTGAGCTCAAAGCTGGGATTCAGAGCAAATTCACCCACCTGAGGAAAGCTCTGGAGGATTCCCAGTGTCAGACGATGGCCAGGATTGAGCAAGAGCAGGGGACGGCACTGGAGCACGTGGACAAGAACTGGAACCAGTGTAGGGACCGCCTGGATGTCCTTGGCCAGCACAGGGAGAGGGCTCAGAGCCTGCTGGCCTGCCCTGACCACAGGACCTTCCTCCAGGTACCACTCTGGCACTGTGTCCTTCCATTTGCTTGGGCCTGCACTGTTTTGATGACAGCAGAATTGTGTTCATCCCACTGCCACTGGGAATGCATCCTCAGTTTGGCTCAGGGATGTGATGGGGCTGTGGGGAAGAGCTGCTTTTTGGGGATCTCTGAAAAATTGTGTGGGCAACGCTGGGATGCCCACTGGGGAGACATGGTGAGTGCAAATGGGTTTGTACAGTCCTCCCCAGACTGGTGCATGGTGTCTGTCTGTCCACAGGAGTTCCCCCTGCTCCCACCTCTGGAGAGCCCAGAGGCACTGGTGCCTGTGGAGTTTGATGTGGCTGCTTTGATCAAGCCCATCTCTGAGATCCTCACCAGCATCTCCAGGCTCCTGCTGGACCTGCCTTGCTCTGTGGCCCCCAAAGCCCCAGACCCTGCAGGCCAAGGTAACCCTCCTGCTCTCAGGGGTACTTTGAAGGGCTCTGAGTTATCCTCAGACAAGCCTGGCCTGTGTCACTGCTGGGGACACAGCTGCTGGGCACACGGGTTTGGGATGGGACACACATTTACTGTTCAGCAGATGAAGTGGGATGAGCCAGATGGCCTCCCTGTGGCTCCTCCTTGCTGGGAATGCTGAACCACGGTGGCACATGTCTGCTCCCAGGTTTGGATACAGTGGAATTCCTTCTCCTCTTCTTCCCATGAAGTCAGGAGAAAGAAGTTTTTGGGTGTCATTACTCAAAATGCCTGTTCCCATCCTCCACAGGCCCAGTGCATCCCCAGGAGCTGGCAGTGAAAGCTGTGGCCCCTCTCCCCAAGTGCCAGCTCCGAGCTGAGCTTCTGAAGGGTAAGGAGCAAAGGGGGGCCTGGAGGGACAGCACCTCACTGGGGTCCCCAGCAGGAAGAGATGTCACCAAGACAGGCTCCTTCCCAGGAGGAGAGTGGTTGTGGCTGCAGGGGCAGGGGCTCCTTCCCTGGTTCTTCCAATGTGTCTCCCTAAATGCAGAGAATGGTGATGTCTGCATTGGGGAAGGACTCATTAGGGGGGATTAGCAGCACCAGGAAGTGCTTTCCCATGGAACTGAGGCTGTCTGGTATTGGATCAGCCACTGCCTTGCATGGGGGACTGGCATAGCCCCAGTCCAGAGCCCTGACTGCTGTTATTGATCTCTCTCCAGGGATATGACCTCAGCATTCCTAGCTACAAGTCCTTCATGTCCCCTTTTATCCCTGAGCCCATCCCTCTCCAGTTCTTAAGAATTTCCTCTGTGTTCCACTTCCCATCTCATCCCTCTTGGGAAGAGAGTTGAGTAATGTTCAGGCCATGTTGGTCATGTCACTCTTGCTGAGGAGGCAAGAGTGCCTATGGGACCTGTAGGAATTCCTTCCATCAGGCCCCCAGAATATTTTTAGGGTTCTTAATAGGAACCCCCTGGTTTTTTATGAGCAGTAGAAGGAGCACAGCCAGCTGCCACGCCCAGGTGTTGGGGGAGGAGGGTGGGGTGCTGGTGGCCAGTGAATGCCCGTGGCAGGAGCTATCACAGCCCATGCAGAGGAGAGGAACTCCCTGCAATATCATATTTGTTAACTTAACACCTGGTTTTCTCCCCCTCTCCCAACCCACACTGGTACTTTTTGCTCTTAAAACCAAGCACACCCCTGCCAAAATGGCCACAGAGCCGTTGTGGTCACAATGGCCACTTGTTGGTTGTGAGCTGGGTTGTGCAAAGCATCGTGTCTCAGTGCCTCAGCAGCTGTTTCTGGGCTTTTCCATTCCCTCTAGGGCAGGTATTGCATCCTCCCTACTCCTCCTTCAAACAACCTGTTCCATTTTGGGAGCCAGCCCTACAGAATTTAAACCCCATCCCTGCTGGGAGGGCATAAAGGTCTGATGAAGCATTTCAGCCCCATCCATGCCCTTGCTCTCCCCAGACCACCGCAACCTGACCTTCGACCCCGAGACAGCCAACAAGTACCTGGAGCTGTCCAAAGGTGCCCGGAAAGCCAAACATGGTCCTGGTGCCATCCGTGGGCAGGAGCAGGGCCCCCGCTTCGAGCCCTGGCAGGTGCTGTGCACGCAGAGCTATGGCCCTGGCCACCACTACTGGGAGGTGAAGATCTCCAGCCACTCTGTCATCCTGGGGGTCACCTACCGGGGGCTCCCCCGGGAGCAGCAGCAGGGCCACAGGTTCAACATCGGGCTGGACGGGGGCTCGTGGGGGCTGCAGGTGAGGGAGGATTGTTACCTGGCCTGGCACGAGGGCCGGGCTGAGAAAATCCAGGAGCAGCTCTATAAGAACCTGGGGGTCAGCCTGGATTATGGCAAGGGGCTCCTCTCCTTCTACGGCCTTGGGGAGAGGACAAAGCTCATCCACTTGTTCCATGGTGTCTTCACTGAGCCCCTGTACCCTGTGTTTTGGCTGTGTGAGGGGCGAGTGGTGACGCTGTGCCAGAGGGACTGAGCCATAGCCAGGCTGGTGAGTCCCAGGTTGGTGCTATAGTGGAGCTGCAGCTGAGGCTGTCACGGTACAGTGGGACCTCAGGGCTGAGGCAGGTGTGGAGTGCAGTGTTTTAACAAGAGCTGATGATGACAGACATGTAAATTAGCCTATTTAATTTACATATGCAAATATTACACTCATGACACATGGCAGGGCTGGAGCTCACCGTGGATGCCTGTCCCTGCAGAGAGAACAAGGGAAGGGGGGATAAGGAGAGAGAAAAAATGAGACTTTCCTCTTTATTCTATGCCTGCCAAGCTTCCCAAACTTGGGGACTGTTTGGGATGAGGGGGACCCCAGAGGGAGGTGCTGTTGCCACAGGGTGCTCTGAAACAATTCAGAGGGACCTCTGTGCTCACACAGCCTCACATGCAGGCAGGTCCTGCGCCCCCCAGCCCCTTCTTGGTTTCCTGTTCTCAGATCTGGCAGAGCAGCTCCTCAGGGTTCTATGCTGCAGCTCTTTGTACGATGCTGCTTTTCCCAATAAAGCTCTGTTTTCTTACTGGTTTGACCTTGCTGCTGTTGGGAGATGTGGGACCCAGCAGCAGTGGGGGGTGGGGGGGAGCTGGGTACCCCTGCTCTCACAGCCGCCCCTGCAGAGCCCCATCCTGCCCCTCCATGTCCCCATGGGGCCTATGACCAGCCCTTGGAGTGACCAGCTGGCAGCAGAGCCAGAAGGTGCTTTATTTGCTGTAGCACTGTGATAAGGAAACCTGGTTTCCTGCTGCTCTGCTCCAAGGTTGATTTGGCACAGTAGGAAAATCTAAAGTTTTCATTGATGTTTTTCCAAGGGTGAGACCGCAGGTCCAACGTCTCCTCCTGCTCCTATGGGAGTGCAGGTGAGGATTAATGGGGTGAAACTGGGCACTGAGTTCAAAGGTGCTGGGGAAATTAATGCCTGGGGAATGAATCACACCATTTTTTCTGTTAGGGACAAAAAAAAACTTAAAAGGATCAATCCCCTTCTTCAAGAACAGATGTGATTTGTTTTGTGCTTCCTGCTTCACTCAACACCTCTCTGCTCCTCCCAGCCTTGTCCTTGGGTGAGGCCTTGGGCCAGTATGGACAAGGGAACTTATCCAAGTCAGAAAATTGTCTGTGTATCCTGCACAGAAGGGGTCCGGAGATCTGATGAGGCAGATCTTCACTCTAAAAGCCCTTTGGGGTCTCCCATCCCTCTCTGGTGCCTGCCAGCTCCTGCCAGGCCCCAGAAGAAAAGGGAACAGTGTCTGATTCAGGACCTGGACGCTGCAGCCCTTTTTGCCCATGGGGAGGGCTGATACAGGTCCATGGACACGAGGGCTGGCAGGAAAGCACCCGCACCTCTGCACGGGGGGGGCTCAGGACCTTCCATGCAGCCCCACGGCAAGGAACACCTGGGGAGCAGTGGAGTAGCAGCTGGTCCTAGAGGGGGAAGGAATGCTCAAGGGGAGCAGCAGATCCTTGGGAGGGGGCTTGGAATGGGCTGGCAACAGCCTCGCCAGATGGGAGATTTGAGGAAGGTCAGCAACTTCTCTTGGCAGCAGTAGAACGCTGGGGAGAGTCCAGATCCCAGTGGGGCAGATTCTTTAGGAGGTGGCAGACCCTGGATGGGGGGCAGCACATCCTCAGCAGGGTGACATCCCCCCGGGGCTGATCTCCCTGAAGGCAGCAGATGCCGGGGACAAGGACCAGATGGGAGCAGATCCCAT
>VYXF01005528.1:607647-633888 GCA_013397295.1 Polioptila caerulea | reverse complement strand
GCGCCCCGGCTTTCCGCGCACACCGGCTGGTGGCCCCGCTGCGCCGGCTTGAGGAGGGGCTGTGCCCCCGCCACCTGCAGCCCCTCGACGGCTTCTGCCGCACCGAGCAGAGCTGCGTGTGCGCCCGCTGCCGCGCCCACGAGCACCGCGGCCACGACGTGGTGCCCCTCGAGCAGGAGCGAGAGCACAAGNTGTTCTGTGCTCTCACTGTACTCTCACCCCTCGGGGGATTCCACTCCAACATATGGACAGGGTGCTGCGCCATCAGGGAGCCCCTGGGATTGGGACGGGATGGGCAGACCGGGACGGGTATCGAGGCAGAGCCGCTGCCAGGAATCCCGTGGGGAATCTTCCCGCTGCGGAGCCGAGCTCGCAATCCCGTGGGTGTAGGGCTGGGGCGAGGCTGCCTGGGACACCCCACGGCGGCCGCCCCCGCGGTCCTGGGGCACCCGGCGGCTCCGTCTCGTTCCCACAGCTCCATCAAGGCGGTTTTTCTGCCGCGCTGGCAGCCGGCCCGGCCGCCGCTCCCGCTCCCCCAGCCTTTTGTGTCCTGCCGTTTTGGCAGCGGGGGTTTTTCCATCCCTCCCATTCCCAGATGTGATTGAGTCACCTCCTAAACTCACACCCTCGAGCCTTCCCAGGAGCCGGGGCTCCAATCCCAACGTGGTGCTGCCTTCCTGGGCACTGCTGCCTTGAAAGTGAGGGGCCTCTGTGGGGCTGCAGGCAGATGGGTACCTGTGAGGCTCACGGGTGTGGTGGCATCTCACATGGCCATGAGACATTTGGAGACTTCGGGAAAGTTTGCCTTTTCCAAGGAGGAGCCCAGCCCCAAAGCAACAGCCCCAGGCCAGCTCTCACTCCTGACGGGCTTCTAGGATTGCGGGAAAAACCTTTTATCGGCGTTATTAGTCATGAGGTGCCTTAAAATAGAAAGTGTGTGTAATCCCGGCCCCGAGGAGCTGTCAGACCTCGGCAGGCGCTGCTTAATGTCGCCTGCAGGACCTCTGTGACTGCCCAGGGCCACCACCCTCGTGCTGCGGGCCGGTGGGACCCAGCAGCAGTGGCCATCCAAGCGGGATGTAGGGAATGTACCTATTCTCAGGGGACTGAGCATCAGCAGGGAGCTGTCCTGGCTGAGAAGTGCCCTCCTGGCTCCCGAGGGACCTGTCCTTGTGATGGGCAATGGCCAAGCCAACAATAGCGACTCAGGAAACGCCGTGTTCGGAAGGTGCTTCCTTTGCAGCCCGTGCTCTGGAGCTGGTTTGCTTTGCTCCTAAACAGAAACCTCCAGAGGATTCTGTGCTGAGTTTGTAAGTGCTCCAGACCTGCCTTTCAGCTTCTGCACCAAACCCAGGTGGATTTTTCCCAGCTCTGGGTTGTTGCTAAGAGCACTCCCTCAGCTGCAATCACTGGGTTTGCTTTCAAATTCCTGTTTTGTTTGGTTTCCTGCTGAGACCAGGGTGGGGAACATGGAGCTGAACATGACCCTTTCGTTTTCCAGCTGAGTGAGAAGGGGTGTTTGCAGGTTGGATATTGCAGGGCAGAGAAACAGCAAAACAACTCATGGTTCCCCTTGCATCCTTCACCTGAAGCCTGGTAGCAAGGTCACAGTCAGAGAGGGTCTGTGGGTTGAGCTTCGGGAGAGGCTGAATGCCCTGTGGCTCCCACTGGGACTGGGGGTAAAGCTCTGTGTTTGTCCTTCATGTCTGCAGGCCCAACAAGCCAAGTTCCTCAGCGATGTGGAGAACGAGCTGGAGGAGCTGGCTGTCACCATCACCCAGGCCAAGAAGATGGTGGAGCTCATAAAGGTGACTCTGCCATGGCTTTGGTCTGTTAGTGCAGCTCTGCTGGGCTGGGGGTGGAGGAGAAGGGGCTGTGAGACCTTGGGGTGCATGGGGTGTAGAGATGGTGCTCACAGGAGCACCATGAAACTTTGGTGATCCCGACAGAGATCCCTGAGGATTCTTTCTCCTCATCTCTGCTAACATTCATGGCATCTCTGGTTGCTTTCATTTTTAACATGGAAGAAGGAGCAGGGCAAGGGCCGTGCCAGGGCATCCTCTGGCTCTTACACCTTCTCTCCCCAGGCTCTTAAGGGGTTGTCCCCTTTGGCCCTTGTGCAAACACGTCACTTTCCTGCTTGGGGGACACCAAATGTGGTGCAGCAGTGGTGGCAGTGCCCAGCCAGGTCTGTTGACAGCTGTGCTGTGAAGTGATCTGAGTTCTTGGGTGAAGGGGGTGATGGAGTGTCAGGGGAATTCCACAGAGCTGAGAACTGAGTGCTGGGCAGGGCACAAGGATGGCTCTCCTGCACCCTCCCCTGTGGGACCTGACCCCTCTCTCCCTGCACTCAGGGTGCTGCCATGAAGGAGAGGGAAAGGGTTGAGAAGCTCTTTGCAGAGGCCTCTGAGGTGCTGGCGACCTTCCAGAAGGAGGTGACAGGATTCATCGAGGATGGGGAGCGCTCCATGCTGGGGGAGGCCGAGGCCGACCTCCGCTGGAAGGAGAAGAGACGAGCCAAGCTGGCACAGTGCAAGCAAAACCTGGAGAATGTCCCCAGCACCGACACCATCTACTTCCTCCAGGTGGGATGGAGCAAGAAGGAACTGACAATGTTGTATTTTGGGGTTTTGTCCCATTTCCCGTGGAGCTGGGGGCCAGGAGCCCTGGGATGTGCAGGCTGCAGGGTCTCATTCCTGTTGGTACAGTCCTCTCCCCTCCCCTCTCCCAGGGGGACCAGGCAGCCAAGGTTTCCCCTCCATCGTCCCCTCCTCTGTCCTGTCTGTGACTCAGGAGAGGCTGATGTGCTGCCCAGAGTGGGTACCTGGGTGTGGGGAGAGCAAGAGTTTGGGGTGCCCCTCTGCTGCTCCAGCATCCTCCCCTCCCTGACAGCTCAGCAAGAGGAGATGTTTTAGGGAGGAGATGCTGCTCCATGCGAGGTGGGCAAGGTCTGAGTCCGGGTTTGAAAGGGAGTGAAGAGAAGGTGCCAGGAACACGTGGCTGGGAAAGTGCTCTCCTCCCTTATGCTGTCCTTGGGCCAAGTCCTGAGAGCTGCCAGATCCCAAATCCTCCAGGGCTGGGTGGGGTTGTGGAACAAGAGACAACTTTGGCTTGTTTGAAACCTCCTGAAACTCCGTCTTTTTTGGCTCAGGAATTTCAGGCCTTGAAAGCAGCCATGGAAGAAAACCTCTCTCCACCTTTGAGCTTCCAGAAAGAGCTGAACTTCACCAAGTGCACCCAAGCTGTGAGCGCCATGAAGGATATGCTGTCCACTGCCTGCAAAAACCAGTGGAACCACCTGCAGGGGAAAGGAATTGATGGATTGAATTTCCAGGAGATGGAGGAAGGTTTGTGTCCACCCGGCCCCTCTGCCTGCTTGGTTCCCTGTCCCTTTCTCTCTTCCCTGCGTGGGTGGGAGGTGGCTGCAGGTTCCATGGCCCCTGTGAGTGCTGGCCCCTGTTCTTCCAGCCCTGGAAGCTGCTCAGCACGGGCTCCCTGCACGTTGCACAATCCCTGTCTGGGCTTACGCCTCTTTGAGGTTTTGTGAAATTTTCCACGGAGACCGGAGCCTGGAGAGGCAACAAACAGCCTGGGAGTTAGGCAGGGCCCTGTGGGAGGGGGCAAGTGGCCAAAGTAGCCTCCTGTGAAAGAGGACTCTTCTTCCCAGGACAGACAATCCTCATGGGGGCAGGCAGTGGGCTCCCAAACACGCCAGGGTTAGAGAGCTGATGTGGCAGCACTCTCCCATGCTGTCTCATTTAACCTGAGCTCTCCCCTTCCTCATTTTCTTGGATGCCCATGGGAATTGCAGCAGGTTCCTTGCCCTGCTGCCCACCTCCCTGGGGTGACCAAAGTGGTGTCTGTCCTTCCCTGTGTGGGAGCCACTGGGGGTGTGCAGGGGAAGTGGGGTGACAGCTGGGTGCCATCAGGGGCAGGGGACGATGCTCCAGTAACCTCCTTGTTGATGGTTTGGTTCCTCTGCTGATGCAAACCCTTCTGTCCCTGTCTCCACAGCATTGTCTGAATCCCGATTTCCAGACAAGTCAAACAATCCTGCCTGCCTGGAGAGCCGTGATTATTTCCTGAAATGTAAGCAGGGGATTTTTGCTTTGGTGGTTGTTGCTAAGGCCCATCTTCCCTTTCCTCTCTCCTTCCCGCCTGCCCGGCGGCGCCGATCCAGCAGCTGTGGGAGCACTGCCTCCAACAGAGGAAATTATTGCTTGGCTGACAGGGAAACCTCCTGGCTTTCCTGACAGCAGTCATAGCCTGGTTAGGTGATGGGTTTTTTCCCTTGTCTGTGGTTCTGGCCCAGCTGCCCCAGGGGGGCTGCAGGCGTTCTGTGTAATTCCTACTGCCTTCCAGCCCGTGGCTAATTGGATCCTCTTTAAATTAGATCAGAGTTTGTGCATCAGCCTTGTTTGCTGCAGGACCCTGGGTTGGTGAGGGTTGTCTGCAGCAGCAGAATGACAGGGATCACGCAGTGGTGGAGCAGAGTGGGGCAGGAGAGGCTGGAGGGTGCAGGGCTGGGTTTGAGCTTCCACACTCCACCTGTGTGTCCCCAGCCTTACAGGGGATATGGGGTCACCTACTCATATGTCCACAGGGGACAAGATGTGCCTCAATGGCACAGAGCAGCCNGCCTTACAGGGGATATGGGGTCACATTGCCTCAATGGCACAGAGCAGCAAAACCTGGGCTCCAGGAGGGTGTGCTCTTCTGCTGTCAGGCTGGGACATGCTGTGGTTCATACTGCAATGCAGTTGATAGTGGTCCGTGTCCAGAGTTGTTCCCTGGAAGAACTTCCTTGGACATCCCCTCTGTTTGGGGTCCATCAGTGGCTCTCACATGGCCCATGGCCCCACTTGCTGGGAGCTGCCTGTTTGTAGCTGTGGCATACCTGGCTGTTCTCTCTTCTTGGGGTCTCTCTCAACTGCATTTATCTGTGGTTACCTGAAATATGCTTTTATGTGAGATTTTCTTACCACCAGTCTGTCAGGTGGATTCTCCAATGTCTGGTATCACGGTTGAGCTCATCAAGCAGCCCCTCTGCTCTCTCCTTTGCCCTGTTACCTGTATACATCCTGCTTATGGGAGTGTCAGCTCTTCCAGCCTTTCATGCTCTTTGACTAAAATTTATCATGGGACTTAAAAGCCAGGGGACGGAGTGATGGGACAGGTTAGAAAGGACCACGCTCATCATCAAAGGCTGGGGCAGGGAGGATTTCCTCGCCTTTCCCTCCGCACGCTCACTTCTCCCTCTTGCCCCACACAGTTGCCTTCATCATCGACCTGGACAGCGACACAGCTGACAAGTTCATCCAGCTGTTCGGCACCAAGGGGGCCAAACGGGTGCTGTGCCCCATCCCCTACCCAGAGAGCCCCACCCGCTTCATCAACTGCGAGCAGGTGCTGGGTTTGAACCTCATGAACAGGGGCAACTACTACTGGGAGGTGGAGCTGATCGACGGCTGGGTCAGCATCGGGGTCATCGCCGAGGACTTCGACCCGCGGGAGACCTACAACCACGGGCGCCTGGGCAGGAACGACAGGTCCTGCTGCCTGCAGTGGAACGGCCAGAACTACGTGGCCTGGTTTGGTGGCTTTGAGTGCACCATCCACCAGCCCTTTTTCCACACCATCGGCGTCTTCCTGGAGTATTCAGAAAAGGCTTTAACCTTCTACGGAGTCAAGGACTCCAAAATGACCTGCCTGCAGCAGCTCAAGGTCTCCCATTCTGCCAAGGGGAAGCTTGACCCGTTCCAGAACAAGATCAACAGGCAGTTTGCCTCTCTTTTCTCCTGCAAGCTGAAGCCAGCCTTTTTCCTGGAGAGTGTGGATGCCCACCTGCAGATCGGGCCGCTGAAGAAAGATTGTGTGTCGGTGCTGAAGCGCCGGTGACTGCCCGGGCAGAGGGGCACAGACAGACCCACAAAAGTCTCTCCTGCAGGTTATTGCCACCTCTCTTTGGTAGCCCAGTCTGTCTCTGTGGCAGCTCTCCCTCCTCTCTGTGCTGTTGGGGACCCAGAGTTGGATGAAGCCTCCTGATGGGCAGGGCTGGGGGCCAGGATGGGGCTGGATCCGAGTGCCAGCTCTGCCACTGAGTGAGCTTGGGTGAGTCCCTGTGCTGCTCCCTGCCCCTCAGCTTCCCTTTCTGGACATCAGAGTCTGCGACAGCCTTTCTTGGTAAAGTGTGCTGCTCAGAAGTGCCACATGGATTTGGAGCTGTGCCTTGGCCACCTGCCCAGTCCCTCTCCTTCACCTCTGTCCGCTCTGCCCCGGCAACTTGTGCAGATGCTTTGTGCCTTATCTCAGGCTCTGTTGCTGATGCTTTTTTAAGTGCTGCCTCGTCGACACCATCTGCATGCTCCTCACAAAGTGCCTTTGATGGAGCAAGCCCTGTGTGGACCAGCTGAACCCCCAAGGCAGACGTGGTCACTTCCCTGGTGCCACATTGCTGCTGTGCCCTGGGATGGGAGGGATGGTGCTCCGGGGAGAGGGATGTGGAGGAGCCTGGCTGGGTGCTGGGGTGATGCTGGCATGATGCAGCACCTCTCCTTGCAGGGCTGCCCACCCATTAGTGCTGCAAATGTGAAACAGGGATCTCTGCCCAGCTGGGAAAGTGAGAAACGTCCTGCCAAGAAGCAGCACCACTGTTCCCAGCTGAAGGTGGGGAAGGGAACAGCACAAACCAAGTTTTGAGGATGTGCTTTAAGTAAACACATTCTTTGGTAACTCTTAGTAAAGCTTTACAGTCAAATTATCCCCCATGTTTTTGATGACACTGCTGGTCTGGGGGATTTTAGTACTGCTAAACAATCAACTCTTCAAGAACCCTGGGCACACTTGAGCTGAAAATCTGCCCCGAGCTTAAAGATTTTTAAGAGGTGCTGTGAATATGTCCCAGAGATGAATGGTCTGGTTTAGTGTTCTAGGGACAGCTGTGAGTGCCTCGATAAAGGAGCAGCATCAGTCAGCTACTAAATGACCCTTTAGACTCTGGGAATAAGTAACAATTAACAAAAACTGCTCAAGCTGAGAGAACACTGTTCCCTTCAGGAAAGGTGGAAACACGAGGCTGAGAGACAAAACTGCCAGTTCACATGTCCTAAGGGAGCTTTTTCAGAAGGAAAACAGAAATACACTGAAATACTGCCTGTGAGGGCAGCACAGAGCAGCCCCTGTCTCAGCACAGCGTGCCTTTCCACAAGTTTATTTTTTCTGGGGTTATTTTGCTACCTACCTCCCAAAGCTTTCTTTACAGAACCGTGGTGCTGTGTAATGTACACCTGGAGAGAAAATACAGAGGGTCAGGTTCTTCACTGGCATGAGTGAGTCAGGGATGATGCAACAACCATCAGCAGGGATTATAAACAGCCCATTTAGCTAAATATATGATATATATATATATTTTCCCCAAAGGATAAGCTGGAAATCATAGTGCTATATTCAAGTGGAGCCAAGGAAAAATTGTGAATGTGAATAAAAGGCAGGCACAAAGCTGGGAGGTTTGAAGTTAAAGCTGTGGTTACAGGTAAAGCCAGGTTCAAAGAGCTCCTTTACTGTCGCTCCTTTGCCAGCACTGCCAATTTCTGCTGGCACAGAAAGAGCTGCCAGTGCCCTGAAAATTGGGATATTTGAGTGGATGTAGGGTCTGAACGAAGCCACCCCTTCCCTGGGGCAAGGCTGGTGAGTCAGTTTGGGAAGGGGCTTGCTTGGATCTGTCTGCAAATTCCTTCTCCTCCTCCTCCCCTGCATGAGGTGACTCCTAAACTGCTGCGAGCAGTGGGAAAAGGAACAGTCGGGCTTCCAGAGTGAAATCTTCAGCTGAAATCTTGGCCTTTCCTGGCTGGTGGGAATGCTGCCCAGACTTCTGTCCGGATGGGAATTCATTCCCTGCATCCTGAGCTCCAAACCCTCTTTGTTTGGCTGGCGCCAGCCGCCCCTGCAGAGCTCAGCCCTTGCACGAGATGTCAGCCCTGACACAGAGCAGGAGTCTCACACGGGGAGAACGTGGTGTCAGGAGGTCCTGGTGGAATGAGAAAGGTAAAGCTGTGCCACAGCCCGAGCACGGTCACATCCCGGCAGGATGAGGAAGGCAAGGAACCTTCATCTCTGCAGAAACAGAGCTCCCACATCGGCGCCCTAAATCTCGTTTATTCAGGCTAAACTCGCCCAGTTTGCAGCCAGGAGTTTTGCCAGAGTAAACACAGCAGATCTGGGTCTTTGCCCTGTTTTGTTTTGCTGTAGGCGGATTGATTGCTCCGAGGGAAAGCCCACGCTGGAGCCATGCATCCCACCCTTCTCCACTTTCCCAGTGCACAGACACAAACCCCTGACCTCCTTCAGGGCTTGGGAGGCTCGAGGGACCCTCTCTTTCCACCCTGTCACTGCATGGGAGCAGACCAAGAAGCCACTGGGGTGTCTGGGCATGGTGTGTGGTTGTGCCACTGCTTTGGGTGGATTCATGGATGCAGCTCCACGGAGCATCCTGTGGATGTGCTGCAGTTGGGAAGTGCTGCCCAGCCCTCTCTTTCCTGCTGCTTGCTCTTGTCCTGGTTGGGAGTGCTAAAAACCCCTCCTGGTTTAGGGACAATTCACAAAAGGAGCAATCCCTTCAGGAGCTGGGTCAGAGTCTGCTCTGTGCTGCCAGTAATTTGGGCTGTAAACTGGAACAGTGCTCGGGGAATGTGCACTGCGCCAGCTCTGGATCCCTGATTTTTGCTGTAAACAAAGGGTTAAACGCAGGGTGAGATGAGTTGAGATGGCTCGATAGCACTTGGCAATTTTAACAGCCTTTCCTTGGTCCCTTGGGTTATTTCTGCTGTCACAGAGTGTTCCTCTTTTTAATTAGGATTTTTTAAATACAGTAAATGTAGGGTGTTTTACAGTATGTGAAAAAAAATGTAACAGAATAATATAAGAGTGTTAGAGACTATGATTTGACAATTAAATATGATACAGTCATTGCCCTGGGTTGTCTTTCCTTTAAATACCAAATCATTGGAGTTGTCCCATTATCTCATGTTTACTTTTCTGTGTCCTGTACATCCAGCATAAAATAACACAGATTTGATTTTTCAAGTGTCTCCAAGGGAATTCTGCAACATACACATTTTTATTGCAAAAGGAGCAGAAGAGCCTTAAAATCCAATAATAATTGTCAGGCCTGGGTAATTCAAAACAATGAATTGTCTCAGTTCTGTCTTCTATGTCTGTCTTCATCCTACAAATAAAAAAGATTATCAGATTAGGTATTTTTTCCTTAGTGTTTTCAAGTCTTAGAGCATAAATTTCCAAGGTTTTCTGTATGATGTGGAAATCTAGGGCTTCACACACACACTGGCAATTACAGCAGCATCTTTTTGAAGTGAAGGCTGCTTTTCTTAATCCCAAATGTCAACTGGAGTGAGGATAAAAATGTTATTTGGTGAGCCTTAGTTCATGCGAGGTGCCAATGCTCCATCTGGGTGTTTCAGTGGGAGCCAAGTAGATTCTGCTCCTGACTTTAATAGGAGAAGAATCAGAACTGTTTGTTATGGCTGTTGCTTAAAAGGGAAACTTACTGCTTATTGAAAAAGCGGATATGAAAAGCACAAACTTGTTCTTTTCCTGCCAAGAAACTGTACAGATTATGTCATTGCATTTATTTAAATCTGGTTTCCATTATGTCGTTTTTCTGTTTTCCCCCCCTACCCGCATCTGGTTCTCAGGCGTTCAGGACTGGGCTGCAAATCCAGGGAATAGCTCGGATCCATCTAAAAAGATATAATAGAGGGTAATACGTGTTCATATCTGTACATTATTGATATACAGCTGTCAGTTATTGATCTGAGGGAGCTTTTCAAACAGCAATTAGTTTGGCAGGGTTCCTATTTTTAGTTAAGTTATGAAATAATTTATTTTTTTTTTTAATTCCTCCTACTTGCACACCTGGAGGCAAGAGTTTCGACCCTTCCTGCAGATCTGCAGATGCCACAGATATTTTCTTGCTCCCAGATTCCTGACAGGGACACACAGTCACGATCCTGGCTTATTTACAGGGCAACCAGTTAGTTCTTCTAGTTTAACACACTTCAACATAAAGGGGTGATTTTTTGGATGTGCTTGATTCCATCACTGAGGGCAGCCAATAACAGGATCAAAAATCTGTTTGCAAATGTGCGAAACAGGAAATGCACATCAAGTGGGAATTTAAAAACTCGTTGGAAATGAAGCATCTTCGCTGTTTAAGGGGCTAGACCCCATTTCATTTGCAGAACCGCCAGATATCCGGGATTCATTTTATTTTACTCCACCAAACAGCACAATTACAGAAAAACAGGGTGCCAGGCCGTGAGGGAGGGCATGAGGGTATCATGGCGGCCGGCCTACAACTCCCAGCATGCACCGCGTGGCCGACACGGAGGGTGCTAATACCGGGCATGGGCGGACTACAGCTCCCGGAATGCACCGCGCGGGCAAACGACACTGTGCTGAGAGGGCGTGATGTGAACTACAACTCCCAGCATGCACCGCGTGGCCGACACGGAGGGTGCTAATACCGGGCATGGGCGGACTACAGCTCCCGGAATGCACCGCGCGGGCAAACGACACTGTGCTGAGAGGGCGTGATGTGAACTACAACTCCCAGCATGCATCGCGCGGAGTAACCGAAGCTACCCGCTCCGTTTATGGCGAGGACTACAACTCCCACCATGCCCCTCGGCTCCATTGCCAGCAGCCCCTCCTTCCCGCGCAGGCGCAGAGCGGGGTCGATGCTGTGAGGAGGAGGAGGAGGAGGAGGCGGCGATGGCGCTCAACAAGAACCACTCCGAGGGCGGCGGCGTCATCGTTAACAACAGCGAGAAGTGAGGTGCTATCCCCTTCTCCCCTCCTCCGGCCTCGGGAGCCGGGGGATAGCGGCGAGTTGCCGTCTCCCCTCGTCCTCCTCCTGCCTTCCCCCTCAGGGGGACCGGTTGTGTGGGGGGGAGTGCTGAGGGGGCGAGGAGGGTAAAGGGGGTGGTTTAACCCTCCCGATGCTGGCGTTGCTCGTCCTCCCCTCATCTCCCCACGGCTTAGGGACTGTACGTATCTCCCTGCCCCAGGGCCTGTGCGGGGGGAGCCCCGCTGGGCTTCAGCCGCGGGCCTTGCCCCCCCTACACCGCTTCCCTCAGCATCCAGCCTGTCCCCCAGCCTGCTGCTGGCTCTTGCTGCTGTCCCCAGCCTTTCCCCCGAGGGCTCAGGAACGGCTGGCAGAGCCCAGGTGATCTGGTCCGGGCCCAGGGCTGCCCTCTCGGGGGTGCCGCAGCTGCACCGTGCCTCGCACTGTGGTTTGCCGGGTTCCTGGAGCACAGCCCCCGCTCCGTGCGTGCGGGAGGGAGCAGCAGTGTTGGAAAAAGGTGCTGGGCTATAACCATGGAAACGGCAGGGCTGCACAGAGCTGCCTCTGTCTGCATGGCAAAGGGCTGTCCGCACCCGCTGTCTGCCAGCGTGGTTCTGACGTGGCAGTCATCTGCTTCGGGGACAAAGGACTGCTTCATCCTCCAGCGCTTCTTTCCACGGGGCCACTTAAACAGTGCTGGAGAAATTCTGTGCCTGCCTTCAGCTTGTGCTGTGGCCTGTCTTAGACAGCTTTAGTAAGATCAGCTCAGGTACTTAAATGTGCATTTCCTGAGAGAGCTGCAGCCGCTGAAGGTGTTGCTGTTCCCAGCTGTCAGCCTGCCTTGCATCAGGGCCTGCCTGTCCCTGGGGTGATCCAGCTGAAATGCTGCAGCCTGAACAGAGCTGGTCCCACTGCCTTTCCCGGGCCGTTCCTGGAGGGACAGGTGTTTACTGGCAAATGGCTGAGGATGGAAACATGTCAGCTGCCAAAGATAGACGTGGTGGAGATTTCTGCAGCTTTAGGGATTAGAGTCCCTAATGTGGATGCTGTAATGTCAGTACAAGTTACCTGCTGTGTCCGTGCAAAGGTTTTAATCAGGTCAGTTTGTAATTGAGAATTAAGGAATCAGTGAAGGCAACACGAGTTAATGAAGTGTTGTGGCAAGGAAGAGGAGTTCCTCTGGATCACATTTTTGAGTCAGAGGTGCTTGAGCTGTGGTGAGACCTTGGACAGCCGTGTTGCATAAGCCAGCCAGAGCAGTTTCTTCTCCTGCAGTCCTTCCTCTGTCATGTTGCTTGTGGACAACTGAGTTAGGGAACTGATCCAGCAGAAATGCAAAACAGTTAAAAAAAAAAAAAGTCTTGAGATTTGGATGTGCTGCAGGTTTGCTGCCTGGCTGTGCAGACAGCAGCAGCAGCTGTGTCAGCACACGGGGAAGGGAACAAGCAGCCAGTGCTACTTCAGTTGCTGCTGCCAACAACAACAACAAAAAAAAAGGGCAAACCAGAACTGACTCTGTCTGCTCGGCATCTCCATCAGTGCTGAGGTTACAGGTGGTTTTGGCAGGTCAGTAAACTTCTGTGCATGCTGCACTTCTGCCTTGAGCTGTAACTCATGTCTGTTCTGTTACCATTTGCAGTGTTTTGATGACCTATGACCATGTGGAAATCACCTTCAGTGATCTGGAGCCGATGCCAGAGGCCTTCAAGGGGACCAAGAAAGGGAGTGTTTTCCTTACTCCCTACCGGGTAAGTGTGAAAGGCTTTATCTTGTCTAAGGAGATAACAGCCCTGGAGTCTGTATTTAAATGTCCTCAATGCATGAAAGTCAGGATAATCTACTCCTGCTTGAAGTGTGGCTCATCCTCTCCCTCTGGGAAGCATTATGAATTCATGGCATGTCCCATCTATTTGCCAACAGATAATAAATCTGATTAGTTCTTGTACAGGCAGCTGTTAAGTCCATCAGGCATCTTCAAACTGGAAATTAGCAGTGGTCTGGAAATGCTGAATGCAACAGCACAGCTACTAAATCATAGCTGTGTGGAGCAGCAGGTTCTGTGGAAGCTGGGAGGAGCATTATCTGAGCAAGGGACTTCCTGGAAGGCTTTAGTACCTTGAGGATTTGATTTACCCCTGTGGCTGTTGGCTTTTGGCTTGCAGAACTGGTGATGTGGGAGGGAGTTTCAGTCCATGGAGAAGTCTGTTCATAGAATAAGTCAGGGCTGTGTTTCCTGTTTGCTTTCAATAGCTCTTATAATGTTATTTTCTTTTCAGGTTATCTTTGTGTCAAAGGGGAAGGATGCTATGCAGTCATTTGTGATGCCCTTTTATTTGCTGAAGGATTGTGAGATTAAGCAGCCAGTGTTTGGAGCAAATTACATCAAGGGCACAGTGAAAGCAGAGGCAGGAGGTGGGTATCACATAGTGGATGTTCCATGTCTCAGTTCAGCTGCTCAGTTCATAGCAAAATCCTGGCTAAGCAAACCTTGACACTGTCCATCCCTGCAGAAATGTGTTTCCTTCATTGGCAGCCAGAAACACTCCCCTTACCAGCTCCTGTTCAGTTACAGGGAGCAGATGTGCTCTGCAACCCATCTCACCCCTGCCCTCTGCAAAATACAAAGTTCAATCAAACAAGTCAGCAAATAAACACCAAAGTGGAGTCAGCAAGGATGGGGATATAATTTTGCTTTGGTCGTTTGGGATCACCTATCCTACCTGCACCCAGGTTCTCCTGTGCCAAAAACTCAGCTCCTTCCTGGCTCTGTTTGGGTTCAGGTGCAGATCCCCAGAGCACTTTCTCCATTGTCTTTCTTGTGCAGCTCAAGGACAGGTGTGCTATTGCTGCAGGGCATCCTGGCAGTGAAAATGGCACTTGGAAGGGAAAGCACTGTCTTGAAATCAGGGAATTTAAGGAGCTGTTTCACATTAAACTCAATCAGAAGGCTGTAACAGACATTTTCAAAAATAATTTTGGTTTTTACTGTTTCTGTTTTTTTTTTACCAAAGCCACAGAGTTCAGCAAACTTCCATCCTCAGCTTGATTCAGTGTAGAAGTTGTGGCTCAGAAATCACAGCACAGGGTGTAAGAGCCTTCAGCTGCAGTTCTGAAATCAGCATTGTAGCTTCTGAGTGGGACCATCCAGCATGAGAGGGAGCCTGAGGATTTATGACAAACTGAACTGTGAAAGGCAAAAGGCTTTAGCTAAATCTTTGTGAATTTTCCCCAGAGGCCATCTCTTTTAATGATGGTGTTGTCTTAACAGCCATGAGAGTCTGGTGTAGCTTAAAAGGCTGTTTAATCTACTTGTTTCTGTTTCAGAACAGCTTCTGCTTTGATGCTTTCTTGGGACTCTGGACTGTGCATGTTTTTCTTTTTTATACTGTAATGTGAGATGTCACTAATTTATTTGTTTTTTAATTATTATTTATCCTGACTTGAAATATCATCCATGGGTTTTAATGGATTTATGTGGACCATGTTTTTCATTAAGCTCTTTGCTTTGTTGGGCACTCAGACTCCCAAACTAATTTGGAGCTGACAGTTAGGTGTAGTTGCAAAGCCTTTTTAGCAAACAGAATTAACAAAATCCCTGTCTTCTGCACTAATCTTATCCAAAGCAAGAGCAAATCCAGCACTCCTGATAGCTTGGCCTGTGACAGCTACTGTGGCAACAGCCACAGCTCCAGAACAACTTTGAAGCTCTTCCCTTGTGGATGTTTCTGCTTCAGGTGTCTCTTGACCTGAAAAATACCCCACTGTGAATTTTTCTGCTGATACCATAATTCTGCAACTTCCTCTGCTTTTTTTCCTTTTTTTTTTATTTGGATTTTTGGGATAAGCTCTTTAAAGAATTATATACAGAACATCTGTAGATGCAGCATGTAACCTAAATAGCATGGAAATGGCTTCTCCTTGCTCCTTAGTGCTGTGTTTCCTCCCTCAGGTGGCTGGGAAGGATCTGCCACATTCAAGATGACCTTTTCAGCTGGGGGTGCAATTGAATTTGGGCAGAGGATGCTGCAGGTGGCATCACAAGGTATGGAAGTCTGGGGGTGTCTGCCAGAGTTCTGTGGGTTCAGGAGCCCTTGCCTGAAGCTTGCTTTAAAAAATGCTTTTTTCACATCCAACAAGCAGCAGATTTATTGGCATGACACTTCACTTGTTTTTCTGATAAGGACTCTTTAAGTCTGTTGGAGTTCTTGGCCTGCATTTGAGGCAGGCTGGATGTTCTGATGAGGTCTTGTCTTTTGCTTTTGCAGTCTCCAGAGGTGAAATCCCCAGTGGAGCTTATGGCTATTCCTACATGCCAAATGGATCCTATGCTTTTGCACCCCCTGCAGCTAATGGGGGCTATCCATACCCACCTCCTCCTCCAGGTAAGCCTGGGAACTGAGGCTGGGGATTATTCCAGTGAGTAAGAGCAAAAATAGGTTAAAAGCACAAAAAACACAGATTTTGCACAGTGTTTTAGTGATGACTTGTGTAGCTTTTGTTCCTCAGTTCAATTATGTTTGCCTTGGCTTCTTTTGGTTGATAACTCCACCCAGAGGAGTTAAGTCTCTTGCTGTGTGGTCTCCTTTCCTGACAGATTTTTATCCTGGCCCTCCTGTGGCAGATGGAAACATGGGCTACATGCAGCTTCCACCCCCACCATACCCAGGGCCCATGGAGCCCCCTGTCAGTGGCCCAGACCTGCCCTCCACTCCTGCAGGTGAGGAGCATGAGTGAACTCACACCACTTTTGTTAGGAATTAAACAGATTTTGTTTCTTGTCTTTTGGGGGAACTTTGAAGCTCCACTTGGAATTTGATTAGAAAAGGGATTAGGGAGCTCCCCTAATCTCCAGCCTTGTATATCCAGCTCAGTCTGGAGTCCAGCCTGGTTCTCCCCAGGGTAGACACCATTCGTGGGCATTTTACAGATGGGTTTATTCTTCTTTTGACAGAAAAAATAGAGTTTGTGATTCTCCTGTGGTGCTAATCTTGCCCTAATGGATGAGTGCAAGGAAACTGATGGTGAAATGTGTTTGTGGTCCATTTTAGTTCACAGCTGTGGCTTTGGTGATATTTGCTTCCCCTTCCCCTGTTTCATTCTTAATGGGATTATTTTTGCTGAAACAATATGGAACAGGGGAAGAGATGATGGAAAGGAGCTGGGGAAATATCAGCCTCATTTTTCACTCATTTGGGATTTATTAAAATGAAAAAAGAGCTCTTGTGGTTGGGCACAGCCATAGATCTCTTGCAGATAAGAATATTTGTTTGGCTAAGGATTTAACTTCTCAATTTGAATAAACAACCATTCATCTTTGAGCTATTATTTGGACAGTGGCACTGCTCCAGAGGGTTGTACAAGATTTTTGTGTTCTGCAGAAATGGAGGATCTGGATTATCCTCATAAACTACTATGTTTAATACACGAATCCCCTGAGCTTCTTTAAACTTGTGCTGATTTTTGGTTTGTTCACTGCCTGTTTATAAAGGGTATTGTCTGTATTTAGGCAAGGCAGCAGCAGGCATTTCTTTGTGGCTGACATGCAAGTCCCAGGTGACATTTCCAAACTGTTTCACTGGGAATTGACAATTCTGTGGTAACTGGAAGAGCTAATGCTCAATTGTGTTTGTTGTAGCCATATGAGCACTGGTCATATGGTGCTCTGCTGCAAACTCTTGCTGGCCAGGAGTTCTTGTTTCATTATAAGAGTTCTTTGTGTGTCCCTAACCTGTCACTTCTCTCCCTGTGACAGCTGAAGCCAAGGCTGCTGAAGCTGCTGCCAGTGCTTACTACAGCCCAGGCAACCCCCACAACGTCTACATGCCCACGGTGAGCCCCTGCTGCTCTGGGGGTGCAGGGGAGCCCAAGTGTGTGTCTGCCACATCTTCTCTCAGTGGCACAGTGGTCTCAATTGACATTGGTGTCTTGGGTTTTTTGGGGGCTTTGAGTTTAATATTTTATTCTTAGCCATGCACTGATGTCCTTTTGTCATCTTTATTGCAGGACCAGCCACCCCCTCCTCCATACTTCCCACCAGAGGACAAGAAAAACCAATAAGCTGACACAGAACATCTCCACGACTCATTGCTTTCTTTTTTTCCATTTTGGCAGAATTCTGGGGCACAGTCCATAGCTCTGAGTAGTAGAGCCTTCCCCCAAGGCACCCTGCTTTCAGGGGCTCTAGGAGTAGGTCTGTGCAGAGCAAGGGGAGGGATTTTGGCAGCCTGGGTCACCTGTGGAGCTCTGAGGTTATGCTGTCCTGCAGCATTCCCTCCTCCCTGTCCAGGGCATCACTCCACCTGGGGGTTCTCTTCATCTGGGACTGCTTCCCTGAGCTCTGTTTCTTTTGATACTTAAACTATGCCTCTTTAGAGTCAGCATCTGCTCTAAACTGCTAATTAACCTGATCATGACATGGAAACAAGGCACTTGGGGCTGGGAGGTGTCTTGAATTTACCTTAGTGTGCATCTAAGAGCACCTCTGGACACAGGAATGCTTCTGCTTATTCTTGATCCAGAGTGTCCCAACTCTTTGCTCCTGAGAAAGGATTTCAAAGGCAACCTTTGGGATCTCAAAGGAAATACATATCTGTGACATTTTTCACATATATACTCAACTTTCTTGGGTTTCTTTTTTTTTTTTAATCTAAGTCATTCCTGACAATCATAGCAAATAGTCTGGCAGCCCTTCAGATTTCCCTGCTGCTCACCAGGTATGACAATGCTGACCAACTTCCCTTCCTCAGACATGCTGCTCTTCACAGGGTTCTCCAGTAGCATCTGACCAGTTTAGATCCCATGGGAACACTAATATTTCTGCAGTCTCTATTTTCCAGTTAGGCATGTGAGTTCACTAAGCCCTGAACATTCTCCTTATAGTCTATGATGCACTTTTGGTTTTCCTTTGCTGTAACACCAGTTACACTTCTTGGCCAGTGGAGCATCTCCCTGCTGTGATTTACCTGATGAATTAACAGCTCATGGGCAGAAAGCAGTTGATTTACTTCTGCCCTGGAAGCACTTGAGAGAATATGCAAAGCATTGGAATAAGCTGTAAGGTACAAAGTGTTGTTTATTGCTGTTTGTGTTCCTGGTCCAGCTGTGAATCCCCAGTCACCCTCAGAACGTGGACTCCTCATAGCATTGATTCCTTGGCCTCATTAGCAACACCTCCAGTGCAGAACCTCTGCAGGACTGATCAGAATCTGGGCTGTGAAACTTTTGTGTTGTACAAAGCTTTGCACGAGTCACACTTCACTGACTTCTGACAGCTGAGAGAGGAAATCCTTCCCAGCCAAGTGTGACAGAAGATCCTGTGCTAGGGAACTGCTGAAACTTGCTGCATGCAGCCTGCTCAGAGAGAAAAAGGTTCACCTCTTGTTTTCTTTTTTTTTTTTAATTTAGCTGATTAATGAAATTGCTACTGTTTGTGCACTGACTTTTCTAGAATTGCTACTGCAGTGATGTAAAGAAATGGTTATTTAAAAAAAAATATTTATTTTGAAAGCATTTGATTAATATATTAATGTGAAATGACTTTTGAATGCAGATTTGTTTTGCCAAGACTGTGAAGTAAAGAGAAATCAGCTCAAAACATGGGGTGTTTGTGTGTGTGAGTGGGCAAACTTCTTGAGAGTTGGTAGCTTTGGATGTGGAGAGCAGGAATTAGAAGCAAAATCACTTGGATTTTATATTTTATTATTAGAAGCAAAATCACTTGGTTCTTCACTGGTGACATCGGTTGCTTGATTTCTCTTGGGTGACTTTGTGAATGAAAATAAGATGTTAAAATGTTTCAGCAAACTCCCCTTTCACAGTTTCTGTTGGAAGCTGGTGCAGCAGCTGCTTCACTCTACCCAAATGTGTCACCCAGGTTGTTTTTCCAGACCAATTGTCCTCATAAAAGTTACAACCTGTTTACTGTTTTACTTTGCAAGACCTAACTCAGCAATGCAGCTGAGTAATTAATGCCTCTAAAATCTGTCTCTAAGTTTTATCCTTTCTTTCCCTGTAAGGTGCTGGGGTGGTTGTGCCCAGAGAGGTGGGAGCTGTCTCAGGTGAGCTCCCCCTGTGCTCCTGCCCCTGGAAAAGGCAGGAGTGGTGCTCCAGCAGCAGTGCCAGGAGTGTTCCCCGTGGGATCAGGTCCTGGGCAGTCCCTGCAGCTCACAGTGACCCTGTCAAACAGGAGGTACCCAGAGGCTGCTCTCCAGGGATCCAAACCTTGCCTGGTTCTGTTCCTGTTCAGCAGCTGCTGTGGCTGCCTTCATTCTCTTGAATTGCCTGACCAGCCAGCAGGGATATCTTCCAGACTCTGCTCATTCCTACATCCCTTTTGCCTCTCACATCCTCCCACATGGCTGTTTGACTGCATTTTAAGCCTGGTTTAAATGACCCTGCCTCTTAAAGAGCCTTCTGGCTGAAGGAGGAAGGCATTGAGATAAAATTTTACGATCCAGTAGGAGCTGAATAAATCCTGATTTGTGAATTAAATTACTCCAAATCAAAGTTTCCTCAGCTGCATCTGTCCCACTCTAAGACAGTGCTGAAACCTTTCTGTTCTGGCTCATTCCCTCTACTCTGAGACAGAATCCTGGAAAACACAGATTGCATGAACTTTTCCAGAGCTCTTGCCCAGCCCCACTCTCTGTGCAGCTCTTAGACCAACACTCAGAACAAATCCATGAGGTTCTTTTAAAACCCTTCCTCAACTAAGTGTGCTTCAGAGAGAAATATTTAGATATCTGCTCCCATGGGAACTTGGCTCCATGGCTGGAGCTGAGTCACTTCCCTTAGAGTGGAGAACTGGCAAGACAGCCAGAGGCACCATGAAGTTTCTGTCTGGCAAAAGGGAAATACAGTCAAAGGATGAGTCAGGCTGGAATAAATGAAATATTCCTTAGCATGGGTGTCAGTGGGCTAAATCTGGAGCTCACTGTGGGCTTTCCACAGTGGTTTGAGGTTGAATGTTCCCATTTCCCCAGGCTGGAGCAGAGCTGGGCACGGACTGTGGGGAGGGGAGGAGGAGCAAGCAAGAAAAAAGAGATTGGGCGTGGTCTCGATGTGTTTGGAGTGTGCCGGTGGGAAGTGAAGCACATTTTGGGAATGCTGAAACTGGGGCCAAAAGGCTGGGCAGGTCCCACAGCCAGCAAGGGTCAGGCAGGTATTGGGCTGAGTGGAGCAGCACGATTTGGGAATCCAGATTTTTGGGTGCTAGTGAGACTCAGTGCCAAAACCCCCAGATTTGGCTTTGCTACTCAGCACTCTCTGCCATCCCCCTGATGGAAACTGGGAGCTGTTCTTTGCTTGGGAAAGGGCTCAGGGAGGGTGGAAGGGTCACCAGTCCTGCTGCCCATGCAGAAGGTTTTAAATATTAAAGCAGGGAAGTGTAGTTTGGAGTCTGCTGCTGCAGGGTGGGAGTAGGGCAGGAGGAAATGTGCATTGCCACGTCCAGGTCTGCTCCCTGCCCTCAATGATTAACTGGCTGTGCAGCAGGAGGCTGCCATGTGACAGCCAGATGGGTACCATTGCATTCCAGCAGCTGGATGGTATAATAGCACTGAAGGAAAAGAGAAGGCAAAGGGAACAATTACTGATGGATCCTTTGGTAAAGGCCGATTTTTCCACCACCATGTACAGCTCTGTCTCTTTGATGTGACTCAGGCTCTTCACTTGAGAAGTCTCTCCCTGCCCCTGATGCTGGGAAATGTGGCTGCTTCCCTCCTCTGTGGAGTGTGGGGTAACTGGGGATTTCCAAAGTGTTTTGAGATCTTGTGCAAAGAGGTGTTGCTGCAGGAACCGCAGGTGCTGCTGATTTCCTAAAACCAGCCCTGAAATCGGGGTGCTATCCCTGGGGGCTGGGGAAGGATTATCCCATCCTTTGGTATTAAGGATCCTTACCCTGGAAGGATTGCCCCATCCTGTGCAGGCTTGCCTGGCATTGCCTCCAGACAAAGGAGGAAATAGAGTCCTCTTCTTCCTCCTCACCATTCTGCCCAGGTTTTACCTCAAGTACTCCAGCCTCATGCATTAATTTCTTTCTGGCTGGGGGAAGCACTAAGCAGTTGTAGGGAGTGGGGTTAAGCCCACCTGGCCAGCACCTCCGTGTCCTGGCTGCTCTTTCCTTGGAGATCATGAGGACTTCCCACCACTCTCAGATCTGTAGACGGTCAAACTCCCTCTGCCACATGATGGACACTGATTTTTCCAGCTCTGGCTCACTGCACTTTGCAAGCACTGCTGGAGGTGGCAGGAGGTGTGGGGTGAAGTTTGGATCCAGCTGCTCCCAGAGCACCCAGAAGCAGAGCCAGCCCTTGCCAGCGAGCAGCTCCTGTCACATCACAGGCACCACCACCTGTAAAGAACTGCCAGGGGTGTGTTGCAGGTGAGTTTTGCCAAGGCAGGCTGTGACCAGGAGGAGTTTCAGGTTAAAGCTGCGCAGAAAAGCCCAAGTGACAAATGTGAGGTTTGTGGGTGGGGACGGAACGCTGAGATGTGCAGGGTGGGGATCTTTATTTCAGTCAAGGCTCTCCCTGCAGCCGTAGCTGATGTTGCTCACCTGTCTGCTCTCGGCAGTGAGTCAGCTCCAAGAGACTGAACGAGTATTTCAGCCCCCTCCTTGCCCAAGGGCTGGCCCCGTGCCACTGAGAGCGGGACATGGAGTGGCCCACGTCACCACGGGGAGCAGGGACTCGGACCTGCCGGTGGTGGCTGCTGAATCTCACACCTCAGGGTGCAAACGGACCTGGATCCCTCCCTGCTGGGTCCTCCCAGCCCACCTGCCGCTCCCTACACAATTCCTGTGGTTTGCAGACGCTGGAGCAAAAGGTATCAGCTTGGCTCCACTTGCGAGCTCGGCTCAGCAAATCTTGTCTTTCTAAACTTTCCCTTTCCCCTGCTCAGGTTGCGTCTTCTCCTCCTCTTCCACATTCTTTGCTCTGTGAGGGCTGGGCTCTGGCTGGGACACACTGGCTCTTCCCGTGGCACAGACTGACTGCAGTAATATTCCATATTTTGGCGTGTCCCTCTGGAATGTGGGGGCGAGGGGAGGGGTTGGCCTACAGCCTCCTCCCATCACCCAAGCATGTGGCTCCTGAGGAGGAGCCTGGTGGGCTCCTCAGGGGCTTTGGCAAGTGTGTGGGGAGAATTGTTGGTGGAAAAGCCATGGGGAGAATGCTCTGTGCTGGAGCTGGTCTGTAATTTGGCAGCTGTGCTCCAGAATAAGCTGGTTAGTGGGCACCACGGGGGCATGGAGGTACCTGGGTGTCAGCCCCAGGTTCTTCCACCTTCACAAGCATCCCCCTGGTCCCTCCTCAGCTCAGGCACATGCTGTAGGTTCCTGCTGCTCTCAACTCAGCCCAAACCAGCAAATAATTTGGCTGTGAAATGTGTGTCCCCCATTCTCTGTCACTGCAGTAAGGGGATGATGAATCCCGTGCCTGAAAAGGCACTGGGAGAGGGAAGTGCAAGACAGCACATGACAGTGATGGTGAAAACATTTTAAAGTGGTCACAAGGTGCTGTGAGGCAAGTGAAGGACATCCAGGTCTACACATGAAGTCTGTGTCTTCCTCAGAGTCATCCTTGCACGTCCCTGCCGTGGAGCTGGCAGCTCTTGTGCCAAACCTCTGCTCCTGCACAGGGCTCCCGAGGGGAACAGAGCTTTCACAACTGGCCTGTCCTGTGTGGGTGGCTGGAAATTCCCTTTCCTCTTCCCAAGGGGATGGAGTCTGCCTTGACATCCTTCTAAGATGTCCCAAATGAGGTGGGAGATACTGTGTGCTCCCCACTTCCTTCCCAGGTACCACCACCTTTTGTGAGGTGCCCCCAAAGTGCTCAGGGGAGCCTGTGGCAGGAGAGATGGGGGGTCAGGGCAGGAGTAACTGGAGGGCCCACAGGAAACAGGGAGGGGAGAGGACTGACATTACACCCAGTGGGTCCCAGGGGGACACCTCACCTGGGCAGCCCCAAGGAGAGGAAACAGGGATGTCTCTCATTTTGAAAGCACCTTCCTCTCCCCTGCCTGCTGCCTGCACTGTCCCCTTTGCCAGGGCCTGGCAGGAGCCTCTGGGTTTTGCAGAGTCATCGGACCCCGTGCTTAAAAGGAGAAGCGAGGGAGGGACATGTTGAAATCAGTTTTTTGACTATTTGCCCATTTCCATCTGAGAGATAAGAGTGAGGCCAGGCTGCGGCTTCAGGATCAAGACAGGAGGTAGGAGATAAACTGCTCTTAGTGCTGGTGGAGGGTTCTTTCCTAGCAGGTTTTCCTTTAAGGGGAAGATGATTCTCTATGAAGAAGGTCATGATGCTTGTTCTTTGGAGATCTGTTTTCTCAGCAGCACCTATAACCCCGTTCACAAGTGAACTGTGGACTTAATTTATATCGGGGACAGGTATAAAGAGATTTCCTTTAAGATGAATTGTTTTTAAAAGGAATGTAAAGCTTCACTCCATGTTGTGCATATATATTGGTTATTTTGGGGGGCAGACTGACAGCGTGGGAAGCAGGGGCTGTTTTGGGGAATGCCAACCCTCTCCCTTAGGAAAGTCCTGCCTTGGATGTCTGGAATGTTTTGCTAGTGTGTGCCAGTGTGGGGAATGGAGTTTATCAGGATTGTCTCTACTAACCAGAAATCCTCATTCATTCTGGAGCTGCTTTTAGGGCTTCCCTTATTGTTACCTGGACAAGGAGTAATTCGAGGTGCAAATACTGGAGCTTGGTGATTTTTGTCACTGGTATTGTGTGGAACAGGTGGCTGCTGGTTAAACCCACGGGGGGAAAGGGATATTTGCTGCTTTTGAGACCTGATCACCAAACAGCTCTCCCGTGGCACACACAGAGGCTCGGATCCCTGCACAGAGTCCTTCCCAAGGACCGTGCTGGCCTCTGATGGGAGCTGTGTGCTCCCACCCTGCTGGGCTGTGCCAGAGCATTTCCAGGGGCCATTGCAAACCAGTGCAGTGGCCAGCTGGGGAACTGATGGGGAAAGTGCTTTTAAACAAACACTTCCACACTGCAGCTGAACTTTTGCTTTCTAAAGCCTGCACAACCCCAGCCCAGCCTCCTGGCTGGAGGGTCACTGCCTGATGTTTAGCAATAGTTATGGCTGGATTTTATTTCTCCAGTGTTACAAGGAGGAAATAAGTGAGGATTGACTGAACTCTTTCAGCTGTTCTCTCTGAGCTGGTTGAGACAAGAAACATCCTGACTGCTGTTGTTTTTTGCTGGCAAGGAGCAGGGAAAGGTATGAGCAGCTCAAGGATGCTGAGTCCATGTCCTGCTTTTACCTCTGGGGCTGCTCTTTGCTGGGCCAGATTTTGCTTTTGTAATCAAAGCTAAAAGCAGAGATGACAGCAATGGTTTCCAAGGCCCATTGTGCACTTTTCTCTACTCCCCACTGACACCATTTTGCAAGGGAGCACAGAGCTGATGTCCCTGATCAATAAACTGCATTTGTGCAGTCACGAGACAGGAATTGGCTTCTCCACCACATCTCCCTCCATCAGTGAGGGAGGAGATGCTTTTAACTCTTTGTCCAAGGTGAGCCAATGGGAAAAGGCTGGATAAAGCCAAGCCTGAGGCTGGCAGGGCTGGGTAAGCACCTCTAAGCATCTCTGACATCAAAGGGAGCAGGCATCCTCACCTGGTGTGGGGTGAGGAGGTGGCTCCAGTGCCAAACTGAGGAGTGCACAAGAAGGGGTTCTGAAGTCCAGTTTCTTGGGGCACTCAATTCCTGGGGACAGTTACCAGAGCCCTCCTGACAGGAGAGGGAGCAGAAGTGTAAAAAGCAGCTTTTTTCAGACCTCAGGGGGCAAGGCTGAAAAATCTCAGGAGTGCATTTCAGCTTTTTGGTGTCTCAGTGTATCTCTGAATTTTTATTCTGTAGGTTATCTTGGCATCCCCCTCCTCCTGGAAATTGAGTGATTTTATGCTGTGCAGCCCCTCTTGGCCCCAGTCCTGTTCTGGCTGACCTGGACAAAGAAAATCTGCCCCCCATATCAACTCTCTGCCTCTGCATCTCCTGAACCCACAACTTCAGGGACCCCCTTTTGACATTATTACCTGCTCTTACAGGGTTCCAGGGCAAAGGGAGGTTGTGACTCTCTTAAAGCAATTAAAACAGTGCAACCTGCCTCAATGAAAGGACTGGGTGAGTGCAAGGCTGGAAGGGGCTGCCTGCCCTCATGCTCTTGCAGGGATGGCTGCTGCCAGCATCCTCCTGCAGCCCTGCTTGGAGGGCTCTTTGCTGATGGACTCTGATTCCTTCACTGCTGTTAAGGAGACAAACTTTCCAGTGCATTTTCCATGGTCATGGTTTCCTTTTGGATTCAGCACAAATTCCAGAGTGCCTGCACAGTTCCGCTGATCCCAGTGTGGCACCACTGCCGCCTGTGTTACATCTGAAGCATCTTTTTTATGGCTTTTGGACCACCCAGGGGCCAGAAAGGTGCGGGGGAGACAAAACCTCCCCTTGGAGTCACTGCACAGGGCCTGTGGCTCCTCAGCAGCCCCAGCAGTGACACCAAACCCCGGCAGTGACTCCGAGCATGGGCTGATGTCCTTGTCCTGCCCCGGCTGTGGGTCTGGCCACTGGGCAGCAAATGCTCCTCAGCAGCTCCTCCAAAGCCCCAGCTGCTCTCAGCTGTGCCTGTGGACAAAACAGACACCCAGCAGCAATCTGGCTCTTCCCCACGCCATCTCCTGCTGCCCAGCCAAGCCTTCCCCCACCCAGTTTGTTATCAGTGAGAGCATCCTGATATGGATCTGCGAGGGGAGGGCACCGCTGCCGGTCTGTAACAGGCAACTGCCTGGCAAGCTGCAGTCAGATAAAGTGTTTACAAGAATGACAGCTGATGGTAAAGGACAAGCTTTCAACATCATTTCTTTCTGCCTTTTTTTTTTTTTTCTCACTAAACAGCTCTTTCTGTACAGCCCGTTTGGGAAAAAGGTCACAGGCCCTTTCTCGGTGCTATTCTTGGCTCTTTACTGTGTCTGTTCTCAGCCCAGCCTTGTGCAACTCTCCTGAGTGTTGCAAGGACTTCTCATCCTGCAGCTTTTGCGTGGGGTTTCAAATCCCCTCCATCCCCGGGGCTGGAGACACCCCCTGTTTCCTGCACGGTCCCTCCCTCTGCTCTCAGGGCACAAGACCCCAAAGACACCTCAGGGCCCCGATCCTTAGTGCTGCCCCCACCAACCCTCTCCATCGCCCCCTTCCCCTGCTGGGCTTGGCCTTCCCAGGACTGTTTCTCTCCTCTTGCTCCCAATTCCTCGCTCATAAGTGAGAGCAGGGACTGGATGTGCCACTTTCCTTTTTGTTATAAACGCATGTTATCAAGTTGACTTTTCACAAATATTGAAGGGAATGCTGTGTGTGTAGTGTGGAG